>LR812527.1:46776220-47348966 GCA_903798195.1 Danio kyathit | reverse complement strand
TGGCGACCCCAGGAACTAAGCCGAAAAGAAAATGAATGTATGAATGAATGAATAAATAATTAAATAAAAAGGTGAAGCAATCAAGCAAACAACCCCGTGGCATTTACATGAAGTTGATATTGTGATGCTGGTCTTTAAAATACTTTTTGTGTAAGGTTGATCTTTTTTAAACGTTGAGTTTTATGAATGTTTATTGAATAGTTTCACAGAATGTTTTTTTTTTTTAAACAAATTAACTGTATTGGTCTAGCCCTCTAAAACCATCCCAGAGTCTAATGTGGCCCCTTGGAAAAATTAATTGCCCACCCCTGATATAGTGTAATTATCCTGTTTTTATATATATATAAGTGACATTTTTAAGGCTTAGGTTAATTAGATTAACTAGGCAGGTTAGGGTAATTAGGCAAGTCATTGTGTAACGATGACTTGTTCTGTAGACTATCAAAAAAAAGCTTAAAAGGGCTAATAATTTTGACCTTAAAATCGTTTTTAAAAAATAAAAAACTGCTTTTATTCTAGCCAAAATAAAACAAATAAGACTTTCTCCAGAAGATCAAATATTATCAGACATACTGTGGAAATTTCCTTGCTCTGTTAAACACCATCTGGGAAATATTTAAAAGAAAATAAATTCAAAGGGGGGCTAATAATTCTGACTCTAACTCATATATATAACTCCAATATACAAACATATTAATTTAAGCCACAAGGTCATCTGTCAGACAAAACTAATAAAAATGACAAAAACACACAACAAACTAAAATTTGAACTGAAATAAAAATGAAAGCACAACATGTAAAATTAAACAATTAAACCAGAAAGTCTAAAATAAAAACGTAAGCAGACACTTCACAAATAACTACACAAAAAAATCTTAATAATTTCTGTTATCCTCATTATAAATTTTTAAGATATTCTCATTTTCTCACCTTAGAGTCAGGCGCAAATAAGTTAATAACGACTGCATAAGTCATGAACCCTTTTTTAATACACCAAATTAAACCCAAAAGAAGCGAGCAATGCTATATTAGCCACTTTACAACCTCAACATCAGCCTCTTCACAAGCCCAATAAAGCTAACAACATTTTCCAGCGGGAGCTTATGAAACTTGTTTGTGACTAGCATTTGTGAGCTAGTACAACTCCTCTACTACAGTCACGACTCAAAATGTTTTTGTCACTTGTATTATTGTCTATATTGTGTTTTTGTGTGTGTATCATGTTAAATAACAAAATGTAAAAAATAATTATTGAAAAAACCAAAACATAAAAAAATAATTTAAAAAAATGTAAATGTGCATATAAAAACATAAAAAAAACATTACTAAAATAATTTCCCCATTTTTAAAAGATTTACATTTAGTTAACAATTTAGTTATCTTGATCTGATCAATGCAGATGCTTTTCAGTTAATTATAAAATAATAATAAATAAAGTTTCCTGTACAAATGTATCAAACAAAACAAAAAGCTATACTGCATGGCTTCAATAGAAATAAAAAATAATAATATAGACTACTTTTATGGTGTTTTTGTCATTTTTTCATTTCTAGTTCTTCATCTCATCTTTGCATGAACTATCAATTTAATTTAAATAATATACTGTATCTTTAATATACCAAATTAACAAAAAACTTAGCCACAATTCATAATGTTTTTGTAATTTTTTAATTTGTAGTATTGTCCATATTTATTTTTACACTTATATTAAGTTATTTAGCAGACGCTTTTGTCCAAACTATTATATATATATATATATATATATATATATATATATATATATATATATATATATATATAATATATATATATATATATATATATATATATATATATATATATATATATACACACCACTACCAGTGTGCAGCATCCACTTACATGATTCGATGGCTGCCACAGGACAACGGTGCCAGTGCGCTCACCACACACCAGCTATTGGTGGCGTGGGTAGACAGTGATACAGCCAATTTGGTGGATGGCACAAATAACAGAAATTTTTACATTACTAAACCATTAATTCCTTTTTTATTTGAATTGCATTTAGTTAACTATAATAATCTTGATCTAGTTCAAATCTGAAGTTTCACAACAACACAAGTGTCCCATAAAGTACATCTTTACCTAACAAGAAACTACTGTATGGCTTCATATTTAGAGCAAAAATCATATCCACTATAAAAAAAAAATGCTGGGTTCCACACAATTCCTTTTTGTTGTCCCAACAAAAATCGATTAAATTAACTTATTCGTTTTTACAAATTTAAGTAGATTGAACATAAAACAATTAAGTTGTCCCTCCAAAAAGCCTTAAGAATTTAGCTCAGCTTATTTTAAATAAGTAGTTTAAACAAGCAGCAATAGTCATTTTTTGAGTGTGGACTATGTTGTTTTTCTAAGTTTCTCACTCCTTGTTCTTTACCTATTCCTGCCTAATATACTGTACAAGTCAATATTATTAGCCCTCCTGTGATATTTTATCTTTTTCAAATATTTTCCAGATGATGTTTAACAGAGCAAGGAGATTTTCACAGCATTTCAAGCTTGATCTCACGGGAAAACGCAAGTATTTTACATCTTGTCAGTTTAGTGGCTAATTTGTACGAATTTGTACGAGTTCAGTCGTATGAAAATGTAAAATTTTAAAAAAGAGGCGTGGCACCTAACCCCACCCCTAAACCCAACCATTATTGGATGATGAGCAAATCATACTAAATTGTACAAATTAGATCATACTAATTCATACGAATTAGCCACTTAATCAAAAAGTTACGAATTGTCGTGAGATTGCGTTGGTATTTCCTATAATATTTTTTCTTCTAGAGAAAGTCTTACTTGTTTTATTTCGGCTAGAGTAAAAGCAGTTTTTAATTTTTTTTAAAACCATTTTAAGGTCAATATTATTAGCCCCCTTAAGCTATATTTTTTATCTTATTGTCTACAGAACAAACCATCATTATACAATGATTTGTCTAATTACCCTAACTTGTCTAATTAACCTAGTAAAGCCTTTAAATTGCACTTTAAGCACTAGTATCTTGAAAAATACCTAGTAAAATATTATTTACTGTCATCCTGACAAAGATAAAAGAAATCAGTTATTATAAATCAGTTTTAAAACTATTGTGTTTAGAAGTGTGCTTAGAAAAATCTTCTTTCTGTTAAACAGAAATTGGGAAAAAATATACAGGGGGGCTAATAATTCAGGAGGGCTAATTATTCTCACTTCAACTGTACCTTTGATTTACCAAACTAAGCCCAAAAGAAGTGAGCAGTGCTCTATTATCTGCTTTCCAACCTCAACATCAACCCTTTCACAGGCACAATAAAGCGAACACCGTTCTCCAAGGGGAGCTTATGAAACTTGTTTGTGACTAGCGTTTGTGAATGCCAAACAGTAATCAGAAGCTCCTCTACAGAAAACTCAGTCACGATTCACAACAAACCTCGAGCCACCGCGCGCTTGAGAGAGTGGTCCACCCCCGACAGATGAGGGAGCCTGGCTCTTCAACAATACACATTAACACAGCGTCAACCCACACACTGCTGCCTACACAATGGGCGTCACATCTCCTTCTGGCCACACCGTTTGGACAACGAAAAGGAGCGTGGAATTCTGGGTAATGGCGAAATGAGTCACTGTGGTCACTCTGCACCCCTCGGCTCCACCTGCCTACCTGCACCTATTCACTGCCCACACAGAGAGGACGCAACACACATTAACGTCTTTCAGCCCACACGTTCACCTCCCTCACACACACACTCTTGTCTTCAGCCCACACACAATCAAGTAGTTGCTCAAGGAACGTCCTACGCCTGCCATCGCTGCTCCTCCAATGTCTTGCAGTCTCTCGAATGTCTGTCACACAGCACAGTAAAAGCATTGCTTCATGAAAGAAATGAAAGATATTTTGTGATCTCTTTTTTGCTTTGAAATAATTAGCATTGTGGGTTTAATGATGTTTTATGACATGTGAGAAGTGTGGTAGATGTTTTCAAATAGTAAAAGGTTTCTTCAACTAATTGAGGCCAAATGTTTGGCACAAGAAGTGCTATTTGCTGGTAGCTTTGTGAAGGCGTTCAAGTTTTAGTTGCATTTAAAGGGATGATTTAGAGATGTGCGATATTTGTTTTCTAATTGTTGTTTTTACAATATGCAAGATGGCCTTAGTAAGGCCCAATCCCGGATCTTTTTTTTTTACACCTACCTCTTTCTCTTGGCCCCTTGAGTGTGAAAAGGAAGGGCTTCAAATTTACCCCTAAGAAATGGCACAGCATTACAACACCCGCATACGTCATCATATGTTGTCACAAGCTCTTAAGGCTGATTTATACTTCTGCATCAAGCACACGTGTATGCCCTGGTGCAGCCTTCACGTGGTCGCATATAGACCTTGCCGTGGCTGACGCTGACACGCACCTCTCAAAAAATGTAACTACATGCCGCAACGACGCGTAGCACAAGCTCTGTAATTAGTCGACCTGGTAGCTGTGACGTGTGGGCGGGACAAAGAGCCGCACAAACACATTTAAGCAAGTGTTTAAAAGTGTTGAGTTCTGTGAAGGAGCTCCAGATGGAAACTGATGTTTTGTGTTTACCTTATGATTAAAGGTATTGCTCGTCAAGAAGGTTCCCGCCTCTGAATGAGCGAGTTTGAGCTACTTGTACATTAAGGTAGCGTTCAGAAAAAACAAAACACCCACAAAGAAACTCGACAGTTATAATACAGTATACTGTAAATGCATGGCTAGACGCAAGGCTGGCGCCTTGGGTCATGGTGATCACTCGACGCAGAAGTATAAATCAGCCTTTACTTCATATGAGATTGACGATGATGACTGCAGTAATTATTCCAGTTGCATTATTTATTGGTATTTATCTTCAAGAAATCACAGAAGGCAACCATATCATGTTATCCTAATGATAAAATGTGACAATAAGCTCGTAACTGTACTGTGCATTTACACTGCCATATTCATCTATGTAAACACAAGAAAACAGCAACATTATACCAACCAGGTACTGTTAAAAGGTCATTCCCAGCCACTAGACCTTTCTGACAGGGTATTAAGTGTCATCAAGTGACAGATGTGAAAGTATGTTGTGGGACTACTATAAAAGTTATTATTATGGATTATCACTCATTTTACTAAAAACAACTCATTGGAAATATGTGCCTCAGCCTACATTTTTGCAACACGTATAATACGTACGTTGTTCCGGGTACATTTCACTGCATGTTTCTGATGACAAATCTGAAATATGTTACTATGTTTTGTTGTAGGTTTCAGATTCACATACTTCTTATATGTACATGTCCATGAGAATGCAGTAATTGTCCTACAGCTCACCTGTGAACCACTGGCCAAAATCCTTCCCTAAAGCCAACCAGTCTATTTTCTAAAGCAAACAAAAAAAGAAAAGTGAATTTAGCGCATTTGCATGTAGTTTTTCCTTGATTTTACATGCAGAATACCTGTTTATTTGTCAATAATATTTCCCTGTAAAAATCATTAGTGTGAAAAGGAATAAAAGGTGTTAACATTGCTCCGTTGCATTCATTTTATCTAGAAACTAAAGTCAAATGTATGTTGAAATACATTGTTATAGTTCCGTAAAAATGTAGGCTGAAGCAGGTATTTCATTACATGTTAAAAAGCACTGACTATGTGATGAAGTCTATTAGACTGGGATGACCTTCGCTTGTGCTTATCACTGATGTTTAACACCTTGTGACTAAACTAAGTGTAGCAATGTGAGCATGCGCACCAATGCACAAAACAGCAGACGTGAAAGCATTTTTTATGCTTTGGGCTCATTTTTTTGTTTAATTGGCACGCTCAGTGTTGATTAAGTTACTTTAAATAGTACTAGATTACAAATGACTGATTACTACTAGAATTACTACTGTAATCTGATTACATTACTAATTACTTCATGTAAAAAGTAATCAGATTATTAATTACTTTACTTTGAAGTTACTTTTAAAACATAAAACATACCTATAAAAATACAAAATAAACTGCAGCTCTTTCAGTAATTTAAAATTCACTGAAAAACATTACAATGGGTTGATCACAGCAGCTTGACATATTCAAAAGACTTAAAGAGTTCGCCCAAAACTTAAAATTCTCTTATCATTCATTTGTTCCAATCCTGTTTGTCTTTTTTTTACACAAAAGAGACATTTAGAAGAAAACTGGATACCTGTAACCATTGACATCCATGGTATGATGGTAGGTATCCATAGGTATCCATAGTAGGTGTTCTGTGTTTGTCTGAGGTAATTAGTCTACCGAAATGTGTATATTCCATACAAAGTATAAAGCTTATTGGTCAGTTATTGTCACGTGACAAGCGCGCGCACTATGCGCTCATAATATGTGAGGGCTCCCAAAAGACGCAATATGTGAACGGCCCCATAAGCAGCTATGCTTCTCTTCACATTCAGAAGATACCTTCACTCCCGATCCTGCACAAAAATTAAAATTAACCTGTTTAGGCTGAAATGCAGTCTATGTCCAGTCTCTAAAGAACTTTCGACTGCTTTACGGCGATGTTCTCCTTGGTGACGAGTATTGTCGTAGAATGCTTTCGGTTTTAGTGCTGAACAAGTTGCTGGTCGAGTTAAAAGCAGTCGAAAGTTCTTTAGAGACATAGACTGCATTTCACAGCAATATTTTTGTTTGTACGCTCAATGAAATCAAAGTAATGTCTGTATTTCCATTTGAAGCAACCACTCGCGAAAATAACTATTTCAACTCCAGCTATTTAAAAGCGCAAGCTTATTAACTGACGTTGCAGCTGAAACATTTTTAAAAACAGATTAAAAGAAGCATTTTTTCTTCTAAAAACTCTATTTGTGACGTAAGTAACGCAATTACACTGACTTTAGTAGCTGTATTGAAATTACACAAATTTTAAATGTAATTTGTTACATTACTGCATTCCTCAAAAATGTAATTAGAACACAGTCACGCGTTACACTCAACTCTGGTCACGCTGCATTAAAAACTGGTCCACCAATTCAATTGGCACTTGTGTTCATGAGCCTGGAACTGCTGAAGTTACAGTAAACACGACTTGGTGGCGCTCAAGCACAAAACAGCCTAGGCGAGCACACATTCCTAATGATGAAAAAGATAAATGCTGAGGTGCTTGCTTCATTGGTGTCCAAACACCAGCTGGAGCTGGAGCTGCTGTTGTTACTTTAACTATCCATGTTTTGTTTGCCAATTAACAAATACATCAGAATTGTTTTACCACATGCATAAACACTGACTCTGTTCTTGTTGTGTAACAAGCAAGTGTCAGAAGCATAAAGTCGTGCAGAGCCACCTTGTGTATTAGGTTTCTAAAGTCAGGTATCTTGCACGTTCACTCTGCTGGTCACCAGTAAAAATCACTAGGGAATGCTAAAAAATGCCTTGAAATAGATTGAGAATAAGCAGGAAAATAATAAGTGTTTGTTTTTGTATACAATATTTTATAGTTAAGTAATATCACACAAGTGAGTGCAGTTTTCTCAAACACTAGCAAGCAAGTAATAGTTTATAGCACAGTTCAACAAAAAAGAAGTTAATCGTGAGTTCTTCTTTACTTGTGTCAATGAAAAAGGTGCTGTGAAATGAAAATGTGTGCTGTGTTTTGTTCCTGAATGAATGTGTTTTTTAAATTATTTCTTAGTTAACTAAATGATTGAGTCTTCCATTCATTAAGATAGACACTTACCTTTACATTTTTTAATCAACCATTTTAAACTAATCAATGAATCTCTCATTAAGACAGAGAATTGTCACTACCTGCCAGTTTTAAATGTCTTTTTTTAATTTATGACTGGCCTTAACCAGACAATACCAGTTCACAAACACACTCAACAAAATATTGATAAAACTTAGTTAAAGATTTGTTAAAGAATTACATTTTAATATTATACTTTAGATTTGTGTATCAGGTTGGAACAAGAGAAACTTGTTCATGCTTTTATCAGCAGCAGGGTGGATTACTGTAACGGACTCCTCACTGGCCTTTCCAAAAAAGACAGTCAGACAGTTGCAGCTCATCCAGAACGCTGCTGCCAGGATTCTGACCAGAACCAGAAAATCAGAGCACATCACATCTGTCCTCAGGTCTTTACACTGACTCCCAGTTGCATTCAGAATAGATTTTAAAGTATTACTACTCGTCTATAAATCAATAAATGGCCTAGGACCTCAATACATTACATGCTGACTGAATACAAACCTAACAGATCTTTAGGATCATATAAACTAAAAATGCCAAGAGTTCAATCAAAGCAGGGTGAATCAGCCTTCACCTATTACGCCCCGCTGCTGGAATCAGCTTCCAGAAATGATCAGATGTGCTCCAACATTACATGCATTCAAATCAAGACTGAAAACGCATCTGTTTAGCTGTGCCTTTACTGAAAGAGCACTGTGCCACGTCCGACAGATCGCACTATTGTCTTTTTTTTCTTTTTCATTCTTTTATAACTCATTTTAACACACTTTAATCTGTTTTAATCTCTGTTGTTATTTGTTTTTATTTTCTTATACACTTGTCTCTTTTATTCCTGTTTATGTAAAGCACTTTGAATTGCCACTGTGTATGAAATGTGCTATATAAATAAACTTGCCTTGCCTTGCCTATAGTACTATTTTCCATTTTATAATAGTTCAAAATTACTTATATTGCTATGATGCCAAAACTGAAATATATGCAGCTTCAGCTAATAATTACTTTCAAAACATTCCTGCTTTTAAACCACTCCTGGATGCCCCCTTGACTTATATTTTAAGTGCATTACTAAACAGTGAGCTGTTTTTGTTTGCTTTTACAAATTGAGGGATTGAAGCACAGATACCACAGATGATGTCAAACATCTACTGAACCAGGGACTCTCATTAAATAATTGCTTTTAAAAGTAATCCTAACACCAGAAAGCACTACTGAAATTGAATCAGGCAAATATTACTCACAAAACCTCAATGTGTCATAAGGCAGTAAAACAAAGCTTCATGAAACTGAGTTTGCCACATGAAGGTGATTGGACAGATATGTTAAAAGCAGTCCTTTGGCTGTGCCTCATACAGAACAATTTAAACTCAATAGCACATCTATATAACCACAAGTCATGCATTTCAATCGTATACTACAGCAGTTACTCTCTCTCTCTCTCTCTTATAAATATCTTTTATTGTGCCGTTAATTTTTTTTACACCATAACAGATCTCAATCTGCTCTATATTTAAAGCATCCAACAATCCAAACATCTGACGTTAGCTTCTCTTCCAGCACTAGTACAACAACATCCATAAAGAGCCATTTTGTGGCGACTTTATGTGCCAAAAACAACAGGAGACCGCAGTTCTACTGAGACTGACTATATTTTTTCACTGAAGGATGACTGGCTACTGTTGTTGATCCTTTTAATGGAGAATATGGGCTTGTTTTAACTGAAGAGTAACTTACATGTTGTGTGAGGAGTGCTGGAACAACATTCCCAGCCCTAAATGCCAAAGAACGAGAGCTAACAGGAAAACAAGCAATCATGTCTGCAAAACGACACTTGACGGTTATTAAAATCAAAGTCTCTGGCTCCTTAGTGGGTCACGACTGTCAGTTGTACTACATCTTAACCCCGATTCACTTAAGTAGTAGGGTTTCCCCAATGCCCCGTGGATGCCAGTGGCCAATCCAGCATCTTCCGCAACCTAAAAAGACTGCGACGTCGAGCCCTCAACGCTTTACTTCCACATGGACACATTTTTGTAGAGGCTCCTTTGTGTGTTCTCTATTACTCCAGTCACATGGGTACTGTTTCCATGGTGAAGGTAGCCATGGAAACGCATACATTCAGACCATTAGAGGTCTGGCGCCATTAACTGATGGCACTAATGCTAAAGGGCTTCATTAAAAGACGAAAAAAAAAGTTTTACGTTCC
Organism: Danio kyathit; assembly: GCA_903798195.1. Taxonomy (NCBI): domain Eukaryota; kingdom Metazoa; phylum Chordata; class Actinopteri; order Cypriniformes; family Danionidae; genus Danio; species Danio kyathit. The sequence continues at coordinate 47,339,019 of LR812527.1, read as the reverse complement.
TTCGAATTCCATTTTAGAGTTTTGTGCTTTTCATGCCTCACAGCTGTTGAGAGCATTCAGTGTGCCGCTAAAAGATCTGACCAGCAGATCGGAAAGAATGTGCATCCTCGCAACAATGGAGGCTGGCAATTAAGAAGCGCGCACACACACACACACACAAATTAGACAAGGTCATTACAGCACAAACAAAATGAAAAGTGTTTAACAGGAAGGAATCTTCAATAGGCTGACTGATTAGAAAGAAAATAGACAAAAGCTGCACAGCAACGGTATCCGACAAAGTTTATTCTGAATGAATCAGCTCTTATCAAACCTATTCAGCATACACACACAATCCTGTAGTCAAGTCTAGATAGGATACACGGCTAGCAGGAAGTGTTATATGCACATCAACATAGCTGCATTTTTTATGACACTGTATAACAATAGTTAATATTTTTACAGTACCATGGTGGTTGGGTTTAGGGTTAGGGTAGGGGTAGACGTTAAAAAATATAATTTATTAGGTAATTTAATAGATAACATACAGTTGAAGTCAGAATTATTAGCCCCCCTGAATTTTTTGTTCTTTTTTAAATATTTCCCAAATTATGTTTAACAGAGCAAGGAAATTTTCACAGTATGTCTGAAAATATTTTTTTCTTCTGGAGAAAGTCTTATTTGTTTCAGTCAGGCTAGAATAAAAGCATTTTTTCATTTTTAAAAAACCATTTTAAGGACAAAATGATTAGACCCTTTAAGCTAATTTTTTCTTTGATTGTCTACAGAACAAACCATCATTATACAATAACTTGCCTAATTACCCTAACCTGCCTAGTTAACCTAATTAACCTAGTTAAGCCTTTAAAGGGCCACAAAACCCCCTGTCTCAGCAGGGTGTTTTCACACCTCTGTTTTGAAAAAAGTCAGGAAAGTTGGGCGTGTCCAGCTCTGGGAGTGTGGGAGTGTCGGGGGAGAGAAAGAGGATAAGATTTGCATAGGAGGGAGTTTCCATTTGGGCACGCGCTAAGTTTCACAGGCAAAACAGAGGCTGATTTGAAAAAATCCTCCGCATTTCTCTGTAACTTATATACTCGGTAGGTAGGTAGCGTCAGAAAGCCATGTGTGTATAGACTATCCTGTCACAAAATGCAGCAAAAATCCTGCACGATGGGAATAGTTTGTGTTTACATGTTTACACTCGGAGAGCAGCATTTAAACAAAGGGCACTGCACTGCAAACACTTACCAAATCTGTAGACAGACAATCAAACTGGAGCTGTTTCTTTTTATTAAAAGTAGACGAGCGGCAAATCCAGATTTCACCATTTCCAGATGAGAAAAAGATCTCGGGTAAAAATGTTCCTTACAAACGCGTTTCTGTCGCGTGTCGCGTGCACTGTAATCCACACGTGAGTCCAGCTGCTCTCTCATAAAGGGAAAATGAAAACAAAACCTTGTTGCAACACACTAATAACACCTACGACTCTTGTCTTGAAATTCTTGTACTTTCACTTGTTTTAGCAACACAACGTGGCGTCTCTCTGCTGTCTAAACAGTGTAAACTGGTAAACAGTCTCCGGAGCTATCATGCATATTAATGAAGTTTCACGTCATACACAATAGAGCGCGCTGATTGGTTTGAAGCACGTCTTTGTCATAAATTAATGCCGCACACGCAGATACGTCAGAATGTCCTCTAAAAGACAGACAGCCACTCTCCAGGCTGGATTTACACCTAAGTATCTCATGGCTGTGACGCAGCTTCAAAAATTCGTTTCAAACCAGAAGAACGAATTTGCTCAAAATAACGCAAAAACAACCAATTTTCACTTTTTAGTGCAATATATGTGTCCTAATAGTGTTTATAGCAGCGTGGGACACATATATGACTGTCAACAGCTCAAAAAAATGTGTTTTGGTGTTTCGGGACCCTTTAAATGTCACTTCAAGCTGTATGGAAGTGTCTTGAAAAATATCTTGTAAAATATTATTTACTGTCATCATGGCAAAGATAAAATAAATCAGTTATTAGAAACGAGTTATTAAAACTATTATGATTAGAAATGTTTTGAAAAAAAATCTGCTCTCCGTTAAACAGAAATTGGGGGGGGGGGGGGGGGGGGGGGGGGACGGGGGGCTAATAATTCAGGGGGCCTAATAATTCTGACTTCAACTGTAAGTAATACTCTGTACAACTACTGTTTTTACATTACTGTGACGGTTGGGTTTAGGGTTGGGGTAGGGGTAGATGTTAAAAAATACAATTTATTGGGTAATTTAATAGATAACATAAATAATACTCGGTACAACTACTGTTTTAGACGTTAATAAAATACTATCAATGGGAAATTTAATAAATAATATAAATCATTTTCATTAATGTCTGGCCACAACCATATCTGATCTAGCAACAACCCAGTCCCGTTCAAAATTCACTGTAAAATATGCTGAGTTCCACACAATCAAATTGGGTTGGTTGGCACAACATGAAGGAATTAAGTTAATCAATAATTATGACTTAAGAAGACTTAAGACTTAAGAATTACTAAGACTTAATAATTAATTAATATAATTAATTATGTTTGCTGTTTGTTCAAACATCTTTTTTAAAATGAGCTGAAACAAACAATTATTGAGTTTTTTGGGGAGGCAACTTAATTGTTTTATGTTCAATCTACTTAAATTAGTAAAAACTATTAAGTTAACTTAATTCCTTCATGTTGCCCCAACATTTTTTTTTTAATAATAATTTTTTCGAGGTTTTCACCTTAAATTGATAGGACAGTAGAGAGTGTCACGGTTGAGAGGAGTCACGGTTGATCTGTGATTCGTACAGATTATAACCCACGGTTCAGAACACACGTGATCTGCGGATTAATACATTTTCTTACTTGTAAATTAATCCTAAAGTTGTAACGATTGCAGAGAGTTCGCCTCTCGCGGCATTTAAATAACATGAATAAGTATGAAAGCATTTAGGTTATTAAAGGTGTTTTCTGTCACTACTTGTTTAGTCTGCATTAATGCATTCAGCGTTCAAGCTGCACGGTTAAGCATTAAAGATCAGGATCTCAACACCCACGCAACATAAATTATAAATGACGGTGATTTGCATATGTTTATTAATCCTTTGGATCGCTGCATTCAAATGTGAAAAAGCAAAAATCAAGAAAGAGATTCTAGTCTTTAGTCTTTTAAGTAAGTTATGAAGTTACAAACAGTCAAATATCACAGCAGTACTGGGATAACAGTTTATAATTTAAATAAAACCACTGATGTTTATGGTGAAGTTTAAAATCACAGTTATGTGCTCAAAAATGAAAGTTGTAGACAGCAATTACATTATTTTACCAATAGGTGGCTCAGTCATCAAACACATGCCACTAAATAATTCTTCAAAAATGACAGATCTAGCAATGAAACAAGATGTTTTAGGAGTGAATAACTGAATCATTCATTGAAAATGAGACTAAAAATAAATATGGGTTGTACAAATTGTAATGTTAGATTTATACATTATAAATTATTTCTTCATTTTATTTTATGAAACCCAAAGTTTCTTGCAGTACCGTTTTTGTTATAAATGGAAAGCAAATTACATTTGTCTCTTCTTTTTGGCTGATCCAAAAAAATGGTCCGAACTGTGACAAAAAAAAACATAATGTGATCCGAACCGTGAGATTTGTGATCCGTTACACCACTAGTGTTGACGGGAAAGCAAAAAGGGGGGAAGGATTGCCATAGGACCATCAAGAGTTCACACTTAGCTGATGATTGATAATAAAGCGTGTTTGGCATGCTGTCCCGGGAGAGAGCCCTGAGCTCAGAATATCCTTGAGCCCGGGGCTCCCTCCCGTTTGAAGGGCGAGAAGAGAGTTTGAGCTCAGGTGGGTCTCGAGAACTCCCTTACTTGTGAACTACTGAGATATATCTGGCTAAGAGTTGTCTTAGGATGCTATTTTGAAGTAGTCAATTTACTTATGGTGTATGTCTTTGGACGGTGGGAGGAAACTGGAGAACCCGGGGAAAACCCACGCGAAACACAAGGAGAACATGCAAACTCCGCACAGAAACGCCGACTGGCCCGGAGAGGGCCGAACCAGTAGTGTTCTTGCTGTGAGGCAACAGTGCTACCCACTGGGCCACCGTACCGCCCTATCAGAGAAGGGGAGGAGTAGGGGTGGAAGGGGGAATTCTTCAAGACGAAGATGACTGGAGTAGAAAGCTCTGGTAATTGATGGTGGCAGTATTCATCTGATTGGTACAAATATACGGAGCTAATGCGGTACCAGCTGTGTTCAATCATAAGCACGTGATCCTCTCGAAATTAGTTTAGAAATAAACCACACTTGAGGAGGGATTCGAACTCAGGTCACCGAGAGCACTGGAGTGCATGTGTTGACGCAATAACCATTACACCATTGGCGCTGACGAACTATTGTTTCATCTCATTTTTGAATAGGTAGTTTAAACAAACAGCAAATGTCATTTTTTTTAGTGTTACACTGTAAAAAATGCTGGGTTTCACACAATTCCTTCATGTTGTCCCAACACTAATCGATTAAGTTAATTTACTAGTTTTACAAATTTAAGTGGATTAAACAATCAAGTCGTCCCCAAAAAAACCTTCAAGAATTGTGTTGTTTCAACTCATTTTAAATAAATAGTTTGAATAAGCAGAGTGTGGGTCCACATCCAAAAATGTTCTCATAAATATTCACACTACAGAGATGGTCAATGCTTGATTTTGATTTTATCTACTTCAGGTGAGCATTCAATCCTATTATACTACAGGGCTGTTGAATGTTTGATTCTGATTGGCTGATGAACATTCTAAAGCAGGGTTGTCAAACTCCTGTAGGACCGTAGCTCTGCGGAGCTTAGTTCCAGCTTCAACACTTACCTGTAGGTTTCAAACAAGCCTGAAGGAATCATTAGTTTGATCAGGTGTGTTTAGGGTTAAAGCTAAACTGTGCAGAGCTTGGCTACATTTGAATAAACCTGATAAACCACCAACTATTGCAGCATATGTTTTACACAGTGGATGCCCTTCCAGTACTGGAAAACAAACATCAAAAGAATAATAAGTTTGTAATGTTTAAATGTATTTCAAATAGAAAGTCTCTAAAAAAGTCTCTTTTAGTCAATTTAATGCACGCTTTCTGAATAAAATGACAATTTTTTTAAAAAACAACAACAACAACTTTTGAATGGTAGACTATAAATCCAACAACCCTCCTCTGATGCTTTGAGTCTGTAGGTTTGCTCGAGTAATAAAGTGCGTGTTAAGCATGTTCAACTTGGCCAAGTAGTCACATCTGTGTTTGTGTACTTGCTTGTATGTTTCTGGCCTTAGCATTGACTGAAGTGACAGCTCAGTTGGAGGTCTTGCGTGTAAAGCTTCTTCCCTGTGAGGCTGAGCTACAGCAGCCAGATAAAGCTGTCTGGAGCCCAGACTCTGACAGGCTTAGCTTCTGCCTCACCCGGCTCTTCTGCTAGCACAAACCAACACCCACATAGTGCTCCTCAAACCGGCATCAACTGCACCAATGTGGAGGAGTCCAAATGAGCAATAGCTTACATCTCCTTTGAAGAAATGAACACTTCTGATCGGTAAGGGTGAAAAAATGCATTTAAATCCTGAATAACGCATATAAATACAAACGGAAGACATTTAAAATTGTTATCGATACAGTGATGCTGTAATTAAGGATAATGGAGGGATTGCATTACACTGATTGACAAAATAAAGAAACTTCTGTCCTATCATTTATTTTAATCAATAATAAGCTCACAATAAGTGAGTTATACTTAAAAAATCTATGTAAAAATTGTATTTAACAATGTATTTTCTAATAAATAAAATAAAAAAATTGAATAATGAAAGTGTTTTCTTCGCTGAATGCCATGTGCCATTTGTAGTTATAAAAAGGTGAATTTATCAAATATTTCAAAACAATAATCACTTTTCTGCAGAACCACATGGTAATGTTACAGTCTTTCAGATAACTTTCAGTATTTTTATATGATTTTAGAAGGGTTTTTGATCCTGTTGCTCTGAATTACCTCTAATAAGCCTCCTGGTTATTTCAACACAACAACACTGTTTAAAACTATAAAACATAATCCTTTTAAAATAACACAACCAACACTTAATTGAAAATATGCGGTACCAAGAAAACAATTGATGTATTTACTTATTTAAATTGACTTAAATTGACTTATTTAATATATTGAATGAAAGATCTGCTTTATAGTTTAGTACAGATTATTACAATTACTTTTTACATTACAATTACAGATCATTAATAATTACTTTTTACAGTTTGGGGTGTTTATTTCTCCCTTGTTTTGAAATTGTATTTATTTGCAACTTTACAGGTGCAGTATGCAAGTTTGACACCCAGTGGTTGAACTAGGTATTCCAAGTCTGGTTCAAAAGAAATGCAAGCGCAGGTTGCCAGATTGATGACACCAACAGCAGTGTGCCTGACTGTCAAGTCTAAAGGCTGATTTAATACTGAATTAAATCGTGTTCTAAATAAAAGCAATGGCACCTGATAGAAGGAATATTTTCCATATTAAAAGGAGTTTTGTTCTAACCAACAGCTCCAATTGATATATTAGAAATGGTTTCTATTTCTCACAGGTAAACAATAGAAAACTGACAATGATCACCTCCGGTACACCTCATGTGCTTTATTCAGTGTTAAATGCTATAAATGTGAGTTTAAATGCCATTTTACATGACATTTCTTGCCATACTACTGAAAGCAGCAGCAAATAGCTCACCTCAGGTCTTGAAAATAAAATTGTCACGGTTGTGGATCTGTCTGTTTCTCTTGTATGTGTGTGTGTGTGGGTATGGGTGTGTTTGTTTGGGTGCACCTTCACCGCGTGGCTGTGTATGTTTACATGTCATCAGCTGAGCGGTCACGTGGTTTGCTGTTGCTCAGCATCGCTCAGCTGTTAATCAGTGAACCACAGGTGCAGCGCGTTACCGCGCGCCTTTATCTGTTCAGTGTTTGTATCTCGTGTTGTCAGTTCGTTGTGGTTCACGTCTGTGTCTGTTCCCTGTTAGGCTTCTCTCGCTGAATCCGCTGGTGGTGAGTCAACATAGAGTCTGTTGCCTTTGGACTTGTCAAGCACGGCTTGTTTCATTGATGTTGTTACCACTGGTTGCACTGATGACACCCACATAAGGTTCACTCCGTTTTGCTGCTCTGTAGAACTATTACCGCTGTTAAGCGTTGTTGATTTCCTTGAGAGATGCACCATTGCTCTACCCCTTCCCTCAATATCTGGTGAGATTTATACCAGTTGTTATTTCCTGTTATCCCTGTTAATAAATCACTTGCATTCACTTGCATTTGGGTCTCCTGTGTATCTGTGACAAAAATAAACCGTTTGAAATTGAACTTTAGATCTGTGACTCAGTGCAAGTCAACACATATCAGTGATTCGGCATGTACATTTAATAATGTTAAAGAGGTTTAATATGTATTAATTAGATTATAAACTTTGCCACTTCGTTGGAGTGCAGTAAGTGCACTATTCTGTGCTTCTGAATGGTTGTATTTAAATTTCTGTCGAGTTTCGTTTGGTGCAAACAGCCAAATTGCTTATCACTGCAAATCTCGTCACTAAGCGTGTTGTTAGGACACGGGGTTACAATGTAACCTGCTCACCTAATGTTTACTTTCATATTATTTATATTATTTGCTAATTAAAAACCACCTCACGTGGAACTCTGAATCTGCGTCTCATTTCAGAGTCTGCTACTGTCCACCAGAGGTTGCATTCTGGTCATGGACGCATGCTTTGAAAGCCTTCATGATTGAATGAATGACACCAAAGCAACCTGGGGTGCTGAAATATTATTGGCTAAACTGGCATTGAGTGGGTTAAAAGAACCAAAGCAAAGACAGCGTTCTGGCACGTAACACATTTTCAAAGCAGAATATCTGACTTTAGCATTGTTTTTCAGATAAACAAGAATGTTCACTTAGCATGTTTCTTAAATATCTGCAAACACCTTGTGATATTATTATGCTTTAGAAGAGTCAAAAACAAACAGCACCTTTAAAGTAGACACTTTATTTAAATTTACACCAAAACAAGATGCGAAACAAACTTCAAAATGCAAATGCACAGCAAAGATTCAGGTAAATGATGCTAAATACAGTGCTTCAGTTGAATATAACCTACTTAATATTTAATCAAACCTAGTCTACCATCATTTAAATAAAGCATTTGCTTTGTTGGCTCTAAAAATATGTACACATCTTTTAAATGTCATGTAATATGACATTTTCTAAGATTAGCCTCGCAAAATCTGACAAATACAAAGTCATTCTCGGCTCTTGTTTGATAAGATTAATTTTCCTTTCCTCGTCCTTAAATGTCAACCACCTAAGTTTATTTTCTAGGATGACAATTATTTAATTCATTCAGACGGTGACACCTGAAGTCTCTCTAAAAAGTGTTTGCTGGAGCAGATCCTATTCTGACACACACACACACACAGCATGACATAAGGCTTTGGCAGTGAAAGGATCATTAAGTCTATGGTTATGCAGGCAGAGAAGTGTCTGTTCATGGATTAGCTGTACGTCACATCACAGGTTACGTAAATCTGTGCCATAAGCATTATATGCAGCCAGAACAGACAGAAACATCCAGAGCTCCATCTCTTCAAAGAGCTTCATTCTGCCATTTCACAGCCTATAGCAAAGTCAATAAACACCAGCGTCCAGAAAACCCCAAGGGTCAGTTCACTGAATTCTGAGCGACCGATTTGGAAATCTGACTCACCAAACACTCTTCTTTCACATAGAGTGACAGTCCAGTCACACATCAAGCACAACCAAGAGGTCTGGTAGTCAGTAAATGGTGTTAAAAGCATGTCGAAAATTCAAAGGAGGCTGTGAGAAGTGCTACAGTATATTGTATGAGATATAATAGCGTACATATAAAAGGTGTCAGATAAAAGAGCCTTCAAAGTTCATCCAAAAGCACAAAAGGTGAAATGAGTAATTACTGCAGAATATCCATCCACACAGTCCAGCCTCTTAAAAACTCTTATGCTCTTCTTTGAAACGCAAAGATGGGTGAATATGCAAGGCAGGCTTTAAAATATAATGAAGCAAGTTAGAAACTTAGGCTGTCAAACTTCAACATTACATAAAGAGTGTAATATAAGTATTATAAAGTTCTCTATAAGATTCAAGAGCAATATTCAGATTTTTGTAAGTTGTAAAATAGCTTCACACTCATAAAAGAAGCGACAATAAGGACAACACATACACCTAATACACTTCATTGAACGTGTACACATAGGCATCACCTATATAACTGCAGGTTAACTATGTTGTTTATATATAAAAACTTTAACTGTTAAAAGCTATTAGTTACTAGTTTATTAGATAAAATTATTAGTAACTAATACGGTTATGGTAACTAATAACTAATAATTGAATTGAATATTTGATTTATCAACAAAGTTTTTATTTCTTAATCAAAATTTGGGTTGCACTTTATTGAACTGTATGTTCACTACTGGTGAAATAAGGCCTGATTTAGTGGGAGTTTCCGGATTATTCAGTAGTATCGCTGCAGTCTTGCAAACTGAGCCATGCAATCTCAGACATGCAGTCTCAGACACATGCACTCAATAGAGCTAGTGTTCAATAGAGTTAGTGTCCACGTCACTGCGAGGGCTAGGGTTAAGCCTAGTTTATACTCGACGTGTCCGCTAGTTCGATTGAAGCCTGGTGAATGTGGCAAATGTGACGTCATCGCTGTGGTTCGCTTTGGGTGCATGAGACATGATTTGGTCTGGGCGAAACGCACTTTTTTTTTTTTTTTTTTTTTTTTTTTTGGAGACTCGAGGGAACAGTTTGTGCGGCGCCGCGTTTGATTTGAGTTCAATATGAATCACTTTGAAGAGATTTTGTCTGAAACAGGTACGCCTGTACAGACATCTTTATGATCCGTCCATGTGTCATCATAGGGATAACCAGATGACCAATAATTCTTGGCAAGAAAACAGTGGGAAAGGAGGAAAGTTTTTGTTAAAAAGTTTAGAAAAACTTGAGGGATAAGTTTGTTAAAAACAAAAAGAAAGGTCATGGCAAAAGTGGAGACCCGGGTGGTTTTAATAAACAATTACAGAAAATGATTTTCCACCATTCATAGGTTTTTACACTGATGTAAATATTACAGTTTAGGATTTAAAACAATTTAATAGCTACAAAACTAAAATGAAGTCACAAATTATTTCTTTGATAACTGAAAAGGAATATTTGAACCTATCGGTTTACAATATACTGATGGGCTAGTTTTCTAGGCTTTATTGGTGATAATGGTCAGGAATGTTGGACCATTATTGCCTATTTAGCATATCAGTAGAGGACAAACTAGCCAGACAGTAATGTGTGAATTGTTGAGTGGGTTAAATTAAAAAAAAAAAGTCTTTAGTTTTTAGATTTTTAGTAAGTGTTTACTTGTTGCTTTTATTCTTTCCATAATAAAAAAATATATACAGTTGAAGTCAGAATTATTAGCCCACCTTTGAATTTTTTTTTTCTTTTTTAAATATTTCCCAAATTATGTTTAACAGAGAAAGGAAATTTTCACAATATGTCTGATAATATTAATACTAATAATAATTAGCCTAACCTGCCTAGTTAACCTAATTAACCTAGTTAAGCCTTTAAATGTCACTTTAAGCTGTATAGAAGTGTCTTGAAAAATATCTAGTAAAATTTTATTTACTGTCATCATGACAAAGATAAAATAAATCAGTTATTAGAAATGAGTTATTAAAACTATTTTGTTTAGAAATTTGTTGAAAAAAATATTCTCTTCATTAAACAGAAATTGGGGAAAAAATTAAACAGGGGGGCGAATAATTCAGGGGGGCTAATAATTCTGACTTCAACTGTATATATGTAGAGCAACCCATGTTCTCTTGTCATTATTATTTTAATAAACTTTAAAAAGTGGAACTGTCCGAGATATGAACAAAAGCAAGTAAGGCATCAAAGTTTGAATTTAAAAAATCTTGAATGGTTATAAAAATCTTTATATGCATTAAAATAATTTTCAAAAATTATTTGTCTAAAAATCTTGAACGATATTAATGATATAATGTAGTTCCAGAAACGTTCTACTTCTATGTTTATCCGTCTGAATTTACGGTGGGTTTCTTTTGACCGCCCCCTTTTGTTTTAAAGAATATCACAACGGCGAACACATAAAGTATAAAAGCCTTGTCCGTTTCGTGAGGTGTGCACGCTGACAGCATAGGTCCGCGACGTGGCGCCAGGCGAAAGTATAGATCAGGCTTTAGGTGTACGTATTAAATGCATTGCATGCAGTCTCAGCTTGCATGTGCAACCAGTCTGCAGCCAGATTAGTAGCTAGCTATTATCAAGTTATTTTAATTATAATTAGTACATTGTATCCACACTAAAATAAAGTGCTACCAAAGCTTTTTTTAATCAGCTGAATGATTAATTCATGAATCTGAATGATCTGATTCTTGGGTTTAACTTACTGGAGTTCACAGAGAAGGACATCATCAATAAATATTCAAATCAACTGCATTTATATTATTACACAACGCAATCTACATACCAGATTTAAAGTCTTATTGTCCTTTACTGTCGGTTTGAAGGTTGAAGGCATATTAATATTAATATATTCACTTAAGCAGCATTTAAATTGATAAATTGGCATCTATAATAGCTGAAAAAAAAAGCCAATGAAATGCAATGCCTTCCCGTTTTCTAGCATTCTTCAACATATCTTCTGTTGTGTTCAACAGATAAAAAAGAAACTTACTAAAGTTTGAAGTACGTGGAGGATGATGACAGACATTTCAATTTGATTTAACTATAACTTATATAATAATGCAAATATTTCTAATATTGTCCAAAAACAAAACAACCTCTGGGGTTTCCATTAAAAAAGTAAGTCATATTGATTTGGAAAAAATGAAAGAATGCAGTAAAAAAAGTGAATTTATTAATTGAACTAAGCCTTTAGATATCCCAACAGCGAAAGTATTGAAAATCATGAACCCGAACTTAAAATGCACAAACATTAATTTACCCCCATATTGACAGAACTATAAATGGCACACTTTAAAACACATTCATGCCCACAGTCACACCAGCCAAGTGCTGAATCTTTCACTACGGTTGCCCGACTCAATACATCATTGAACCGTGTGAAACATGCACACTCATTTATCTTTCAGGCAGATGAGCTTTACAGAGAACATCTGCCTTCATCACAATAACACATTTATCATGACCAAACTGAAACTGATATCCTTCGCTGCAGAGAAATGCACAGCTCTTTCAGAGGTCAGACGCAAAATGATTATGAAGTGAGTGTGAAAGAGCTTCTTTGCTGACGCTGCCCTCGAGCCCAGGGGAAATTATCTGGATATGGATCAGATGGGGTGATGGTCCTTCTGCTGATAACCAGCCTCATCATCATCATTATCATCCGAGGTAGGGTTGCACGATATTGGAAAAAAACGTCATTACAATATTGTATTTTTTCGTGATACATATTTCGATATTGGAAAAAAACAATATTGTGACATTGTATTTGTCTGCGATACATATTGCGTTATTGGGGGAAAAACATCATTGCGATATTGTATTTTTCTGCGATACATATTGTGATATTGGGAAAAAAACATCATTGCAATATTGTATTTTTCTGCGATACATATTTCGATATTGGAAAAAAAAAACAACATTGCGAAATTGTATTTTTCTGCGATACATATTGCGATATTGGAAAAAAACGTCATTGCAATATTGTATTTTTTTGCGATACATATTTCGATATTGGAAAAAAAACAACATTGCGATATTGTATTTTTCTGCGATACATAATGCGATATTGGGAAAAAAGACATTGCGATATTGTATTTTTCTGCGATACATATTGCTATATTGGAAAAAAACGTTATTGCAATGTTGAATTTTTCTACTATACATATTTTGATATTGGAAAAAAACGACATTGCAATATTGTATTTTTTTGCGATACATATTTCGATATTGGACAAAAAAACAATATTGCGACATTGTATTTTTCTGCGATACATATTGCTATACTGAAAAAAAATTACATTGTGATATTGTATTTTTCTGCTATACATATTGCGATATTGTAAAAAAGCGACATTGCGATACTGTATTTTTCTGTAATACATATTGCGATATTGAAAAAAACCACATTGCGACATTGTATTTTTCTGCAATACATATTGCGATATTGGAAAAAAACATATTTGCGATATTGTACTTTTCTGCAATACATATTGCGTTATTGGAAAAAAACGTCATTGCGATATTGTATTTTTTTCGATACATATTTCGATATTGGAAAAAAACAACATTGCAATATGGTATTTTTCTGCGATACCTATTGCAATACTGAAAAAAACGACATTGCAACATTGTATTTTTCTGCAATACAAATGTTGATGTTGTAAAAAAAACGACATTGCGATATTGTATTATTCTGCAATACATATTTCGATATTGTAAAAAAAAATGACATTGCGACATTGTATTTTTCTGAGATACATTTTGCAATATTAGAAAAAACGTCATTGCGATATTGTATTTTACTGCTATACATATTTTGATATTGGAAAAAAGCTTCATTGCGTTATTGTATTTTACTGCGATACATATTGCGATATTGGTAAAAACAACATTGCGATCCGCAATACATTTTGTGACACTGGAAAAAACGGCATTGCGATATTGTATTTTTATGTGATACATATTGTGATATAAAAAAACAACAACAATGTGATACTGCATTTTTCTGCAATACATATTGCAATACTAGAAAAAAATGTCATTGCAATATTGTATTTGTCTGCAATACATATTGCGATACTGGAAAAATGACATTGCGATATTGTATTTTTCTGCAATACATATTGTGATTTTGGGAAAAAAATGACATTGCGTTGTATTTTTCTGCGATACATATTGTGATTTTTGAAAAAAATTACATTGTGATATTTTATTTTTCTGCGATAATATATATATATATATATATATTGCGATATTGAGTATAATTTCACCAGATGACTTGAATAGTTCTATTTGGACAGAATTTGTAATTTTAAATAGATTGTAATGATTTTGTAGGCAAGTACCAGTACATCTGCATAAAATAAAATAAACCAATCACAAGCATTGATAAATATAGCAGCAAATATACAAATAAAGTAAACAGGGCTTTACAGTACTGTATACTGGGAGTCTAAAAGTATTCAGGTACAGAAATTGAAATTATCAAATGTAAAACAGCACTGTATAGTCTTTGTTAACCTTTTTTATTAATTTACAAATATTATAAATTCTTGTGCCGAACCGTTAAAACTGGCTTGTAATGCTTACACAGTAACAGACCTCAAAAATACCTGCAAATTATAAAATTTTTGGTAAATTTGTGGAGTTATTGCAAATTGCAAAAATAAATTACATGTTTTTTTAAACCTGGTCAACTTTAATCCCCCATGCAGATCCTGCTAACATTTCGATATATATGCTGAAATTATATATTGTGCCTGCAGTGTAGGTGCAAGGTGGAGAGAAAGACACTGTTTTTTTTGTTTTTTTTCTGGATTAGGGTTATTGGGGGAGGGTTACAGAGAAAGAGCCGACGGGCACCTTAGAGTCAAACAGGGGCAGACAGATTAGAGCACAAGGCAGCTTAGGGCAATCGGCAATGACAACATCTAACTTCAGACAAGCTCAGTATAGCTGGCGTGTTTCTATTTGGCACTGGTAATTTAAAACTAGTTGACATTTTGTAATATAGTCAAATAGATGCTGAATGTTGGCGCAGATATAGCCTCGTGGGCATTGTGCTAATATATAGTGCCCATGAGCTTCATGTGTCCTGAGTTCAAGTTCTGGCTCACAGACCTTTCCTGATACCATCCCCTCTCTCTCCCTCTCTCTCTCTCTCTCTCTCTCTTCAACTTCACTTCCTATCTAAACTCTGTCCTATCCTAATGCTAATACACTCAAAACAGACGTTTGGTGCTGGTTTAAACTACTTATTTAAAATGAGCTGAAACAACACAATTCTTGAGGGTTTTTTTTGTTCAATTAACTTAAATTTGTAAAAACTAATAAGTTAACTTAATTCCTTCATGTTGTCCCAACACAAATCGTTTTTGTGGAACTCAGAATTTTTTACAGTGTAAATGCAAAACTGGATATATGTGCTTTTAGAATAATAATTATTATTATAATGATGACGGTAATAAGATGAAAACAAGTCAGTGAAGTGAAGTTAATAATAATAATAATAATAATGTTACAGTCACCAGTGATCTAGCTACTGAAGATCGCTGGAGAACTACACACAAGCCACATTTACGAACTACAACTCTCAGCATGCACCTTGCACACACCGGTTCCTGTTTCACATTGATTACACACACACAGCTGGAGGATCATGATGAACTGATTGCATGGACTTTATAAACAGTCTTGTTTAACTGTTAGTGGACATTACAATGTGTTTTCCTTGCCTTGCCTTGCATGACCCCTTGCTTCGTTCCTTTGTTTATGTAGTTTGCTGCCTGGACCGATCTCTTTGCCTGTGACCAGACGACTCTTTTATTTCACCCGTATGTACCTGTTTGCTCCTGTTATTGACCTTTGCCTGTACGACTACTCTTTATTAAAACTGAACGTGGATCCCCAACTCTATTGTCAGCATCCTTCCATGAAAGAAAATAATAATAATAAGAAGAAGAATACTGAGGATGATGAGGATGATGATGGTTTAAAAGAATTAACACTAAAATACATTCAGTAATAATCATTCATTCATTCTTTTATTTTTTTTTTGGCGTAGTCTTTTTATTAATTCGGGGTCACCACAGCAGAATGAACTGCCAACTTATCCAGGATATGTTTTACGTAGCGGATGCCCTTCCAGCTGCAACCCATCACTGGTAAACACCCATACACTTCCATTCACACTACGGACAATTTAGCTTACCCAGTTCACCTATAGTGCATGTCTTTGGACTTGTGGGGGAAACCGGAGCACCCGGAGAAAACCCACGCCAACACGGGGAGAACATGCAAACTCCACACAGAAATGCCAACTGACCTAGCCAAGGCTCGAACGAGCAACGTTCTTGCTGTGAGGCGACAGCGCTACTCACTGCGCCACCGCGCCTCCCCTCAGTAATAATCAATATAAAAGTAAATATAAAAAACAAACAGTTGCAATACATTATAATATAATTTCTGACATATATCTGATGCTCCATATATTATTGATAATATATAAATAATTGTTAATTATATATAATTTATATCATTTGTAATTATATCTATTTTAATATTAAATATTTATGCTAATATATTTTTGGTGCAGACTGACTGTTACAATTACACTAATAATATTATTATTATTAATTACACTAATAACTAATGATAATAATAATAATAATAATAATAATAATAACAACAACACCAACAACAATAATAATAATCATAATAATAGGCGACGCAGTTGCGCAGTAGGTAGTGATGTCGCCTCGCAGCAAGAAGGTCGCTGGTTCGAGCCTCGGCTGGGTCAGTTGGCATTTCTGTGTGGAGTTTGCATGTTCTCCCTGCATTCGCGTGGGTTTCCTCCGGGTGCTCCGGTTTCCCCCACAGTCCAAAGATATGCGATACAGGTGAATTGGGTAGGCTAAATTGTCCATAGTGTATGAGTGTGTATGGATGTTTCCCAGAGATGGGTTGCAGCTGGAAGGGCATCTGCTGCGTAAAAAACATGTGCTGGATAAGTTGGCGGTTCATTCTGCTGTGGCATCCCCGGATTAATAAAGGGTCTAAGCCGAAAAAAAAAGTATTGAATGAATAATAATAATAATAATAATAATAATAATAATAATAATAATAATAATAATAATAATAATAATACAAAGAGTTCCCAGTGATGGGTTGCAGCTGGAAGGGCATCCACTGCGTAAAACATATGCTGGATAAGTTGGCGGTTCATTCCACTGTGGCAACCTCAGATTAATAAAGGGACTAAGCCGAAAAGAAAATTAATTAATGAATAATACAAAGAATAGTTTCTATTCAGATAATAATTCAATAATTAAATAATTAAATATTCAAAGCATGTAAATATAACTGCTAATTATTTTATCCACTGAATTAATATACATGCACTTAATCACTGCTAAATAATGGCAATGATAATTAAATTTTTTTTCGTTACAATTTACATAAATTACAATCTATGTTATAAAAAATGTATATATAATATTAATTTACTGTTTCTTTCTTAAACACAAAAGAAGTTATTTTGAAGAATGCTGGTTGATGGTATTGACCTTCATAGTCATTTTTTCCCTACTTTGGAAATCGATGCATTCTTCAAAATAACTTCTTTTGTGTTTAACAGCAGAAATAAACTCAAATAGATTTTAATGAAGTGAAGGGTGAGTAAATGATGATTTTTTGTCATTTTGGGGGTGAACTATCCCTTTAAGACCCATGCATAACTTAAAATAATCTATTTCTAAAACAATGTAAACAATTTAGCATCTATTCCTGTGCAATTCCATGTTTTATATGACGAAAACATGGCAAACATGTAGGTCTAGGCAACACTCAATCTGCATTTGTGGAATGTGCATTATCTAATGCTTCTGCTCACATTAACTGGGTGTCGATGTGACCTGCTTTTAGGGAGTCCACAGGGAGAACAGTGAGATCATTGTTTTGGGGTCTACAGCACCGCTGCGTACTTTCCGTGAACAGTTCCCCAGTGAAAGCCCCTCACACTCATTTACACGAGCCAAATGAACTTCCGGCTTGCACACACACACCGACTCCTACCTGTGCGAAAATTCATGTAAATTTATCTGGTACCAAAGGTCAAACCTGTCAAGGATACAATACTTAAACCTGCGAAAAGCCACGTACTGTACTAAATCCCAAAGACCACAGAATGCATTTCCCTTGCTTTAAACAGTGTAGGAGAAAGAGCTTTCCTTTAAATCGTATTTGCAGCAAGCAATCAAGGCAAATTAACTACAGTCCCCATGATTTCAGTAACTTCAAGCTGTGCTAATGAACGGTGAAAACCACATGCCTCTTTCTGCTGTCAGGGCAAAACTAAATACTGACTGATACAGGTTTTTAAGCTATGCCCATATGGACAACAAGAGAGTTGAGTATCTAAAAACGCTAAGCATTTTTTAATATTCAATATCGCATTTTCTGACTGCACAATTTATTTGAAATAATTTACCATTTGGAAACCGATTCGTTCATTAGTATTTTTTAGAATAAAACAATAGCATTTCTAATAAACTTGAATTAATAATTACAATTAATCAAACTGGAGCTAAATGAATTAGAATTTAATCAAATCTGAACATCTGAACTGACATCCAGAACTCCATGATGCAAAAACAATATTGAGATATACAACTACGCAGCATGTCCTGAAATGAAACTAAATGTTTTTTACATCATAAATATATTATAATCATGGCACTATGCACTGCACTGTGAAATATTAGTTGTAATTTTTAATCTCAACGGCAATAAATTACACTAAGCTGACTTAAAACATAGTTGACTTTTGCATAACTACCGAATAAATAAGTTGAAACATTGCTACTTTAATAAGAAATATAAAAAATCTTTTTTTTTTGTATATCAACTAGACAAGGCCAATTGTGCAACAATGTGATAATATCAGAAAGGTTACTGTGAACCCCATTTTTTGTAACCTAATGGAACAAATACAGGACATAAAGTACAGAATGGCTATGTAAAACTTTAGTTTGAATTAATCCCCTTTATTTGTTTGCATGACACACTGACTCTACACTACACTCTTTCTGCATTATCGTGAACATTGGATACTTTCATTTCATGCTTCAAAAAAGAAAAGGCTGTTGAGGTCATCAACAAACATCAAAAAAACGCATATTTACAAAAAATGACTACTAGCTATCATAGACAATCAGAGATCTTTTTTCTTAAATTTTGTTACAAGCTGTTCACAATGAAATGACTATGAAATCAAAATGAGCCTTATTAAGCACACACAACTAGTCTTGTGCTGAATAAACAATCCATGAAACATCTCACACACTCATATCAGCCCAAGAATGATTGTCTAGCTCAAATGGACTTTAATTATATTTAAATGTAATAATTTGACAGTCGGTTTTATCCAAAGTGGCTTACAAATGAGGACAATAGTAGTAGCCAAAGAAACAAAAGGAACAACAGGTAAAAAAATAATGTTATTTGTCAGATAATTGATTTTTTTGGATAATATAAAACTGTTTCTCTGAAATACAGTGAAGTCCGAAATTATTCACAACCCAGGGGTATGAATAATATCGGGCTTCACTGCATATTGTGATATGAATACAATTTTCTTTCAATCTGCAGTCACTACTTTATGTTTATTTTTGTTGTCTATGGTTATTGACTATGTATGATTAGGCATGGACCGGTATAAGATATATGATAACCTTGGATAAAAATTTCATGGTTTCACGGTATCACGGTATTGTGCTCACTGCTCTAAAATATATATTCTTTTTAAATGTCTGGGTAATAAACAACAACTTTTTTCCCCTTTGAAAACAATAGTTTCTATTTTTGAAAGATTTATGATATTTTGGAGCAGTAAACTTGTCAGGCTATATAATTCAAATCAATCATTGACTTCTGCTGTCTTTGTTTCAAAAACAGAGATTTCTTCACAGATTTAACGGCTTTAAATCTTTGGATATTTTTTCTGTTGGAGATACTGTTATCCTAAAAAAAATTAATAAAAAAATCTTACACATACCTTAGGAACGGTATTATAGAAAATGTTGGCAGTTTTAAAACCTTGACTTTTCCAAACCGCGGTATACCTCGAAAACGGTTATCGTCCCATGCCTATGTATGATTCCTGTCCAATCCAATTGTGCATAGAAAAATTACACAAGACAGACCGACCGACCTCAAAACCCAGGTGTTACTAATTGAGGCAAACATTAAAGTCTATAATGACACTGCATGTAAAGACCAAAATACAGTTTAAACTGCATGTCACTGAAGAGATTAAAAAATGCTCGATGATGACAGAAATCGCTAAATGGCCTTAAACAATGACTAAATGCACTACAATGTTTTCTGTAGTGCATTTTCAAATACATGCACAAAGCGGTTCCACATCTTTACAGCTCGATTTGTTCACAGATTTTGCTCTGCATTTAAACGCATCAAACTGCTTTCTGTCATCTTCTTATATTTTAAGTTTAGTCTATTGAGTACTTTTACACTGCACAAAACAAAAAGTTGAGTTTACTTAAAATTTTAAAGCAATCGGC
Source organism: Danio kyathit (assembly GCA_903798195.1). Taxonomy (NCBI): domain Eukaryota; kingdom Metazoa; phylum Chordata; class Actinopteri; order Cypriniformes; family Danionidae; genus Danio; species Danio kyathit. Next base: position 47,318,601 of record LR812527.1, on the reverse strand, counting down.
TGCTAAGAAATGTTGCCTGTTTCTCAATTCCTAGAACGCAGAGAACGGACTTGTGTTCTTGTGAAGACTGGTCTTGCCAGATCACCTCGGAAGAACAAACTCGGGTGACCGCAAGGACAGAGAACGGGTCCCGTGAGAAATGAGATGCTGCGTTCTTCCTGATGGTCACGTGACCTTCACACGTTTTTAATGGAAAGTTATTTAAACATTACAGCATTCATACAACGATTTATTGTTTTCCACTTTTCAAAATATATACTCTACATAAAGACCTTACAAATATAAGTTGCATAATATGAATAAAACCGATTTTAATACGACTTTCAGCAAATAAACACTCTTAATGTGTTTATTCCTTTATTAAGATTTTCATGGTACTGTTTACTTTCACCCTTTCATTTAGGGAAACTCCTGAGGTAAATAAGTTATATCTCTGAACTTTAACAATAAACCTATATAAAATGCTGCGCTTCTTACCTCCAGTCGCAATGACTTCTGGGACTTCTAGAGCAAGTTCGCTGCTCAAGTCTGCATCGGTGCGTCCGGGAAGTTTCACACATCCTCTGTTCTTGCGGTCTTGAGTATTGGAACTGAACTTTGGCAGCTGATGATGACGTTACATGAGAACACGAGGACGCAAGACCGTTGAAGAACGCATATTGAGAAACAGCCCTTGAGTTTATTAAGCTTCAGTGGTTGAAGTTGTGCCAAATAATTTTATTTTAAGTTGACTGAAAAGGCTGGTTTTAGTCAAGTATACTTTATGGAATAATTTGGCACAACTTAGCTGTAGCTTAACAAACTCAAAATTTCCTTGCAGTCGGTTGCTTTAAAATTTTAAGTGAACTCAACTTTACTTTTTATTGTGTAGAGTGGTAAACGCTCAAACAAAGTCTCCTCAACTTAATTTTTTACATTCATTGAACAAACAGTTCCAAACATGCAGTTAAATCATTTTATGAGTACATTTAACTCACCTAACTCAACTAACTTACAATTTTAAACTGAGTTAACAATTTGTGAATTGAATTTTTACAGTGTAGAAGGGCAAATATTTACTTTGAGAAGTATTTAGAACAGATACTTTCAATCTACTTGCCCAATTATTTGGGCAAACGCACTTTTACTTGAGTATGTCTTTTCAATACTTTTTCCACCACTAACTCTTTGACATAGAACATAATCCAGTGTGACTATTGTAGACACACATCGTGATAAACGATATGCCCTAACTGATACAAGAGCTTTTGTACCCTAAATAAAACCAGAATGACTGTGACCATATAGCAAACCTAAAACAGATTCCTCCAGGTTCAACAGCAGCTTCGAGATGCACTTAAGCAGGGCTCCCAGAGGACTCATCAAGTCAAGACCCGAGCAGCGTCTGACTCAGGGAATGTTCTAGACCCTACAAAGCTCATTGATTCAGTGAGCAGGAAAGGTGACTGGGATTAATGCCTCGCTACCTTTTTATTAAAAGATACATTATGCATATAGCTGCATTTACAGAGCAATGGAAATCAATGGCTACACCAACAGCGTGCACATCTAATCAGGTCGGGTACTCAATCTTCTTACGAAATAACACACCTAATGCCTTTTCACTTACTGTACAACAAGGGTTTGATGAAGGACAAAAACAAGCGGTGTTCACAACAGATAAAACCAGGGCGCAACATCCACTCCGCTATGACAGGCTGTCATGCAAAGGTGCTTTTTGAGACTGGATAAGCGGCAAATGGCTAGACAAGGACAAAGACTAACCTCTTTAAAATGTTAATGTAATCATAACACTCACTGAAGTGGAGGCAAAGCAATTGTTTGAACAAAGGTTGTAATATTGTAAAAAGGTATCCCTTTGTTTGCACGGTACACGACTTGTTTTGTATGCTCGGAACACCCCGTAACCCCAACAGCGCAGCTCAAGGACGACTTTATCAACACCAAACCGGAAATGTGCTCTTTTAATGCACACTGGATGTCGTTCAAGTCAGTCAATCAATTAAAAGAAGCGTTACACTGAGTTAAAATTGGATCAGCAAGTAAGACATTCTGTGAAATACAAGTGTCATCCACTCAAAGCCTTTTAAAGGCAAAATATGATGCTAATTATTTAAAGTGATTAGCGTTCCTGTTTCTTTTGGTTTAACAAAGCAAACTCAGCTACCCCCAGACAAAATCTCTAGGTAAATGCTTTTGCTGAATCATTGATAACATTATTTTTAATGGTCACACTTTATTTTGATGGTCTGTTTGTTGAATTTAAGTTACATTGCATCTACATGCCAACTAATTCTCATTAGATTTTAAGTAGACTGTTAGGTTGGGGTTTGGGTTAGTGTAAGTTGACATGTACTTGCAAAGTTTCTTATAGTCAGTTAAATGTCTGTTGAAGGAGCAGTATCAGCAGATATTAAGCAGACAGTCTACTAATACTCAAATGGACCATTAAAATAAAGTGTTACCTTTTTAATTAGCAGTGAAATTCCAGGTCAAAACATGCATTATCTATGATTATGAAAGGAAACTTTCACCATTCAGAGAATCAAACCAAGAAAAATAACTCTTCGGTGCCCTTCCACTGAATCACTGCAAATGGAGTCAGTCTCTCTAAGATCTTAAAGGCAAAATTATTAGCAAAAATACTGTATTATTCCTGTGAAATGTTCATTCTAGGGCTGTGCGATTAATTAAAATCGTATCGAAATCACGATTTGCACATGTGCGATTCCTAAATTGCCTTACACCACGATTTTCCCGCAGTATGCTATTTGAACCAATCATAACGCAGCACGCCTATACAGAGCGCGAGAACTTAATAGCCTGAGTATATAGGGATGATAAAAGGAGTTCAGCGCAGGAGGACTTAATGTCAAACAAGTCAACATCTGTGGTATGGGATTATGTTACTTTGGATACAGGAAGGCTGATGTATTTCAGAACTAGGCATGGGACGATAACCGTTTTTAAGGTATACCGCTGTTTGGAAAAGTCAAGGTTTTAAAACCACCAAAAATTTCTGTAATACCGTTCCTAAGGTATGTGTAAGATTGTTTTTTATTTACGTTTTTTGGGACAACAGTATCTAGATATCTTTTAAATTGTAAAGAAATCTGTGTTTTTGAAACAAATGAAGACAGCAGAAGTCAATGATTGATTTGCATTATTTAGCCCGACATGTTTACTGCTCCAAAATATTTTAAATGTTTCTCAAAATAAAATATATTGTGCTCAAAGGGGAAATAAGTTGTTGTTTTTTACACAGACATTTAAAAAGAACATATTTTAGAGCAGTAATCACAATACTGTGAAATTGTGAAACCGTGATATTTTTAAACGAAGGTTATCATACCGTCAGAATCTTATACCAGCCCATGCCTATTAAGAACCAGGTCATTTGTAAGTCAGTCATATATTGTGTCTAAAAGCACAAGCATTTTCAAAGTGCTTTGCGGTCGCTCCTTTGTCCTTTCTCAGTGACCATCAATTGTTTTCTCAGAGGATGACAACTTAACAAAACATTGCTGCAGTTCCGATACAAGTTTTATGTATGGAGAGAATTAAAAGCACTTGGTGTTCGGGTGTCTTGTGTTTGTCTGAGGTAACCGAAATGTGTATATTCCATATAAAGTATCAAGCTGATCGGTCAGCTCTTGTTATGTGACTCGTTCTGCGGCATTCTGAAAAGTTAAATTGAAAGTTTGTCTGGAAGGAGAGGTTTTCTGCTGGGTGCACCTGGAAGTGTACCGCTCTCAATATGTCCTATAATGAACTTGTGCACTCAAAAGACGCGATATGTGAACGGCTTATTTTAAAACATAACAGTTGCAAATTTGCACGCACCCTGGTCATATATTGTGTAGTTCTGAGTGTGCTTCATCCAGGTGAGTGGGCTTGACAAACCACCTGTAGGATACATTCTTTGCTCTCTATGTGCCAGACACTTTATTAGTAACAATCTATGTTTTCTGTGTTTGTTTGTTTGTAATGTTAAGACTTTTTATATTCTATATTTTGTGCTTTTTTCTAAAGTTACAGTGCTCAGAATAATTGAGTACACCCCATTTTGAAAATTTTATCCATTTCTCAGTGAATATGGGTAATATTTACTGGTGCATCTGAACAAAACAGATCTATTAAATAGATATATTTTTAAAAAATAATAATAATATTTTAGAAATGGAAAGAAAATACATTTAAATTCATGCAAAATATTACAAAAAATACAAACTTCAACATTTCAACAAAATTTTACATATTTTTTGTTTCTCTTCATTTTTCCTCTTTTGTAAAATTTGTATTTATTATTTTTCCTTAACATATAAATTTGGGTGTAGTAATTTTTGAACCATTATTGTAAGTTACTTTGTTAGATAAGCTCCAGATTTGGCTTCAGCACTGACTAATCTAATGTATTTGCAGAAATATAATATTGTAAACATCCTATAGAAAATATTAATTTAAATGAGAGATTTGTGAGGGGTGTACTTATATATGCTGAGCACTGTATATCCTTAATTTCTAAAGTTTTAAATATTTTATATTTCTATATCTAAAGCTGTCTGTGTTTTAACTTATTATTTTGGGGGGGTTAAGGTCACAGGTGGTTGTATAAGAATTTCAATGCATATTGTGTTTTGTGTATGACTGAATATGTGACAAATACAATTTGAATTTGACTTTTGTTTTAATAAATAAACATTTAGTTATTATAAAATTATTTAGAAATTATTTAAATTTCTTTCATCTTTGCCATGATGACGGTACATAATATTTTATTAGTTATTTTGCAAGATACTAGTGTTCAGTTTAAAGTGCAATTCAATAAACAGTGCAATTTTTAGGCTTAAGTATGTTAATTAGGTTAACTAGGCAAATAATCTTAATTAGACAAGACATTGGACAACTGTGGTTTGTTCTGTAGCCAATCTAAATACAATTTTTAATGGGGCTAACAATATCAACCTTAAAATTATTTGTAAAATATAAAAACTCCTGGTGATACAGTGGCGAAGAAGGTAGTGCTGTCGCCTCACAGCAAGAAGGTCGCTGGTTCGAGCCTTGGCTGGGTCAGTTGGCATTTCTGTGTGGAGTTTGCATGTTCTCCCCATGTTCGCGTGGGTTTCCTCCGGGTGCTCCGGTTTCCCCCACAGGCCAAAGACATGCGGTACAGGTGAATTGGGTAGGCTAAAATTGTCCGTAGTGTATGAGTGTGTATTGATATTTCCCAGTGATGGGTTGCAGCTGGAAGGGCATCGGCTGTGTAAAACATATGCTGGATAAGTTGGCGGTTCATTCTGCTGTGGCGATCCCTGATTAATAAAGGGGCTAAGCCGAAAAGAAAATGAATGAATATTAAAAACTTTTTTATTTTATGTGAATTCAAATGTCCTGTTTTTTTTACACTTTCTTTGATGCTCCCGTAGGGGATGCTCCACAGAAAAAAGATGATTAAACAGATTAAATGACATCAGAGTGAGCAAATCATGACTTCATGGCTGTTTGGGTGAACTGCAGAGAATGTGTAATGAATGGGAAACACTATTATTCAAATTATTTTTCTTAAACGCTACAGAAATGCTACTAAAAAATGACCAACATTGTTAGAACTAACCAGTGTCCTACAAAGGAATATCTTAATAAACATGTTAAAAATATCCCAAAAATCCACCAAAAAAGTCTTAAGTATATGGACAGCACAGCTACAAAGGCAACAGAAGTCAATGAAAAGTCCCTCCAGGACACTTGTGTGTGAATGCAGGCGTCCAACTTTTTGTCTCCTTTTGAACATCTGCTGTGTTTGATGAAGAGGGCAGTCTGCTAACAGATGGTCATTGGGTCTGACCGGTGGTGTGGCGTTTAGACACACTAGCCCTTGAATGCCAATGTACTTTATAAGATATACGGCACACACACACACACACACAGAGGGACTGCGCAGATATCAGTCATCCAGTGCAGGGCGCTGCATTAAACCTCTCGCAGCTCTGCTTTCATGAATAAGCGTGAGCCGGCACACTGCCAATGCAGGAATGCATCATGTCTGATCAGAAACAGCATCATCATTGATGGACTCTTTAAGATAGTCTGCTTTCCAGGGCATGAACTGATTTATAACATTTCATGTCAGGTGGGAAAAAAAGATACTGATCAAATGTAACAATAAAACCATGTATCAATATTTCAGCAGGGAGCAAAAGCAAAATAACATACAAGACATCAAAATCAGCACCGATGCAAATAAAGAGAACAGAATAACTCAGTGCCTATCACTGGGTTGCTGTTGTTTCAGCACCATCTCTGCTGGACTGCAAAGCCTCTCCTGCGACAAAAACCAGATCATGTCTTTGACCAGGTCTCCTCCTTTTCATATGCAGATCAATCTCCCTTCAAGACAAATCATCTCAGGCTTGAAGATGGAAATCAGTTCAATTCAGCACAAAGCAGCATTTTTAAACTGATAAATCCATAATTCTAGCTCTCCTTTGAGATTAAAACGAAGTTGGCACACATTATGAAAAGTTTGTAAGCATTGTATGATGATGAGATAAGGTTGTGATGTGTACTCTGCCAATGTAAAGCACAGTGTCTATTGCAGTCAATGGAACAATGCGTCCTTTCTCAAGCAATAGGGATTATCTGTCCCATTAACATCTTCAAAAGCACGGATTAGTGGAATTGAAATAGCAGTGTGTCAGAGAACTTCGGGGTGTGCTCAGATATGCGTATGCAAATCGTGCTGACCGTTTAAACTCGATATTATGGCTTTCTGGTAATAATGAAATATAGCGGTTTACCTGTTCGGCGTGTTGCGTCCGCTGCAGGCTTCCTCTCGGAGCGCAGTGAAAGCCGGTGGTAGAAGAGCCGCCCACACTGGATGCCGCCCACTGCAGTCTGACCCCGCCCACTACTGAATAATTACCGTAAGTCATGGTGTTGTCGTGGCCGTGCATAATTAGGAGTGCGGTGAGTTGGGTGTAGATACCAAGACTGTAATGGTAATATTTTACAAAAATGACGTCAAGTGATGAAAATTGATGGCCACTATTTTTGAGTTATTTTTAAACATTATTAAAATATTATATATAGATTAAAATATAAGATAAACATTATATAATTGTTTATGTTTTTAATACAATAGCCTAAGTTGTTTTAATGAAAGTTATTTTACTTCATTGAACTGATCCAAAGTAAAAAAAAAAAAAAAAAAAAAACACATTTACATTGTTATTAAAAATGTAGATTTCAAATCAATCTTCTTTATATTTTCTTCAGAGTTTTTTTTTTTGTTCATCAAAAACACTGATAATAATAATAATAATAATAATAATAATAATAATAATAATAATAATAATAATAATAATGCATTTATTTTGATCAGCAAACCAGAATGATTTATAATGAATCAAGTAAAACTGGATAAATAACATCTTAAAATATTTGTAAAATATTTCAACCACAAAAATCTTTCACAAAATTTAAATAATATGTTGAACAAATGGCAGACCATTATCATTATTTAATTAGCCTATGCCATAACATTTCTTCCAAATTTAAAATAGAAATATTGTCATTTATAGAGGTTTGTGTATGTGTGTGTGTTTGTAACAAAAATAAACAAAACAAATAAACAAACAAACAAAAATGTAGTCATTTGTTGTGACTGATATTCAGATTTATACCATCAAATGGAAATCTTTTAAACCTTACAGATTTAAAGCAGCAGTATATTATTGTGTTGTCTAAAAATAAATATATGTACACATGTCGGTCATAAAAGCACAATCTTTGAAAATTCACATTCTTCAAGTATTAAAGGTGCAGTAGGTGATTGTCTTCAGAAACATTTGTTGTTTAAAAAAAAAGAACTAAAAATGTTTATCCAATTAAAATTTGTCGGGCGGACATTTACCATAAATCTGATAAGTAGCCCAACCTGTTTGTCAACAAATGCAGATTTGTACAACTGTGCACCTTTATTCATGCAGATCTGCTGTTTGGCCTTGCACATGCGCCACGTACATGACATGCACACGAGAGAGAGAACGGTAAAAACAAACGTTTGATCAAAACTTTTTAAAATCCTGAATCAATATTGTCGTTACTTTTGCACGCTGGAGGAAGGACGACAACATGGCTGAAGTATGTCTTTTAGACAGGTAATGTTATGTTTTAAAACTATTTTAGTCACGCAAAGCTGATGTAGATTTTGTTGTTTTACAAATGGGTTATATGCGGAAGTCAAAGTACCTTTAAGGCAAGTCATTTCACTCAGCGGCCATCTTTGAAACGCTTCTCGGGCAGTATGCTTGGGCATTCTGTCTGAATGGGGAAACATCACATTCTCCAAAACTGTTTGCCAAGCCTATGATTACATTACATATTTGGAATCACCAATAAAATTAAACAACAGCTGTCTCATAAGTTCAGTTTCTAAACGTCCGAATCAAACAAAACCGGCATATATTCAGGTTGCCCGAACTAATGCGCATGCGCACTCTAAAGGAACGAGATCACGACACCAAACTCATTTATGGCCTTTCTACACGTTATCATCCTCTGGATAATGATTTGTCTGATTGCGCTGCTCTTCTGAAGTAATCCACAACTTGGTCTTGAAAGTGAATCTCCTCCAGAAATGATTTGTTCACAAGTTTGTTGGCGTTTGAGTAGTTGTTATCATGTGATGTGCGTTTGACAGGATGGAGTGTACCTCGCATTCGTTTCATACAGGTTACAAAACCAAAAAAACTTTTGTTTTCAAGTGCACTTGGTTCATTTAAACTTACAGATTTTAAGCTTTATTTGGATTTATTTCTTACGTCTGTGAAGCAAGTAATCGCAGAGATTCCAGTGCATTTGTTGATCACCAAACTTTCGTAAAGACAGACGTCTGTTCCAAGCTTTTCCGTCAGTCTATAGTGATCGATGATTGGTTCCTGTACTAGTAGGTGGGGCTTCATTTACCATATTGACCGTTACACTTCTCCCCATTCAAAACTATACAAGTGACACTTCTTGTGTATTCTATAGTCTTTGATGGAAGTGTTGTTCAGCCACTGAAATATTCAGGCGAAAGATTGATGTGACTATTTTCTTTTTCATAAGAGACTTTTACAGCATCGATAATGTAGATTTTTATTTAGTTTAACAACAAAAATCAGTTAAAAGCGTTATTCCGCCTAGCCTGCTTACTGAGGTGACAATGGTTTTATCTTTACATTGGTTCATTTTTGAACAATGTGAACCTCTGACATGCTCCCTATATTGTTTACCATGCTACTCTGAATATTCACTCTGAAATAGCATGTAAGTATGGCTTAGTAATAAGTGTAATTCCTGCACGCCACCGGCCAACCACTAACCATACAGTAGTGATGTAAAGTAACAAATTACAAGTACTCAAACAACAGTAATTGAGTAGTTTTTTTCAGAAATTATAATTTACTAAGTAGTTTTAAAAATGTGTACTTTTACTTTCCCTTGAGTACATTTTTAGTTCTGTATCGGTACTTTTACTCCACTACTTTATTTTATCTTGTCTATGGGGATTAGAAAAATCAGTCCTGTGATCCCTGTCTAATCAAATTACACATAGAAGGTAAATCACATCATAATGTACTACCTCAAGACATGGACGATTTATAATTGCAGAAAAACTGTTGGAAGCATTAAAAGTGTCCAAGAAGATGTCCAAAATCTTTCCCGCAATGACTGAGAGACTGTTTAGATGCATGTCACTGATGAGAAGACGACGGCTTTTTACTGTTTGATGACTGAAATGCCATCATGACATCAGATTGACGTTGTACACCAATGTCGTGGGGACATTGCATTTTGTTTGGAAAAGAAAATCGGGTTGACATCAGAACCCAACGTAAGGCCAACCTCAAAGTCCAACGTCCAACTTAAAATCAACCAAATATCAACGTCTAAAGCCTGGTTTATACTTCTGCGCCAAGTGATCGGCGTGACCCACAGCGCATGTAATGTGCGTAGCCATGCATTTATACTTCTGTGCTGAAATCGACAGACGTGCAACAACTTTAATCATAAGGTAAACACAAAAACAACAGTTTCCATCCGGAGCTCCTTCACGGGACTCCACACTTGTAAACACTCGCTGCATCGGGCGCACGTGACTCTCACCTCCACCCACACTCGTCAGTGCTACCAAGCTGACCAATCACACGTTACCACTATGACGTCTATCAGATGTTGGATTTTGGTTGCCATATCTGACGAATAAATGTCAGTATTTGACGTCAATATAATGTTGGTTTAAGATGTTGGCTCGATGTTGGATTTTGATCACTTTCCAACTCAACCTAAAATCAACCAAACATCAACATCACAACAAAAATGATGTCCTTAGACACTGGCTAGACATTTTTTTTTGGTCACCTGACATCACAACCTAAATCTAACCTAATATTAATGTCTTATGACATTGTGTGCCTGCTGGGCAATAACTAAATGCACTACAGAATGTTACGTTTACACACATCCACAAATTACATGTAAATGCATCAGCTTTTCACAGCGTAATACTCACTACTCTTGAGTACTTTTAAAAGGTCTTTTTACTCATACTTTGAGTAATATTTACAACAGATACTTTTACTCTACTTGCACTACATTTTAGGGAAGTAATGGTATGTTTTACTTAAGTATGATTTTTCAGTACTCTTTCCACCACTGCCATACAGTAGTCGCTTTAGGACAAAGCGCGTGAGAGACTTGCATGCATGAAATGTTGCACATTATGACAAGTTTTCTTGCTTCACAACTGAAAACGTGCTAGATATAATACAGTTTTTCGCTGGGAATTGTAGTATTCTAAAGTACTATAAAGTTTTCTAAAGTTGGAGTTCGTGATTTCAGGAGCCATGGCTTTTGTCGGCAGGGGAGGGAGATATGTTTCAAAGAAAATATGCAAACCGACTGCCAGATCACCGACTGCACCTTTAAATTGAACATTCAGAAAAACCCTGTGTGGGTTGAGAAACGTGCAACACACCCTCTCTTAACTACATGTCTCAAATGTTAAGCAACAGAATCTCACACTCACTATAACCACATTCATCTCCGGGCGGAAATTAGAGACCTATAAAATATGAATGAACCTCGAGAGGACTGTTAAATCAACCCGACATGTTTACACCCATGTACGCTTTAGCTGATATTCACAATGGGCTTTCTTTTCCAGCTTAGTAAACAAACGCCACCCTTCAAGCCACAGAAGCCTGCCAGTGTTACAAAGCTAAATGAAAAAGATGTGGTTTGAGTCCAGTTGTCATAGAGACGAAGTATAGTGGAGGCAAAGTGAGAGAGACACTCAGAGAAACGAGGCGCTCTTCCATCCTCTCCACTGCTTCAAATTAGAAAAGCTGAATGAAGGCCTGGCGCGGATCAAGAGCCCTTATCATTATAGAGACAAGCCTTCTAAGAAATGGGGGTGAGGTTTGGGCAGCGCTGGTACTTGATTCAGAATCAGGAGAGTCAGTGTTGTGTCTGTAAGTCTGGGTATATCAGTTGACACAGATGCAGAGCTGATAATTTACTGGAGAGGCCCACAATTTGGAAAGGGATAATATCATCACTCTACTATAAAATTATGGCACCAACTGATACATCCCATTTCCAAATAAAATCTGCATGGGAAGACGATCTGGGAATTACAATTTCAGATGAGGATTGGGAATCAGTCTTATACAGAATTCAAAAGTCCTCTTGACAAGTCCTCTTTGTGCAAAAGTGTGCATCCCTTACAGAAAAGTCACATGAATTTCACATGTGATCACATGTGACCACATGTGATTACATGTGATTACATGTGATCACATGTGACCACATGTGAAGCTCATGTGGCCACATGTGAAGTTTATGTGACCACATGTGAAGTTCATGTGGCCACATGTGAAGTTTATGTGATCACATGTGGACAACATGTGAAGCTCATGTGGCCATATGTGAAGCTTATGTGACCACATGTGAAGTTCATGTGGCCACATGTGAAGTTTATGTGACCACATGTGGACAACATGTGAAGCTCATGTGACCACATGTGAAGTTTATGTGACCACATGTGGACATGTGAAGCTCATGTGGCCACATGTGAAGCTTATGTGACCGACCACATGTGAAGTTTATGTGACCACATGTGGACAACATGTGATGCTCATTTGACCACATGTGAAGCTCACGACCACATGTGAAGTTCATGTGACCACGTGGACAACATGTGAAATTCATGTGGCCACATGTGGACAACATGTGATCACCTTTGACCACATCTGAAGTCAATGTGACCAAATGTGGACACATGTGAAGTTCATGTGACCACATGTGGACAGCATGTGATCACATGAACCCACATGTGGACAGCATCACCATCTGGAAACCATATTTCGTGATGACCCACACTATACTGTGGATGGTTGTAAAAACATTTAAAAATGGCATGTAAAAAGTGGGAACCACATGTGAAGTGCACATGCAGGATGTCTGAATTTAGAATGTTTTTGTGTAAAACATGCATTCCCATGTGAAAAATGTGATCATGTTAAACACGCGAAATTAATGTGACTTTGCAAGATTGTAACATTCACATTAAAACAGGCATATGTTTTTTCAACCCATTATACATATTTATTATTATTTTTGTAAACCTTAACATATACTGTATTTTTGTGTTACTTTTACATTTCATACTTTACAAAACAATATAGCCTAAACAAACCCTTACAAAAAATAACTGCAGTAAACTGAAGCACAACTGCAAAATAATGAATCATAAAATTACAATGAAGTTCAACAAATTTGCAGTACATTAACGTACAACTTCACTACACTCGTGCATTGTGCTGATAATCTAATATCCCAATGCTGTGGCAATACTGTACTGTGCTGTACTTGCTACAATTTTTTGTGCTTTTATTTCAGGGATGTTTTTTTGGAAACAAGAAATATAATTTAAAGAGTTTATTTGCAAATATATTTTTAGTCTTTTTTAAATATAATGTTTTTATGTTGTTTATTGGGTAAAAAAAACATTATTTATAAAAAAAAATGTATTGAGACTTAATATTGTGTACATGAGTACAATGACAAAAAACTGAATTTTGAAACAGTCTGTAGGGAATGGGAGTCGACTCCAAAAGAGTCGATTCCTCGACTCTCAATGGACCTAGTGCCGGAATCGACTCCAGGACAGGAATCGACTCCTAGAGTCGAGTCTGTTTTTTTCAAACCCTCTTAAATGAAGCAGTTACATGCTACTGTTATATTACTCTTTCTCGAGCACGAAGAAGATCGACAGCGCTCGCTTTGAATGCGTGCTCACACATTTTACGATTTTGCTTCTGAATTTTGCGACCACGAGCACTCTGACGCGACTGTGGTGAACTTGCGCGCGCGTTCACCACAGAAGAGTATTCACTGTCAGTGTTGCCAGATTGGGCGGTTTCCCGCCCAATTGGGCGGTTTTGAATCCAAGATTGCGGGTAAAAAATATCATAGGCGGGTAGTGGATATTTGGGCGGTATTGAAAAGGTACGCCCGCCTGCCCGCGATCTCCCGTAACCCCCCAATTTTCGTCAATTTTGGGACCTGTCCCCCTACTATTCATGAAATACAGGACTATCCAACCACCTCTTATACGTTTTGGAGCGGCCCATATATCTATGGGAGCGCCCAACCCCCCCCACTTTTCGTGAAATTTGGGACCGTCCAACCCACAACACCCCCCCCCCCCCCCCCCCCCCCCCCCCCACTTTTTGTAAAATCGACGCTGTTGGGCGGGTGTTTTCGCATGTCGGCGGGTTTTTGGGCTGGAAAAAGTCAGCTACATCTGGCAACACTGTTCACTGTAACGCGCGCGTTGTCCTGACAACAAGGATCCACAAACAAACGCAGTTTCTCAACGGTCGTTAGCAGTGTTTTGTCCGTTTTGTCTCCTTATTTCGGCTGCGAAATGAAGATAAAATACGTGTTGGTTGATATTTTTTTCATGAAAATACCGCAGTTAAAATACAAAGACATGGCCAATCATCCCAAAATCCACAATTGGTACAAAAGAGAGGGCTACGTTTTCTGGAGAAGCTGGACCATTTTGACCTTGTCATCTAATTCAGCGGTAAGTGCATGTTAATATACTGTCCTCACAACTTAATAATTTAGGATGTGTAAAAAAACTTAACGTAACCTTAACAGTTGGTTCTGCAAATACAAAAAACTGAATATGTTCAGAATATTTTGACCAAGCAGTGAGTGATACCAGTCAAACGCACGCCAAAAGATATCCAAGCTCATTCACTTGCTTAACACTGCAAATGACGTAATTGATGCAACTGTATTAGTTATGTATTTTGTATCAATCCTGATTTCTTTTTAAACACATTAACTAAAGTTTAATTGAATAGGGTTTTATAAACCTGATGTAAATGACTATTGTGCTTGGTTTTAAATTTAAATGTCCTAAATGTGAATAATGAAATAGATAAAATAATAGATTTAAAGTGAGCAGAAGCTTCTTGTTTAATTTATGTATTTCATTGCAAAAAAAGTACTTAATAACAGTTCTGTAGATCTGTCACTATTTTAAAGGCTTGTCCATCGTTTCCAGGAACATTGGTTCATCTTTTCTTTGTCTTATTCTTGAGAGACTCTAGCATTCAAAAGTTTTAGAATGGTAAGATTATTTAAACAATATTGAAAGACGTGAGGCTGCATTTATTTTCTTTAAAATACACTAAAAAACACATTTTTAAAATTCATTTATAATACGTTTCACAATGTAAAGTTAATTTCTAATTTATTGTAAAACTTTATCCCTGTGATTCAAAACTTTCAGGATCATTGGTTCAGTCTTCATTATTGCATGTTAACTTAATCTTACTTTTTTATGAAGATTATAGTATCCAGGATATAAATGTTAATGAACATAGATATAATATAATTTTTAGTTTTGTCTGACTCTCTCTCTCTATCTCTCTCTCTGTTTGCTTGTGTTAATGAAGCTTTAAGATAAGATATTTCTATAGACTAATATTGGTGTTACCAAAATGTGTCACAGTGGTTAATTGTTTCTTTCTGCTTTTGTACAGAAATCAATGATGTGCAGGAGTTATAAAGTACAGCTTGTGAAATATAAAGATTATGGTTATTTCAAAGAAGAAGCCTGACACATTGGAGACTTGACCATCTTCAAATGACAATGCTACAATTCAAGGAAGTTGACAGTTAAGTGTGTCTCAATTATACAGTTTTGTCTTTTTTGTACCATAGTCTGAGAAGATTGTATTTTGATTACTTGGAAGGTATTTCTTTAAAAAAAAATTATTTTTGCTAATCAAAGCAAAAACTATTACTAGCCACACCCTAGTTGTACCTTCTCAGCCTAGTGAATCCTTATAGATACTTTGTCTTATAGCAGTTAACAGTCTGTGACTGCATTTCACATCTTTTTGGAAATATGGGTGATTCAAAAAGAATACCATAACTTTGAAAATCTGTATTTAATCAAAGAAACATGATGACAACAGCGCTCCTAGCGACCACATGAGTAACCAAATGAAACTTCAGAGCTTCCTTAAATCGACAACAGAAAGAGCTTACAGTAGCTCTCCTTTTCTTCTTTGCAGAGTTCTCGATTATCAAAGTTGTGGTATGCCTTTTGATTAACCCTGTATACAATTTTTCTGTTCTTTACATCTGTTGTTTCATGATAGGTTATCGATTACATCACTTTGGGAGAGGAAGTGAAAATGGACTGGCCCTGGCTCGCTCGCTTTAGGCACGATAGTGGAAACGGGGCTAGTGTCTAAAAAGAGAAAATACACCCAATACAGAGGCTAGTAAGGAGGTCTTCCAGTGCACGAAGTTAATGTCTTAACAGGTAATTTTTGAAGCATTTGCTATCTTTAATGTGTAGAGATGGCAAACATACTGTAGACACATCCTTTACTCAAGTAGAAGTACAGATACTCGTGTTTAAATGGTAAAAGTTGAAGTACTGACTACACTTTTGTACTCAAGTAAAAGTAAAGAAGTACAGCCTGAAATATGTACTTAAGTAAAAAAGTATTCACTACTACAACTACCTGTTTTAGTTTCACGGTGGTAACTACACCTCACATCATGTGTACATTTATACAAAATAACTTACATTTCTAATTTTTTTTGTAAAAAAGTTGTTGCCAATTTTCAGCTGCAAAGTAGCCAAGCAATATCACTCTACAATATTGTCCAATAACACTGTTTAAAAAAGTTGACTGCTCAGCCCTGTGTATCATCAGCTGAACACAAAACATAACTTTACAGCTGTTAAGAACAGCAGCTGTCATACTTGTTTGTATACTCTAAAATGTAATTATGTATGCCTATAAATTTATAACTAATACATGTCTTAAATTTAACACTTTATTTTATCCAAAACATATTTCAGTGTTTTTCTTTTGATAAAAAAACTACATTTATTTGACTACATTTTTTTTGCATTATACTAAAGCTACTTCTGCTCCACAAAGTACATTAAAGCCAAAGTAACGAGCCTGATTTAAAAATGTAAGGAGTAGAAAGTACTTATATTTGTATTAAAATGTAAGAAGTAAATGAAAATGTTTCAGAAAAAGTAAACAGTGGAGTATAATACTAATACTAGAAAAATTTACTTAAGTACAGTAACAAAGTATTTGTAATTGATTACTTCCTATCTCTGCTAATGTGAAAAAATGTGATCTAAATACTATGAATTCATTTTGCATTCACATGTATGCATTTGATAGTTTCTTTTATTAAAAAAAAGTTTTGTGTTTTTTTTTTTCCAGATTACGAAATCAAGTCATTAACTTGAACCAAGAGGACAAACTCGTCAAAAGCACAACTCACTTTCCCTTGGCTTATTTCTTTTTTATCAGGGGTCATCACAGCGGAATGAACTAGCAATTACTGTGGTACATGCCTTTTTTCACCAGATGCTCTTCCATGCAGAATTTCATCTAATTGACCAGAGCACCCGAAGGAAACCCATGCAAACATGGGGTGAACATGCAAGCTCCATACCTGGCCCAGATGGGACTCGAACCAGTGACCTTCTTGCTGTGAGGTGACAGTGCTAACCACAGCGCCACCATGCCGCCCCTTTTTGTATTCACATTATAGTAGTGACAGTTTTCCCTTCAAGGTATTTCAGTAAATAATTGTTGTTATTTAATATAATTGACAATAAATTGTTTGTATTTATATTGCAGTTTAAGAATAATTTTTGTTCACACTAATGCACAGATTTTATGGTGTTAAGTGCACAGAAGAAAAGCCACAAGAGTTTACATGGTAATGCACGTTTTACGTGTGATCAAATGTTCACAATCAAAATTTCGTTTTCCCATGTGATCACTTGTGAATGCACATGTGGTTCACATGTGAATTCACACAAAAGCGTTCCAAATACACACATTTTCCCATGTGATCACGTGTGGTTCACATGAAAATGCACGTGTTTCACATGTGGTTTCTCATGTGAATCCACACGAAAGCGTTCCAAATACACACGTTTTCCCATGTGATTACATGTGGTTCACATGTGAATCCACACGAAAGCGTTCCAAATACACACGTTTTCCCATGTGATCACATGTGGTTTCTCATGTGAATCCACACGAAAGCGTTCCAAATACACACGTTTTCCCATGTGATTACATGTGGTTCACATGTGAATCCACACGAAAGCGTTCCAAATACACACGTTTTCCCATGTGATCACATGTGGTTCACATGTGAATCCACACGAAAGCGTTCCAAATACACACGTTTTCCCATGTGATCACATGTGGTTCACATGTGAATCCACACGAAAGCGTTCCAAATACACACATTTTCCCATGTGATCACATGTGGTTCACATGTGAATCCACACGAAAGCGTTCCAAATACACACGTTTTCCCATGTGATCACATGTGGTTCACATGTGAATCCACACGAAAGCGTTCCAAATACACACGTTTTCCCATGTGATCACATGTGGTTCACATGTGAATCCACACGAAAGCGTTCCAAATACACACGTTTTCCCATGTGATCACATGTGGTTCACATGTGAATCCACACGAAAGCGTTCCAAATACACACGTTTTCCCATGTGATCACATGTGGTTCACATGTGAATCCACACGAAAGCGTTCCAAATACACACGTTTTCCCATGTGATCACATGTGGTTCACATGTGAATTCACACGAAAGCGTTCCAAATACACACGTTTTCCCATGTGATCACATGTGGTTCACATGTGAATCCACACGAAAGCGTTCCAAATACAGACATTTCCCATGTGATTACATGTGGTTCACATGTGAATTCACACGAAAGCGTTCCAAATACACACGTTTTCCCATGTGATTACATGTGGTTCACATGTGAATCCACACGAAAGCGTTCCAAATACACACGTTTTCCCATGTGATCACATGTGGTTCACATGTGAATCCACACGAAAGCGTTCCAAATACACACGTTTTCCCATGTGATTACATGTGGTTCACATGTGAATTCACACGAAAGCGTTCCAAATACACACGTTTTCCCATGTGATCACATGTGGTTCACATGTGAATTCACACGAAAGCGTTCCAAATACACACGTTTTCCCATGTGATCACATGTGGTTCACATGTGAATCCACACGAAAGCGTTCCAAATACACACGTTTTCCCATGTGATCACATGTGAATTCACACGAAAGCGTTCCAAATACACACGTTTTCCCATGTGATCACATGTGGTTCACATGTGAATCCACACGAAAGCGTTCCAAATACACACGTTTTCCCATGTGATCACATGTGGTTCACATGTGAATCCACACGAAAGCGTTCCAAATACACACGTTTTCCCATGTGATCACATGTGGTTCACATGTGAATCCACACGAAAGCGTTCCAAATACACACGTTTTCCCATGTGATCACATGTGGTTCACATGTGAATTCACACGAAAGCGTTCCAAATACACACGTTTTCCCATGTGATCACATGTGAATTCACACGAAAGCGTTCCAAATACACACGTTTTCCCATGTGATCACATGTGGTTCACATGTGAATCCACACGAAAGCGTTCCAAATACACACGTTTTCCCATGTGATCACATGTGGTTCACATGTGAATCCACACGAAAGCGTTCCAAATACACACGTTTTCCCATGTGATCACATGTGGTTCACATGTGAATCCACACGAAAGCGTTCCAAATACACACGTTTTCCCATGTGATCACATGTGGTTCACATGTGAATTCACACGAAAGCGTTCCAAATACACACGTTTTCCCATGTGATCACATGTGGTTCACATGTGAATCCACACGAAAGCGTTCCAAATACACACATTTCCCATGTGATTACATGTGGTTCACATGTGAATTCACACGAAAGCGTTCCAAATACACACGTTTTCCCATGTGATTACATGTGGTTCACATGTGAATCCACACGAAAGCGTTCCAAATACACACGTTTTCCCATGTGATCACATGTGGTTCACATGTGAATCCACACGAAAGCGTTCCAAATACACACGTTTTCCCATGTGATCACATGTGGTTCACATGTGAATCCACACGAAAGCGTTCCAAATACACACGTTTTCCCATGTGATCACATGTGGTTCACATGTGAATCCACACGAAAGCGTTCCAAATACACACGTTTTCCCATGTGATCACATGTGGTTCACATGTGAATCCACACGAAAGCGTTCCAAATACACACGTTTTCCCATGTGATTACATGTGTATTTCACATGTGGTTCCTGTGTTTCACATGTGAAATTTCACATGTGGTCACATGTGAATTTCACATGTGAAATTCATGTGACTTTTCTGTAAGGGCACTGCAAAACCTAAAGCTCTCAAAGCACTTTCAGCATATAGATCCTGCTTGTAATCGCTGCAATTCCACCCCAGGCACTCATGCACATATGTTTTGGTCTTGTATAATGCTTTTGGGAGACTATTTTTAAAACTATATCTGTGTTTTGGGGTATATCTATCTCCCCTTGCCCACTGATTGCCATTATTGGAATTTTACCCACGTCATATAATCTTACAAAAATCCAATCTGATTGCATAGCTTTAATTGTGCTCCTGGCCAAACGACTAATATTGCATAGGTGGAAGGATCAAAAACCTCCAACCCCAACACAGTGAATCTGTGATGTCCTCTTCTTCTTAAAGTTGGAAATAATTAGACTGTCTTGAGGTTGATCTAACCAGTTTAAGAACATTTGGGACCCATTTAGGAAATATATCCAAGAACATGTTTTATTGTCAAATAGTCTTCGCTGAGGTCCAGCTTCCTGCGCCTAGACTGCAGCTCTGCACAAGACGTTTGGCCATAGGGGAAATGGTCGTGCCCAACTGAGCCTGGTTTCTCTTGAGGTTTTTTAAAATCTTCGCTTTCGCCAATTGGTGAAGTTTTTTCCTTGCCGCTGTCACCACTGGCTTGCATGGTTCGGGATCTGTAGAGCTGCACATCGATGGATTGCTATTCAGTGTTTGGACTCTCAGTAGTGATTATTAACCCACACTGAACTGAGCTAAACTGAACTGAACTTAATCTCTGAAAACTGAACTGACACTGTTTCAATTCACTATAATCTTTCATGTGAAGCTGCTTTGACACAATCTACATTGTATAAGCGTTATACATATAAAGATGAATTGAATTGCCATAAAAGTCATAAATAAATAAATAAAAAATAGAAGCAGAGCTGATTCCTTTTGACATGTTTTTGACGTCAAAAAATATGTCAAAAGGAATCAGCTCTGCTTCTATTTTTTATTTATTTATTTTAGTTTTTTATGCATCGTAGAGAAACAAAATTCAGTGTAAGATTAAAATTTGGAATTGAAGCTTCAGATGAATAAAACGTTTCTTATATTATAATACTTTTTGTGTTGTTATTTTTCTTGTCAAAAAGTAATCAAGGTTTTGACATCAAATCAATTTACATTGGTTTAGTTGAAAGCAAAAACAAAACAATAATCTAAAACAGAGATGCCCAAAGTAGGGCCCGCGGGCCAAATTTGACCCTTTGTAACTTTTAATTTGGCCCACCATTTCATCTGAGAGAAGAAGTTAGCAGGATGAAGAGCGTTGGGATAAATGCCTTTAACACAGAGATCATCATTTCTAATTTGACGTAACTTTTTTGTTTGTTTTATTGCTGAGCTTGTAAATGTAAATGAATTTAATTTTTAAAAAATGTAAATAATACTGTCACTGGATGGATAGGATAGGACTATACAGAAGACACCGGTGAGCAAATCAAGGCAAAAACTAGTGTAATTCTTTTAGAAATGAGATTGTTTTTGTTTTTGTTTTTATTGTAATAAGTTCATATTTAAATGTAAAAACAAACCTGTATTAGTTAATATAAAGCAATGTTTTCTAGTCATTTCTAAACATTATTAAATAAACAAGGAAGTTACCCACTGGGAACTATATTTACCTTCGGCCCACTAACCTCAATCGAGTTTGGTTTTTGGCCCTTTATATGGAAAACTTTGGGCACCCTTGGGCTAAAACATACTAGAAACGGAATAATACATTCTACACTTAAAAACGTATTTTTTTTTTATTGGCATCAATTGTTACATCAAGATTCTTCAAGATCAAAACTATTTTTTCATTTTTCAAAAGGACTAAAAAGTTCTTCATAGTGCAAAATTTTGTTTAGAATGCTATTTGCACAGTTAGTATACACACCAGTAATATATATATATATATATATATATATATATATATATATATATATATATATATATATATATATATATATTCATTGTTTTATTTTTTTTTAATAGAATTGTTGACTGAAATGTGCTTGGGGAAACCAAAAATTATTATTTTGTCGCATTACTGAAAACAAATGTTTTGCAAGTTAGCAACTGCATAGCACTACTCTACGCACCACCAGAAACAGCACTAGCAACCCATTAGAAACCACATAGGACGCCTATTCTAAAAAAGGACCTAGAACCGCTCAGCAATCACAGAAGATAAAACACACTAATGTTTTGTATGTCAAAACTCTGAAAATGACCCAGAACACCCAAATAACTGCATAGTCACATCTTAGAAACCACCCAGAACACCCTAGCAACTGCATAGCACCACCCCACTAACATAGAGACATTCTAGAAACAACCCCAAAGCAACATCCTTGCAACCTAAAAACAACCACATCAAATACACAATCAGGACTAAGCAACCACCCCAAGTACCCACATAGAAACACCATAGCAAACAGAAACACCATAGCAACTGCATAGAATCATTTAAGCAAACACATAAAATCCTAGATTTCATTGTTACTATTATTTAATATCCATTTTTAACTATATTATAATTACATTTTTGGATTTAGATTTTCAAACTTATTTTAATAGTTTTCCCTTCTTCCTTCAAGATTTTTCCCTATCTAATTTGTTGTACAATAAATTATATTAGATTGTATTTCACTGAAGCATTATTTTTTAATCCTGAACTGACTGCTAATAGCTTTTGTTTAGTTTAATTAAAACTTTTAAGGAATGTGCCTATACTGTACCTCCACACAAGCTCATCTAGCGCACTGCACCAAAACTCATCTAAAACTCCCCCTGCTGGCAGAAGTAAATCACTGATCCTCTCTCTCACTGGAGCTAGAAATAATGATCTCCATTCTCACAGTTCACAACAAAAGAGAACAGGAGAGAAAGAGGCTTATCGAGCTCTCAGAACAGCCAGATCAAAACTGTGGCTCTGCGTCATACAAGACCCGTATTCACATATTCTGCGAATAAAAAAAACCCCTGCAGATCTCAATGTTATCTCTCAATGAAGTCTTTAGCCATCTTTGTGAAACATCTGAAGACTCATCTGTTTCCTCAACACCTAACTGACTAACAACAGCACTTACTAGTTATCCCTTTACTCTTTTTCCTGTTTGTCTGATAAAAGAAAATATCTAAACTAACTTTTCAGGGCATTACTGACACATAAGATATTCAAAAAAAATCCTTTTGTGCTTAAATCTAGAAGGCATACGGTATCCAGTGTTCAGAAAAAAATACTTTGGGCATAATGTTTCCTACATTGAAATGTCCTGCACAGACATACAGTATAGTCATATGACAAACCCATGTTCATCACAAACTACTTTTGTTGGTGACCTCAAGCTGAAGCGAACACACCAGCAAAAAACTGGCTAAAAAAACAATATCAAGCCTTTGGAGTGGCCTAGTCAAAGTCCTGACCTGAATCCAATTGAGATGCTGTTGCATGACCTTAAATAGGTGGTTCATTCTTGAAAACCCTCCAATGTGGCTGAATTCCAACAACTCTGCAAAGATGATTGAACCAAAATTCCTCCACCACGCTCAATGCAATTTATCGAAACTGCTTGATTGAAGTTGTTGCTGCAAAGGGTGGCCCAACCAGTTTTTAGGTTTAGGGGACACAATGTTTCTGAGCACATATTTTATTTGTACAGCAATTACAAGTAAAATTGTAGCTATAACCTAGATTACTACTTATAAAAGACTTATGAAATTACACTTTGAAGTAGGCTATAATCAACAAGCTAATATATTTTGTAGATTTTACTGTGCAATTATACTTTTAAACGTAGAATTAACATAATTTATGAGTTATAGGCTATATTATTTTTACACCTAAACTTAAGACACCTTAAGTAGCCTATACTACAATTTCATGTATTAATTCTAAAGGTCTAAAAAGTTTATAAGAGAGTATATAAATATTTAAAATACAATTATTTTACAGATTAAGTGGACTTTGGAGTGGCCTAGTCAAAGTCCTAACTTGAATCCAATTGAGATGCTGATGCATGACCTTAAATAGATGGTTCATTCTTGAAAATCCTCCAATGTGGCTGAATTCCACCAATTCTGTAAAGGTGATTGTGCCAAAATTCCTTCACCACGCTCATTGCACTTTATTGCATATTTATTGCCCAACCAGTTATTAGGTTAAGAGGACACAATGTTTCTGATCGCATATTTTATTTGTACAGCAATTGCAAGTAAAATTGTTGCTACAACCTAGAACATTACATTTTGAAACGTATTTAACACTTATGAAACTACATATTGAATTGGGCTATAATCAACAAGCTAATATTTTTTAATTTTTACTCTGCAATTATACTTTTAAACGTAAACTTAACAATTTACTATTTATAGGCTATATTATTTTTACACTTAAACTTATGACACCTTAAGTAGTCTTACTACGATTTCATGTATCGATTCTAAAAGTTTTAAAAAGTCTATAAGAGAGTCTATAATTGTTTAACAATATATATATATATATATATATATATATATATATATATATATATATATATATATAAAATATTATATTACACAGAAGTACACTCTAAAACAAATTCGTAAAACTTAGAGTAAACGGCAGCTGTGCTTGCCAAAATTTAACTGTTAAAAATACGATAGGAATGTAAAAGAAATATTTTTTGAAAATTACGTATTTGCCATATTTACCATATTTGCCAATTTTTGTCATAGGCCTACCCCAATGTTTTGAAGTACCAAACATCTACACAATTTATGTCTTGTTGCACAGACATAAAGCAGCTGATGAGAAAGTCAGATGATGAACCAATGCTCATCACAAACAACTTTTAATTCTGTAAAGATGATTATGGCAAAATTCCTCCACCACGCTCATTGCAATTTATTGAAAACGCTTGATTGAAGTTGTTGCTGCTAAGGATGGCCCAACAAGTTATTAGGTTTAGAAGGCAAACACTTTTTCAAATGGAATTATGTAGTTTTTTTCACTTTGTTTTCTCTTAATAATAAACACTTCATTCTCGTAATTGCAAAGCGACTTCTCTGGGCTCAAAGGCATCTGAGATGGACCATCACACAGTGGAAACGTGTACTGTGGTCAGATTAATCAGTATTTCAGGTATTTTTTTGGGAGAAATGGACGACGTGGGCTCCGAACCAAGGATCGTCCAGACTGTTACCAGCAACAAGCAAAAGCCAGGGTCTGTCATGGTATGGGATTGTGTCAGTGCCCTTGCACTTCTGTAATTGGCACCATTAATGCTGAAAAGTACATAGAGATTGTGGAGCACAATACTGCCACAATATGCTGCCTGTCTACAGTCCTGACCTGTCTCCAATAGAGAATTTGTGGTACATTTTGAAGCACAAAATGTGACAATAAAGATCCTGTACTGTTGCCCACCTTAAGACTTGTTTGCAGGATGAATGGGACAAAATTACACCTGAAACACCTCAGAATTTGGTGTCTTCAGTCCCTAAACATCTTTTAAGTGTTGTGAAAAGGAATGGCAACATTACAAAGTGCTAAATGCTTTACTGTTCCAACTTTTTTGAAAATGTGTTGGAAGTACCAAAATTGAATATTGAATATGTTTATTTTGAAAAAAAAAAAAAACAATAAAAATCATAAGGAACATATTAAATAACGTTTGTTGTATTGTCTGCTATGAAATACCAGTCAAAGTAAATTTAGAAATCCCTTTCTTTTTTATTTGCATTTTCCATACTGTCCCAACTTTTACTGAGTTGGGGCTATAGATGAAAATATTTACAGAGATAATAATAATAATAATAATAATAATAATAATAAAATGTTTTATTTACAACGCGCCTTTCCAGAGCTCAAGGACACTTTACAAAGAATGTAACAAAAAGAGATAGTACAAGCAGACATTGAAAGAAATAGTAAACAAGTAGAGACAACATTAGGTACACAAACATACAGGAAGTCAAAAATAACAAACTGGAAATACAAAAGACCTGAGAGACAAATAAGCAGAGTACAGGTGGATCAAACAAAGTGGTCAGCTTATCAAATCAGAAGTGTAGCATTCAGAAAACAAGTGAGTTTTAAGTAAAGATTTGAATTCTGAGAACCGAGTGAACCTGGTAGAGTTCCAAAGTTTGGGTGCAATAACACTAAATGATCTGCCCCCCAGCAAGAAGACAGAGGAACGTAATGAGCGAGTAGGGATGTAGGAGACAAGCATGTTGCAAAGATAAGAGGGAGCTATGCCATTTAAGGATCTAAATCCAAGAAGGAGAATTTTTAATTGAATTAAACATTCAATTCAATTCACCTTTATTTCTCTAGCTCTTTTACAATGTAGATTGTGTCAAAGCAGCTTAACATAGAAGATTATAGTGAATTAAAACAGTGTCAGTTCAGTTTTCAGAGATTAAGTTCAGTTCAGTTTAGCTCAGTTCAGTGTGGGTTAATAATCACTACTGAGAGTCCAAACACTGAAGAGCAATTCCATCGATGCGCAGCTCTACAGATCCCGAACCATGCAAGCCAGTGGCGACAGCGGCGAGGAAAAAACTTCACCAATTGGCGAAAGCGAAGACTTAAAAAAACCTCGAGAGAAACCTGGCTCAGTTGGGCACGACCATTTCTCCTATGGCCAAACGTCTTGTGCAGAGCTGCAGTCTAGGCGCCGGAGGCTGGAGAATGCTGGACCTCAACGAAGACTTGTCTGTCCCTGGAGCGTCACAGGAATCAGTCTCATGCTCTCCACTCCTCCATGACCACCACAGCAGCTGCTCAGGAAACGGCCTGGTCCAGGATTATGAAAACCTTAGGATCATCTCATCGCTGGTCTTGGATTGCATTAGTGGCGCTGCATAGTCTGAGGGCCTCGGGATGAGTACCACCAGGTGGAAATAGAGAATAAAGAGAATAATTAGCGTAGCTGCTGTTCATAGTGTATATAAACGAGATGCAAAAACCTGGGTGGGGCACACTCATGCGTCATACCGCTAAGTGATGAACTGAGTGTATGCTTTGCTGAAAAGATAGGTTTTTAATCTAGTTTTTAATTGCGAGTGTGTCTGAGCCTCGAACTCTATCAGGAAGGCTATTCCAGAGTTTAGGGGCCATAAATGAGAAGGCTCGACCTCCTTGACTCGACTTTGCTATTCTATGTACCACCAGAAGCCCTGAGTTTTGAGATCTTAAAGAGCGGGTTGGGTTGTAGCGAGACAGGAGGTTGGTTAGATAAACAGGAGCTAGATTATTTAAGGCTTTATAGGTAAGAAGCAATATTTTAAAATCAATACGAAACTTAACAGGCAGCCAGTGTAAGGAGGACAAAATTGGGGTGATATGATCATATTTTCTAGACCTGGTAAGAACTCTGGCAGCTGCATTTTGCACTAGCTGGAGTTTGTTAATAGAGGATGCTGGGCAACCAGCAAACAGAGCATTACAGTAGTCCAGCCTAGAAGTCATGAAAGCATGAACTAGCTTTTCTGCATCTGATATGGATAGCATACTTCATAACTTCGCAATATTTCTCAGATGAAAGAAGGCAGTTTTTGTGACATGGGATATATGATATTCAAAAGTTAAATTGCTGTCTAATATGACACCCAGATCTTTTATAGTAGAGCTAATTCTAACTTTGTATCCCTCTAATTGCAGGTCGAGTTGTGAGAAACATGATGAAACACGATACAAATGCAAACTATAAAAAATGAATAAGTTTCAGATGTTTCTTGATTAGAATTCTTCCTAAAATGGCAGATCTGGCTTTGAGAACAGAGCCTGCATGCTTACATCGTGGTCAGACTATTAAGAAGTGCAGCTTAGAGGTGAAAGTGATTGTGCAAAATAAGAAGGAAATCAAGTGAGATAATATCATCCCTGTCTTGTGGACAGGCTCAGATGGAGACAGTAACCTTGACCTCTACTTACAGCCAATTAGCCTTTCCCCACTGAGTGTGTGTGCACATGTGTGTGGGCTGCTGGAGAGATGGGCTAATCAGCTTACTGCTCAAAGACATCAAAGACTACACACACACACACACAGACACACACATTTAGGATCAATGTAATGAGATTTGGCGCTGTCAAACCTTGACGTACAGACTGGGAAGAATCAAGTAGTTAGTTTCAGTGTTTATTGTTTACAAGTAGTTTACTACACTCAAAAAAAGAATCACAATAAAGTTTATCCTTAACTGTTTATAACTTTTTGATTTGATTTGTCAGGTTTTTTTAAAGTATGTTTACAGATTTCATAGAATCCATCTTAATCTGTTCAAATTGAATACTTTTAGATTTAAAGGTGCAGTATGTAAGTTTGACACCCAGTGGTTGAACTAGGTATTGCAGTCCTGAATCATAATAAAGGTACGCCGGGTTGCCAGTTTGAGAGATTTTAAACTGTGTTCTAAATAAAAGCAACGACACGCGATTGAGGGAATATTCTCCATATTAAAAGGAGTTTTGGTTCTAACCAACACCTCGAATTGATTTATTAGAAGCGGCTTCTATTTCTCACAGCTGAACAACAGAAACCTATGACAGATCACCTCAGGTAAGCCTCATGTGCTTTATTCAGCGCTAAATGCTAACAATGCGAGTTTGAATGCATTTTACATGACGTGTATTACCATATACTGAAAGCAGAAAGTTCACCTCAGATCTGGAAAATACAATAAACCGTTTGAAATTGAACTTTAGAACTAAACACATATGAGTGATTCAGCATGTACATTTAATGATGTTAAAGAGGGTTAACATGTATTAAATAGATTCTAAACCTTACCGTTTTGTGAGTGAGTGCATATTCTGTGCTTCTGAAAGGCTGTATTTAAATTTCTGCCGTGTTTTGTGGTGCAAACAGCCAAATGGCTCATCACTCATAACAATCTCGTCACAGCGTGTTGTTAGGACACGCGATGTAACCTGCTCTCGTTCCTAATATTTATGTCATTTGCTAATTAATGTCATGTGGAACTGAATCTGTCTCATTTTGACATCTGATACTTTCCACTACACTGTAGCATTTCGCTCATGGATGCATGCTTTCAGAGTCTTTCTGAATGAATGAATGAATGAATGAAATATGCTGTTTTCCAACAAGGCAACCCGGGGTGCTGAATTATCATTGGCTAAACTGGCATGTGCATGTGAAAATTACCTAAACAAAGACAGCGTTCCGGCACGGAAAAAAACATTTTCAAAGCAGAATATCTGACTTCAGCATTGTTTGTCAGTTAAACAAGTATGTTCACTTGGGATGTTTCTTAAATATCTGCACACATATTATTGTATTTTTATGCTTTAGAAGAGTCAAAAACTTACATACAGCACCTTTAATCCATTAACAGATATGCACATGGTATAAATATATTTAGCTCAGGGGTCACCAACCGTTCTGAAACTGAGAGCTACTTCTTGGGTACCGATCAATGTGAAGGGCTAACAGTTTGATACACACTTCTCAAATAACAAATTTGCTCAATTTACTTTTAATTATGTTATTGTTAATAATGAATGATATTCATTCTATGTGAAGACACTGATCATGTTAATGATTCTCACAATAGTTGTCAACAATGATTTAACAAGGTAGGAAACAGATAAATATCAATGTGCAACACTTTACTTCTATAAATCTTTACATTTTAAAACGATTACTTCTACAATATTTTTACTAGCCACTAACAATTTTTAACAAATCATGCACTACAATGTACCATGTTTGTCAATCAATTGTGTAACATAAATCAACTTTCAAATTTTACTGAAATTAGCAACAAATCTACAGCATTTTTAACGATTTTTAGAAAAGGCCCGTGGGCAACTCATGTGATCCCCATGTTGGTGACCCCTCATCTAGCTTTAGATCCAATTAGTTAAATTCTATGAGATTGGCTTACTTAATATTCAGGGGCATAATTGACACAGATCCGTACTCCACACAATAGATGAATTAATAAGCAGCAGCATTTAAAACACAATGGATGTACGAATATTATTACATAAATCTTGTTCTTATTAGCTTCATTTATGTTTAACTAGCAAATATTAGTCAAATACATTTCATTAGTTCAAAAGTGTATAATTCAAATGGATGGAAATTTTATATGCAATCAGAATCATTTTGCTTGTTAGGCCTAAACATTTTTTTGAGCGTAAATTGCTTTTTGACTAATACAGATAAAAACAATTACGTATTTCTCTTTTTTTTAAGACGTGTGTTTTATTTGGGGCGTCACAGTGGTGCAGTGGGTAGCACGATCGCCTCACAGCAAGAAGGTCGCTAGTTTGAGTCTCGGCTGGGTCAGTTGGCATTTCTGTGTGGAGTTTACATGTTCTCCCTGTGTTTGTGTGGGTTTCCTCCGGGTGCTTTGGTTTTCCCCACAGTTCAAAGACATGTGGTACAAGTGATTCGGGTAAGCTAAATTGGCCGTAGTGTATGTGTGTAAATGAGTGTGTATGGATGTTTCCCAGTGATGAGTTGCGGCTGGAAGGGCATCCGTTGCGTAAAACATATGCTGGATAAGTTGGTGGTTCATGCCGCTGTGGTGACCCCAGATTAATAAAGGGAGTAAGCAGAAAAGAAAATGAATGAATGAATGAACGAATCTTGTCACATCTTGTCAAGTTTATCAGATAACGAATGCCACTTTGTTCAGCAAAATGTGATAAAGAAAGACTGATGACCTTCATGTGCGGTAGTTTAAATCACTTTAATGCAGTTTAATTTAATCAACTTTCTAATACAGTGCTTTTCCCACTTTAAGTCAATTGTTCTGTTGTCAAATCGTCGCAATAAATAATTTTTAAAAAGGTTACATAAATTATGTAATGCTTTAAATTAAACTATGAAGAAGACAGTATAATACGAAAACTGTTCATTTGAGTAACAAGAAATCGAATCTGAACCTGTTGAAAGAGTGATTTATGAAACCGGGAGGGGAAACTTGATGACAGAGACTGTGCCTCAGTATGATGTCATTTTCTGGTGCATCTCAGATTTTGTGCTTTGGTGATCTTGAAGTCTGAAATGACACATTATAATCAGTCAAATGCAAGGCAAGCAAAAAATGAAAAATAAATAAATAAAGCATTAAATCTTAATGTATCCAAATCCTAATCTCCATTAAATAACTAAATGTAATTGTGCGTTTTAGTTTTTTTTTAATCTTTGGGTGAAAAGTCATAAATGTGACTCCAGCTGAGCCGAACTCTAAATTATGTTCATGAAGGCTGCATTTATTTCTTTTTATTTAAAAATATATTTGAAATATCATTACAATTTATATAAACTATGTTCTGTTTGATTATATTTGAATATGAATATATAAATAAAACCAGCCATTTCAGCAGTCTTCATGAATTTTGTCCTAATAATCAAAAAGGAATATTAATAAAAAAGAAACTGAATTCTTTAATGAATAATACATTTAAAAGAAGCGCATTTAAATTAAATATAAATTATTAGTATATTTGTACTGTTATTTTTGTTATTTCAATGCATGTTTGCTGAAAAACAAAGAGCAAAACTTTTTTTAAAAATCACACCCAGGGAAGCAAGTGTAAAGTGTGCTTGTTATTCAGATTGTGTCCAATAGAGGGAGCTATGGCTTCATTTTTCTTTACTTTAACATGTGTCCTGTTTCATTGTAGGTTTTCTTACCAAAAAATACGACTATCATACAATTTTAGCACGCTTTTTTCAGAAGACACCCATGAAATATGTCTTTATGTGCAAAAATTTAAGAAAAAGAAATCATTTGGTTAAAAGCATTAAAAGATCAGGGTTTCTGCAGGTTTCGGGTCAAATTTAGGACTTTTTAAGACCCTTTTAAGACCATTATGAATGAAATTTTACACTTATACAGTACAGAGCTAAACACTTTTAGCAATAGCCCAGTTGGGCCAGTGGAATTTCTTTTTTGCTAGCCACAAAAGCCACATATTTTAATGTCAATATTAACCGAATGTATTTCTGTTATAAAATCTTCATAGTTTCATGCCTATTTATATTATGTCCATTCCCTCTTACTCTGTAAATAGTTTTTGTATAAAGGAAGATCATGGATATATTGCCTTGTTATTGTCATGGAATTGATTATAGTTTTTCTTTCCTGATTAGGGAATTTTCTGTAAAAATGTCTAACAGCTGTTTGGAAAAAGAAATTGTATTTAGATGGATTGTTGATAATTGAATGTGTGTTGACCCAACTGGGTAGCTTTAGTTGGACAGGAAAATAAAGACCTTTTTAAAATTATTTAAGTCCTACAACACAATATTTCAGTGACTTTTTAAGGTCTAAAAGGTCTTTTTTTTTAAATGTAAGACATTTTAAGACTGAGCCTGAAGATTCAATTTAAGGATGTAAGCGCAGACCCAAATACTAATAAATATATTTTTTTAAATCCTTATATTTCTCCACTATCTTAAGTACAGGTAAGCATGTTGTTTAATTTCTACATAAATAATAGCTGATGACGATGGAACATTATTTCACCCATATTTTGACTCATTTAATACAAAATGTATTTCAAATTTACAGCACGCTTTTTATCTACATATTGTATATTAAAAAAAATTTAAATTCAATTTAATTTAAATTCGTTCAGACACAAACATGGCAAGTCTTTCCTTTGAACCGTTTTGCTGCATCCATTAAAATGTCCAGCTCAATCAGGCTTCAGTAACATAACGATAGTGAAGAAATATAATGCTGCTTTGAAATGCTTGATTAAGAAAAAATATTCCATTTGACATTTGCGCTTTATACTTTGATCCGTCCTCACATCTCATTTTCACATCCTTTCCTCATGTCTTAAAAGCAAGGATCTAAGACCCAAGGAAAGGAAACAAGGATAGGCAATTAAAAACGTTGAAATACAAATAAAACACCCTAGTTTTAAACCCTGACCATTACAGGCCAACTATGCTCTTTATCACACCTCAAAGTCTCCTCGTCTTCATCTGCCAGAGGGAATGTCCGCCTCT
Source organism: Danio kyathit (assembly GCA_903798195.1). Classification (NCBI taxonomy): domain Eukaryota; kingdom Metazoa; phylum Chordata; class Actinopteri; order Cypriniformes; family Danionidae; genus Danio; species Danio kyathit. The sequence goes on along the minus strand of LR812527.1, from coordinate 47,285,744 downwards.
TCCATGGCGGCAATGTCTACATGATAGGGAAAGAAATCAATCAAAATTTGAAAAACAGATATGAATCGAATATTTGGCAATGTCTACATGATAGGGAAAGAAATCAATCAAAATTTGAAAAACAGATATGAATCGAATATTTTATTATTTGATTTATATTTCTAGAAAAAGGGTGTAACAGTACACTAAAGTCCTGGTTTTAGTATATACACTCGCTGGCCACTTTATTAGGTACACCTGTCCAACTGCTCGTTAACGCAAATTTCTAATCAGCCAATCACCCATTAGCATCAATTAAGCATTGTGTCAATGCCACAGCCTACCTGAGTATTGTTGCTGACCATGTCCATCCCTTTATGACCACAGTGTACCCATCTTCTGATGGCTACTTCCAGCAGGATAACGCACAGTGTCATAAACCGTAGATCACCTCAGACTGGTTTCTTGAACATGACAATTAGTTCACTGTACTCAAATGGCCTCCACAGTCACCAAATTTAAATCAATAACCAATAAAGCCAATAACCAATAAAGCACCTTTGGGATGCGGTGGAACGAGAGATTCGCATCATGGATGTGCAGCCGACAAATCTGCAGCAACTGCGTGATGCTATCATGTCAATGTTTTAGTTAGTGAGGTACACTGTCATTCTACAAGAGCGCGTAGCAGGGATATTTATCCTTATAGATTTAAGAGTGAATCAGCTAAAAATAATTTTTTGTGTACTAGCTTTGTTGTTTGGAATGTTTTGCCTATATTTTTAAACAGATTCAAATTGAGAGTGTTTTTAGAAGGGAAATTAAAAAGTGGTTGTTTTACAGTTGAGGATTTTGTTGTGCAGAGTTGCTGAGCTGATAATGTTTGCATTCCATTTATGATTTGCTCGTTCATTTTTTAAGAATATCGAGGACCACAATGGAAATAAGCCTGTGGCTTTTTTGTGTATTTTATCCTCGACAGTTTTTAAAATATGTATGAATTAGTCTAACTAGACTTGTTTGTATATTTTTGTTAAAATTGTCAAATAAAATCAATCAATCAAATATGGACCAAAATCTCAGAGGAATATTTCCAGTACCTTGTTGAATCTATGCCACAAATGATTAAGGCAGTTCTAAAGGCAAAAGAGGGTCCAACCTGGTACTAGTAAGGTGTACCTAATAAAGTGGCCAGTGAGTGTATGTTCCTTCTTTATTATTGAATATCTTTATTACACACTTTATTACTCTTTTTTTATGATTTTATAAATTAAATAATGAAAAATGTAATAAAACAAACAAAATAACATATCCACATCTAAATTAAATGACTGTACAAACAAAGGTATAGAAGAATAAGGAAATATGCTTGAAAGACTCAGAAAAGTATGGATAGACTTTCTGTCGATGAGTTGCCCGGATGTGAACGAAAGCCAATCATGTATCAGGCATTTTTTCTGTGTAAACATATGTTCTTTAAGCTAAAGGTTTTTTCCCAGCTAATTATAACATTTTATAACAAATTATCAGAGTTTACAACTATTTCAAATAAAGTCCATTTATGGTTTATTTAAGAAATAAAATATATATATTAACAGGGCTTGACATTAACTTTTTTGATCACCAGCCACTGTGGCTAGTAGTTTTCCTACTAGCCATTCGCCATTTTCACTAGCCACAATTTTGTTGTTGGAAAAATATATTTTATATGCTTGAAATTTGACTTAAATAACTTGATTTAGTGTTATGTGCACATGCCTCCTCATTAATTTCACTTTTTTTTGTGTGTTGCAATGAGCAAATTGGTAGTGGTTTTATAGTGTCGCATTGCAATTAGTTTTTATTTTACATGACTTTTCAGGGCTCAACACTAAGGATTGACCAAATTTTTCTCTAGCCACATATAAATAAATTAATTATAAATTAATAAATAAATAAATATTGTAAAAAAAAAAAGAAAAAAAAAGCTGTATACCTACACTTTTTATTCAACAAAACTTAAAAGAAATTGACATTTAAAAAAGAATTATGCACAGAAGTCTGTCCAGGCTAAAGTTCAGTTAACTACACATAAATGTAGAGTTAATCTCATATTAGAGCAATGTTATTGCAAAGGATGATCATTAAAACATATTAGCAAAAATAACTTTAAGCAAAAGAAAGTAGGTAAAAAACATCCCGTGTGCGATAATTAGGGATGTGCACGATCATTCGATTAATCGATTAATCGAACGCATCAGCGACGATCGAGCATGAAAACGATGATCGATTGGCTCTAAAATTAAATTACTTTAAATCTTTCTGATTGGTTATGCTGGTATTTGGGCGGTAGTTTGATATTTGATTGGTTATGGCTGCAGGGAGTTGCGGTCCAGAGAGACCTGAGCGCAGATGGAGTATAGGGGGTCACACACCAGAAGCGTCGCGCCACGCAGCGCATTTCAGAATTCTAAACATATGTTTCAGGGTACACAGCGGTGCCCAGCCACGACTCAGGACATTTCATATTACTGCCGCGTCACAGAGCGCCATCTGAATAGTTTCATTTTAAATACCATGCGAATGTGCGCGTCTGGTGTGTGATGCTTTCAGCTGTCATGTGCGCGCCGTGTCAGACAATCTTTTCGGCGAGGACTAGTCTATGGCACGAGTAATGATGTTTCACCGGATGACACCAAAATCGAAAGCTACTTCATGGAGCCATGCATCTCTCTAAACCCGGATCCTTTATTGTGGTGCAAGTAAATGAGTCTCGATCTGCAAGGGTAAGCACCCTTGCCCAGTGGTACCTGGCTGTTCCTGCAACTTCTCTGCCTTCTGAGCGCCTTTTTTCCACCGCCGTCTAATTGAAAATAAACTTCGCACTCGGCTTTCATCGGAGCATGTAGACCGACTGATCTTTTTGAAAAAAACATGTAGTCCTTCCTTATGTTAAGTTTTATTAGCCATGCATGATAAAATATTCAGGCTGTTTTTGTTTTAGGTTTAAGCAGCATAGTTAAATTAGTCCGGCTTTATTTTATTTACCTCCACCGACTGATCACTTTGAAAGAAATGTTATTTTACCCAATCTTTAAGTTTTATAGATGTGGTAAAAAATATTCAGGCTATTTTTATTTTAAGTTTACGCAGCCAAATTATGCTAGCTTCTAATTTTAGTTAGGCTATGTGCTAGAGATGCACGGATCAGCTGAAATGTCACCCGAATCTGCTCCTTCATTCTAATCCTCCGCTCGCCACCCGCCCACACATTTTATCTTATTTTATATTTGGATATATATATCCACTCCCGAGCCCGCACCCGATCGACACTTTAATAATTCTAATTCTTTGTTTTAAGCATGATGATAGGTTACTGTGGATCGTTCGTTATTAACAGCAGATTCAGCTTTTACATATAGAAAAAGATAACAAAAACAGTGTCACTTCAGCCTAAACAGCAGCTATGTTATGTTATGTTTATAGGCTATGTTATGTTTACTTGGTCTTTTTCTTTGCACTGTGCTTGGGCGTCTCATCTTCACATTCTGCGAAGTCTACTCTCTGTTTTTTGCTGGTCAACTGCTATGATCCTCCCGCAATTAATCATAATGTATTTTTTTATTACCCGACCCGCGGATTATCCGCAGCGCCCGCGGATAGCCTATATCGCCCTCCGCGCATCACTGTGCTGCTTAACAGCCGTTTGGTTAAGTTTTGGTGAAACTTTATTTTTGCAAACCTTTTACAAAAAAAAAAAAACCTTTTTGATCCACATCTGTTGTGATGCTGCTGAAGTAAAATATTGTTTTGGTAAAAATGTCAGTTGAACAAAATAACTGAAATGCAGAGTATCATATGTGTGTTTATTGTTGTTGTCAACAATATAGAAAAAGGTAGATTATAGTTTTAAAAACGGATCCAAAATATTTATAGTAATAATAAGACACATATTGAAGGGGATAATACTGTAAAATAACTTTGGTTTCTTTTTTCTGCGCGGCTTCAGTTGCCGTTGTTTTAAAGCGCCCTGCGCACCGCATCCACTTTCTGTTTGGCATGCAGTTCAAGCTCACATGCATTTTGTGTAGATAAACACAATTTGTAATATAATATTTTCATATTGTGTCTCTAGGCTTTATGATTAATTTTATTTACAATGCCTCATGTAGAAAACCTACATGCTTCACGTCAGTGGCGGTTCGAATGGCACCCTGGGCGAACCACCTGCTTTTAGAAATGTACTTAGAAATAAAATTATTATTATTATTATTATTGCACAATTATTATTCTAAATAAATAACAAATCAATCCAAAATGTAACTGGAAAAAATGTAGACACAGCTGGAGTGATAAGCTAAGAAGCTAAGATCGCAAAAAATCTTTTGCTTGAATATTAAAGTAAATTCTATAGAATACAAAGAATATATATTTTATGTAATTATCTGTTGTCTTAGACCCGACTCATGGCTGAGAATTAATGTTATTAAGTCTTACCTCCCTGATTCATCATCTCTGCTTTCTGCTTCATAGCCATATAGTCAAAATAAGATCATCATCATATAATAACTTTAGTTTTGTCGACTTGCAAAGCTCGCTGCGCGCCGACACCTCTGCATTAAAGTTACTCCGGTTTCACAGTACATAAACGGCGTGTATTTTACCGGCGTGCATGTAGCCTAAACAACCGGTAGGCCTATTCACACCGGGTGCAGAGCAGCGCGTGAGGCGCGCGGGAATGGTTTTCTGCACGCATGCATGCATCAGTTTGCTTTCACCACCGTTGTTTCGGTTGCACATAGACAATAACAAACTTGCACATGCAAAATACGCCAAATGTGAATGGCCTCTAACGTCTTTATTCTGGGATTACTACTTTAAATTAATACACTTGCATAAAGTAAATCGTAACTCAAAGCTTGTACTGGGGCTCGTTTTTTTCGCACCGTCTCCCCGTGCCACCCAGATGCCGCTATGGGCATCGACCATATTGCCCATGCCTAAATACGCCACTTGTTACACTTCTTTAAATGTTTACTGTGTTAACCAATATTGATGGTGATTTTTAATAACCCAACAGCGTTGATTTAATTGTTTTCTGAATTCTGTCATAGTTTTATCAACAACATTTTAACAGGGCTTTATATATATATATATATATATATATATATATATATATATATATATATATATATATATATATATATATATATATATATATATATTGAATGTTATTTAATTGTCGCTATGAGGCACACACGCCCCGCCTCTTGATTAAGCCCCGCCCCTATGACGCACACACGCCCCGCCTCTTGATTAAGCCCCGCCCCGATTAATCGAGTACTCGTTTGTCAAACCTGTGGATTAATCGAAATGAAGAATGGTCAGAAATGCCCATCCCTAGCGATAATGGAAGGATGATCGCGTGCACACAGTTAACATTAGGCTCTTTAATAATCTCTTTAAAGAATGGTTAAATCGAAAGCAACCGCTGCTGCTTACAAAAAGACATTTAAAAAAAATCTTAAACTCTTGAGAGCAGAAGAACTGTGGGTACACGAGCGTCACTTTTTTGTCCAGTCTATTTTAAAGAGAACCGATCGCACCAGTTAAGTTTTCAGGCATGGATGCTTTGCGCAAGAAACCGTTTCTTTTTAAAACTTTCAAACACTCTGGACATTGAAGCCCTCGTCAGTGCGTCAAGATCGCTTGTGTCTCACCGTGTGCATGATCATCCTCTCATTCGTTATTCACTGGTTTCTTTTGCTCATGCGAATATAGTTATTTTTATCATCTCTCACGCTGGTCCCTTGCTATTGGGTCATCCTTAATGTTGAACTCTGCTTTTTAAGAAATATACAATTGAAAAATTATCTCCAACCAGCCAAAGTGGCTAGTCGGAGAGGCTGTCTAACGCGCCCCAGCTGAAATCTACCCGCATTTGGCGGGTTGGCGGGTGTTAATGTCAAGCCCTGTATATTAATATACATAGATATGTTACTAAAATACTATATAACATATAGAAATAAAATAGAAAATACTTCCCCAATAAATAAAATAATTTTCAAATAAGTTAAACTAAATAAAATTGTCCAAGTGAAAGTGAATTCTTTAAGTAATACAAAAACAATCAAATTAGGCATGGGCTATATGAATCCATCATTCATTTAAAAAAAAAAAAAAAGCATCAAGCTATTTTCAAAATGATATTATAATGTGAATAATTATTAAGGCATTTTATTTATCACTCATGTTCATGCACAGAGATGAGTTTGTCCCACACTGACCTGGACAGACTGTACAGCTGAGCATTTAAATCCAGCAGGGTCACCTTTCCATGCATGAATGTTTGTTTGAATATGTTTTATATAGACTATACAGTAAGAGTAATCAGTAGCTGGAGACTAGCTTAGCTGGGTGAATTGTGTGCAAAACTACGAGGCAGAGACTATACAAACCTGCGGTGTAACACTTAAAATGTTAGTGTGAGAACTCATCTCGAACCATTTATGTTACGGACATAAAAAAGCCCTGTGCCAAAGTCCTGGATCAAAATGATTAGGTGTGAATACGTGTACTGTTATACCCCTAATTGTGAAGATGTTACCTCAATGTCATCTTCCAGATCTTGAGGAGGACTGAAGGTGGACGGGACTGGAGGATGAGCAGGTGGGTGACAGTGAGCAGGATGACCTCTCACACATACAGAAGAACAGCTTCTCCTGGATGACCTGTGGAGTCCAAAAAAAAGAAGAAAGCATGAACTGGAGAATAAATGAGCTATAAGACACCCTACATAAACCAACACTACACACAGACCTGTTGCTTTGACTGTCCTGATCCCAGCACGACCAGCGGAGCTTCTCACTACGCTCATAAATCTGGTGTCTCTGGAAGAAATCTGCATCTTCTATTGCTTCTGACTGAAAGAGATAATAATAGTCCATCACTCACACTGCTGAGGCTGGCATTCACCAGTTGTGACATACAGTAGGTTCATAAGTATAAAAAGTCAAACCAACCAGTTTTTCCAACTGCTCATCATGCTCTTTTTTCAATAAAGGTGAAATGTTCAACTTTCGCCAGCTGATGTGATGGAACAGAATGACATAAACAAAGAAAAAAAAGAAAGCTTTAGCTCATCCATATGTCCATGCTTTAGCACAGTTAATAAAATTGACTCACTGATAAAGTAATCTATCAAGCACCCTGTAGGTAGGGTGGTGGTATGAGCAAAAGCTTACTACACATTACTGTTTATATATAATTGTAGATTTATTTTCTTTTTCTTCTGGAAACTCAGTAAAATAAATGGGAGAAAATGTCGGACAGGGGGGCCTTCAAAAATTGATCTGTGAAAAAACTGGGCCCTGAAGTGAAAAAGGTTGAGAACCCCTGGACTAGAACATAATATCATATAGTGGTTTTTATTATTTTTAAGCTATTATTTTTATTGTTAATGCACTAGTACTGAATCATTAGAGACTAGAACATAGATAATATTACCTTTTAAATAGATACTAGCTTTTAAAAATATATAAATACTAGCATTTGCTCATTCAAAACTAGCTCTCACTACATACTAGTATATATATATATATATTAAAGAGAAAAGTCATGAATGGAGAAGAAAAAACAAGTACTAGTAGAGCAAATAGTAAAATAGCTTGCTTACAAAAGTATTTTTTTTTTAAAATGATTTACTGAACATTTGAAACTGAAATTTAATGCAACAAAAAAAATCTAAAATCAAACTTAATATAAAGAAGAAAAAAACTAATTTCTAACTAGTGTACATCTACACAAACAGATACTGATGCTTTTCTGATATCATTATTATCAAATATCAAACCACTCATTACCTGGGTGTCAGAATGTTCTTATACTGAAGCTTTTCCACTTTTACCGAGGCGAAGAGAGACATGGGAATGACAATGTTATCAATGCTATCCCAGTTTCTTCTGTGAAATGAAAACTAAAGAAAAAGGGACAGTATTTGATTATTTTCTTCAAAATATCAACCTGTGATTATGTAAACGTTTCCTTTTATGGTAAGCGACATTGATCAATGTTTGGATTACTGCAAACTGAAATATGCAGTCTTTCTCATGAGTTTTAATCAAAGGCCAGACCTGTGAGTTTCTCTGTTGTCCCTCCACATGACTGTCATCACTCTGGGACACCAGATAAGACTGCGGTGTAACACTGGAGATCTGCATGCCTGCAACAAAGCACTTTTACTCTTTGAACTACTTGTTTGCATGAGTGAAACACAAGGGGTGAATAAATGAAAATAAAAATTCTGTCAGCATAAAGCATGTTTAGGCCTAGAACACACAGAGCTGACGCCAAATAACTAGCGATGATGAAAACCAACTGTTGTCGATTTGCGTCGGCTTGCATCTGGTCCCATCTGTACCAAAAAGCTGCACATGAACACACCAAATCAAATGCAGCCGACTGAAAGAGAGGTCAAACGTGTCTTTTCACACCTGTAGGGGGCAGTAATCGGTTTTCTCATTCCACAAAAGGAACTTCGGAACACACAAATTGTGAACAAAGCAGGATTTAATACCATTATCACAGTAATTATCACCACAGAGGGATTTACTCGTGCAAATATGTCTGATAATCTAATAATCCATTTTTTATTCATAGCTTGCAAATATTTGATAAACACTGCAAAATTACAGCCGGTTTCTGTGTGTTCCTTCTTGACTTGAATTGTTTAAATAGGTATGTCACTTTAGTTTTTGTTCTAACGCTCTGATTTGTTGCTGAACAACCAATCCGGGCCAACTCAATCTAAAGTTAACCCAATGAGAGGCGATGTTTGGAAGACACCAGTGCAACTAGCCAGACCAACACGGACTGATGGCCAGATGAAGCCCAATGGCCGACCATTGGCCTGGTGTGTCCCAGCCTTTACATGCATACCCATACACTGATAACGCACAAAAATCTGCTTAGTGAAATACCCTGTTGGCCCATGAGGGCTAAAATAAATAATAATGGTTGTAAATAATAAATAAAGTCAAATAAATGATGGCAGAATTTTATGAATAAATTAATGGCAATTTAAATTTTGGGCTGGACCATCATATTAAACATACATACCCGTTGGTCTCTCAGAATAGTGCAGTCTCCTTTTGCTTTCCCTGTAAGCATGACTGCGGTGGTCTCGGGCACCTGCCCATCGGATAGGAGTGCTCTCCCGTCTGTGTCTCTTCAAATGCCCTTTGTTTTTCGTCTCGTGACTGCATTCTGTAATCATTAATTATAGAACATTAACACATATTACTACTACACAACAAGCATATTTATAACAATTATATAAAAATATATGATATCACTTTATTTTGATGGTCCCTTTAACACATTTTGTTGAACTTAAATAAGGTTATATCTACATGCCAACTAATTCTCATTAGACTATAAGTAGACTGTTAGGTTGGGGTTGGGGTTAGTGTAAGTTGACATGTACTTGCAAAGTTTCTTATAGTCAGTTGGAGGAGCAGTATCAGCAGATATTAAGCAGACAGTCTATTAATACTCAAATGAGAAGTAATTGGTATGTAGTTGCAACTCAACTTTTAGTCAACAAAATGTACAATAAGGACCATCAAAATAAAATGTTACCAAATAGATATTTATTTTACACATCAGGGTACTTTCACAAAGCATTTTTGAGTCCCACACCCCAAATTTTCATGAACATTTTATATTTTTATATCACTTGTATAATTGTATAATCCAATAGAAAAATATTTCCACTTCTTACTTCATTTAATTAACAGCCAGTGATAAGACTTTTGTGAGAATAACCACTAATATGAAAATTTAAGCAAAATATAGTTTATTTGTAATTTATTTAGGGAAGCTTTGGTGTGCTCACTGACACAAAGGTGTAAAATAAGATCCAGAGTTGTACCATAATTTATAGTACAAGGCTAACCAAGACAATATGGGGTTTACACAATTTAAAATGTCAATAAAAAACACTATATGCTAAACTTTTTAACATCAAAAGAGAGAAGAAATCAAAGTCCCATATAATTCAAAAAGTATAAATGGAAAAAGGGAAAACTTATTTAACATCTACAGTTTAAGTAAAAATGATTCGCCCTCCTCTGAATTTTTTTCTTTTTCAGATATTTCCCAAATGATGTTTAACAGAGCAAAATTTTTCACAGTATTTCCTATAATATTTTTTCTTCTGGAGAAAGTCTTACTTGTTTTATTTCAGCCAGAATAAAAGTAGTTTCAATAGGTATGCTTCGATCAATTACATTTCATGACTCGATCGGTACTCGCTAATCTGGCCGATCTCATGAACCGATTTCAATTGTTTGTTTACGAGTTTACAAGCAGAGGACATATAAGAACTGAGATCTTTTTGCATATCAGAACTAAATGTTCTGTGTTTTCAACAATATTGCAAGTTCATTAAAAGCTGGCTGGAAATATTAGGGAAATATAAAAAAAAAACTAAAGAACTATTTGAATATTTAATAATATAACTTATCATAATATACTTATTGCAGTAAACAGTATGGACCTATTTCCTTTTAGTAAAGAAGTAATGGATTTATAGGTGTGCATTTTAACTTCTTATGCATCAAATATGTGCTCCAAACTTCATTGAGACATGTTGAATTCTTCTTCCATCATTTGCAATGTTTCCAAACGGCATTATTAGTGATTTTTTTATCTGTTTTATCTATTGTTTTCTGTAAAACTATTTCTGACCATTACATGTTCATACTAAATTGTTATAAGAGACATGTTTAAGGAATTATATGCAACATCTTTAATTTATTAAGGAGAGATCTCTTAAGTACCATACTTGGAGGGAAAATGTGCATTATGCTTTATACAGCTTAAAGCATCAGAATCGTTACTCGGTATCGGCCTATCACCATGACAAGGAATTGTTACTCGGTATCGGCTGCAAAAATTCTGATCGGAGCATTTCTAAATTAAAAAATAAATAAATAAATTTTAAAGTCAATATTATTAGCCCCCTTAAGCAATAATTTTTCGATTGTCTACAGAACAAACCCTCATTATACAACTTGCCTAATTACCCTAACCTGCCTAGTTAACCTAATTAACCTAGTTAAGCCTTACATGTCATTATAAGCTGAATACTAGTATCTTGAAAAAAATCTACTAAAATATTACTTACTGTCATCATGGCAAAGATAAAATAAATCAGTTATTAGAAATTAGTTATTAAAACTATTATGTTTAGAAATGGGGGAATAATAAAAAGGGAGTCTAATAATTCAGGAGGGCTAATAATTATGACCTCAACTGTACTTTACAATGCAGTTTCTGTTTATTTAGGGAGGTTTGCTGTAAATTGACTCACCAATATGCATATGAGTTTGTTTGACACTACTGTATGCCTTAAAATACAATACAGAGGGCAAGGATATCACAGGGAAACTAGAAGACTACAAAACATCTCATCTATAAATAATTTGAAACCACTGAAAGGTCAGCGAGTGCATGTACTGTATGTCTGTTCAATGCCTGCAGGCTGAATTTGTAAGTTGTTGTGATTTGTGAGCCTCCACTCATTGCCTGGAAAGCTGCAGGACTGTGGATAGACCGCCTGAGCCACCAAGATAAACACAGACAATACACCACAATGTTATGACTAAACCCACCCAGCAGCCTACACACCCCTTCCATCATCCCACACACTGGACTTCAGAAGAACTACCATTGAAAGATCACACACACGCTGGTGATGTGAAGACAAGAGGTATGGGGGGGGGGACCATGAGGTGATTGTGGAGGAAATATTCCTGGCATTCATTTACCATTTAGTTCCTACGTAGTTATTTTTTGCTCGCTGACTCCATGGGTGCTTCGCAGCGCTGACAGAAAATCAACTAAACAGCATGAGGTGTGCTTTTACTTCAGAAAGCCATACCACACTTCCATTCCAGTGCAATCACTCACTCGCCCTGACAGTCTTAATGTTAAGAATAGCATTTCTGGATCATTAGCCCCCCTAGTCAGACAATAACCAGCAGAGCAGAGAAGAGTGGCAGAGCATTAATGATTAGAGCGGGTGAGTCAGAGTCCAGTGTCAGGTCAGTTCAGCTCACTTCAAGCACAACGCTGCATTAAGACGGAAACAGTTATTGACATGACCCTCAGATCTGCACTGGACATGTGCGTCACTGTGTAGAAAAATGCAGCTTAAATGTCCCAATCAGGCCAATGTCATCTTTTTAATTTAGTGCACGAGTCTACAATGGAAACTGAAAGTTAGATAAGCTACAATTTCCTAAATTTCTAAGTCACTATATAGTCCTGCATGAAGTTTACTTAAGCTGAGTAAGTCATATGCATGAGATACATATATTCAGATTTTTTAAAAGTTAAATTGCATGATATTGGAAAAAACTGATATTGCGATATTTTCTTTTTCTGCAATAAGTATTGGGGTATGAATAGAGTTTTACAAGATAAGTTAAATAGCTCTAGTTAATGGTTCTCTAACAGTATTCGGGTACAGAAATTAAAAAAAAAATTTCTTCCCTTGTCTCATTTCTAGTCCAAATATCTAAAAAAAAAAAAAATAAAATAAAAAATTCCTAGAGCAAGTAGAAATATTGTTTTGTTTTCATTTGGACTAGAAACAAGACAAAAATTCTAAGTAAGAATTTTGTTGTTGTTGCATAAATCATATAAATTCCTTATAAATGCAGTGATTAAATACAATTCTGTGGTTCCTGCTCAACTATAATTCAGACTGAGAATTGCGTATCTTTTGATGTGACTATTGTGGATGCACACATTGTGATATAAATACTAAAACGATATATTGTGCAGCCCTATTAAGGATCTCTCCACATACTGTGTCTTGACATTTAAGAGAATTTGGACTGAAAGGTCTTTCTGCAGTGACCCTAGAGCAGGGGTTCTCAAATTTTTTAACCCGCGACCCCCAAAATAACAATGCCAGTGACTCGCGACCCCCAATATCCTCTGAGGTGGTTATAAATACAGAAACCTTGCATGCAATGGCGCACACACACCAATAGACCCAAGTCTATTCTTTGTTTATTTTTTATAATGTATGTCAGTGCTGTAAATGTGCCAGAAATAACCTGGTGTTATAAAATCTGCTGCATCTGATGCTATTGCTGTTTCTTTAATATAATGTAATTACCTCAGGGGTCGCAATCCAATAGAACTAGTAACTATATAGTATATACTGTAGTAACTATAAACAACTATTTTTTACTGTAGGTTATGGATAAAATATGGTAATTCTTATGGTTTTATAAAAATAAATAGATTTTTGGAAATGACCAGGCGACCTCTCCTTCATTGTCCCGCGACCCCTCGGGGGGTCCCGACCCCCACTTTGAGAACCACTGCCCTAGAGGTCTGTGCAGAACTTCCACTCTATTCTGCACCCGACTGCTCCCACTAATTATTCGCTCCTTGCTCACCTGAAGCGGCAAGCTCCCGCTCTCCCTCATGAAGCAAATATGAAAGTAACTAAAACTGCAATTCATCAAAATCCGCTAGTCCTGGCTCCAAAATAGAGCAAATTTCTATTGACCCCACTGTTAAAATGGCCAACTTTACAGCAGAAAAAAAGATGTTTACAGTCTTGTACAAAGATAGATTTTTGTTCATATAGCTAATATTACCCTTCCTGACAACTGTGAGGGGGCTAAAAAAAATTTATAACTCATCTGTTTCATTTATATTAAGTTATATTAAGTCTGCATAATTAAGGGCATGGAGTGACAGCTAGGTCTCGCTGGTCGCCGTCACTTCACCTTAGCTGATTCCGGCTGATTAGCCACTGAACTCAGCATATACATCGTATTTTTGTTTTGTTTTATGTGGCTTTACACAGTCAGTTCCCTTTCGGAATTATTTCCTACAATTATCAGATAATATGTCATGCTGTCTTTACTTAATTGTGCTCACAAACCATTCAAGTTGCCTACATTTTCCAGGTGAGTGCAATTACATACTTATTTACTATCTCTATAAATGTATTTGTTTTATTTAAGATCATTTATCATTTAAATATTTCTTTAGACCTGTAATGCACTCAAGAATCTGAAAGATTGCTTAGCTGTAGGCTCTAGAACAGTCATCTGAAACGTTGTCATACAGTGTTATGCCTGGATTTCATAAACAGCCTTGCATTTACTAACACAGACTGTATTTGAAGTATTTGGAAGTAGTTAGCGTTTTTCCTCCTGTAGAAAAATGTCATAAGAACAGTGCTTAGTGGCTCAATGTGTTACAACAGTGTTTTAAAATGTCTAAACACTTTATTGGTATAGTGCACAACCAAGCACATGTGGTCAGATTACTAACAAGTCGCAGATAATAAAGTATTAAACGTTTCTCCCAAAAAAAAGCCTGTCTAAGCAAAATGCTAGCAGGTGTATGTAGCTCTGCTCACGCTCCACCTCTTTGCCCTTATTTGGTTGGAGCAATGATGAGTGAACAAAATGGTGCCGGTTGCCCATTAATTATTAAATGATTAATAAAATATTCAAATCAACATATATATATATATCTTCTTATTCCGACATATAGTAATGGTTACTCTGTATGTTAATAAATGCTTTATTAACTCAACTTCATGCAGTTTTGTGACCTAAACTAAAGTGAGGACTATTTATGCTTTATAAATCTCTTATAAATGACAATTAAAGACTCAGGATCAAATGAACAATAATCTTTGTAATCTTATCTAAAAAGTAAAATTACTGTGAATATTAAACATTGCTGAATAACAGGAGTGTAAAAATATGACATAAAATTGGATAAAAAACAACAATTTAACAATATAATAGGATGCAATGTGTAAACTGTACAGTAATTTTATTTTAGAAAAGGTTGCAAAGATTTACTTTTCATTTGATACAGTTTCATTTGTGTATCTTTAAACGAATAGGAATGGATAATGTCGTTTATGTTCTTTTTTTCCTGTTTAGAATTTAACTGAGCCCTTATTTGTAAGGCCTTATAAGGGATTTATAAAGCATAAATAGTCCTCACTTCAGTTTAGGTCACAAAACTGGATGAAGTTGATTTAATAAAGCATTTATTAACATACAAATTAGCTGTTAGTATTTGCCTGAATAATAAGAATTATAAATGTTAATTTCAATAGTTTATTAATCATTTACTAACTCATTCTGAATGATCTTAAAAAAACACCAACTATGCTTAAATAACTGGTTTGTAAATAATGCAATACTTAATTTAGTAATTAAAAAAAAAATAATTAACAAAGTATGAAAGTGCAATTTTTAAGCACATTATAAATGTGCTCATAAGTCAAGAATACAGCATTTGTAGCTGCAGTTATAAACTGCTTACTTACGCTTATTAATGTAGAGTTAACGCTTAACAGATAATCAATTCACTATTTGCTAATGCTTAATAAATGGTTTATAGTGTGTAGTTATTAAGTGTTACCGTTTTGATCTTCTTGCTATTCTCTCATTTTGATTACTTCATTTTCCATCATAGAAAGGGTTTTTTTGTTCAGGTTATTTTGAAAAAGACTGTTCTACTAGCAGGGCTTCACGGTGGCGCAATACATAGCATGATCGCATCACAGCAAGAAGGTCGCTGGTTCGAGCCTTGGCTGGGTCAGTTGACATTTCTGTGTGGAGTTTGTATGTTCTCCCTGTGATCGCGTGGATTTGCTCCAGGGGCTCCGGTTTCCCCCACAAGTCCAAAGACATGTGGTATAGGTAAATTGGGTGAGCTAAATTGTCCGTAGTGTATGTGTGTGAATGAGTGTGTATGGATGTTTCCCAGTGATGGGTTGTAGCTGCATAAAACATGTGCTGGATAAGTTGGCGGTTCATTTCCCTGTGACGACCCCAGATTAATAAAGGGACTAAGCCGAAAAGGAAAATGAATGAATGTTCTACTAGCATGACAAAGCCAGAACTAAAATTCCTTTAAATTTAAGAATGATGAAGATTATTACATGAAAAAATCAAGTGTCTATAAACGTATTTAGTACGATTTGCTTATATTCCCAATGACGGTTGGGATTTAGGGATGGGGTTTGGTGCCACATCTTCTTTTTAAAATCGTACATTTTCGTACGACGGAACTTGTACAAATTCATACAAATTAGCCCCTAACCTGACAAAATGTAAAATAGTTACGTTTTGATCAGTTTACGATCAGGCTGGGTGTACCTAAATGCATTCACATAAAAATGACAAGATTTCTCTTACGGAATAATGATCGGGAGACTCTGCCTCTGGACCTGAGACAGTGATGAGGACTGGAAAGCTCAGTCTTCAAGAGGAGAGATTGCTGAAGCACACTTTCTTCAAACAGCGCATTCTGAAGATGGAAGGACGAAGGCATTTCTAAAGGACAGAGCACACAATACAAACAGACATCACCTATATACTATATAACTGCAGGTTAACTATGTTTATATATAATAACTTTAACTGTTAAAAGCTATTAGTTACTAGTTAATTAGTTAAAGTTATTAGTAACTAATGAAGTTATGGTAACGAATAACCTTAACTTTTCCGAATTTGACTGTACTGATGAGAGATACAAGGCTGAGGCTAATTATTATGGAAACGTTTGCACAAATAAGACAATAAAATACCTGTCAAAAAAGCCAAATCTTAAGGTTAGACTTGACTGAATATTGCATATTTGAGAAGTGAATGCACACGCTTAATACTGGTGACAACCAAAAGCTAATTTGATCTACCAATTCCATGTTCCTGCTGCTACACTCAATCAGCAAAACAGTAGGACCGGCACTATTGTGATATTCCGATGAAGTGTCAGTCTGAGACAAATTACACTGACAGAAATGACTTGGTGCAGAGAGATGTGAAGTGATTCATGAATTCCTTTAGTATTACATTTCTGCAAGTTGCTTAGGTAGGTAGCATATTTAGGCATCTAAAGCTGCATATACACTTTAGGAATGCAATATTACAATGTATGTGACAGATTCAATGAATGAGATCCTTTCAAGGCAGTGGCTGGAGCAAGAAAAAAGGACATTTTAAACAATGCATTCATCGATTTCTACCTGAGGACAGTGATAGAAAAGGATGCACTTTGCCATCTGCTCTCTCTTTTATGCGAGGACATGCAGGGTCTGCAGACACCAAAGCAGGATCACAGGAAGCACATTTGGGAAAATCAGAAGAGGAAAAGTCAAACACCTGTGAAAAGAAAGAAAGAAGTAATCCAAACAATGAGGTTATGGGTAGACTGGAGGAAAACTCAAATCCTGGGAAGCATTAATACAAAACAAATGTCTCCGCTCCATGCCAACGGCTTGATTTACACATAATTAATCTAGTCTTGATTATATTAACTGAACATTCAAAGAAATAAAAAGGGAAGGACATATGCAACCAAGTTATAAAAGCCAAATATATAACCCACAGTGCTCTGGGAAAATATTATGACATAAGCAACGTATGAAAAGGAAACTCATGGCAGCCAAAATCAGACAGCTATAAAACGTGAATTATAAACAAGGTTAAATGAAGTGCACCAGGCACCAGCTGGGAAACAGACTCATATCATGGTAAGAGTCATGGTGCACTGTTAAAAGTGCTGGCACATGCTCAGAAAACAGCTTTAATACAGGAATAGTTCTTTACTCCAAAATTCTGCCATCGTTTAATCACCCACAGAACCCTCATCATTTATTCAACGGAAGAAGAGAAGAAATCCGTAAAGGTTTGGAACAAGTGGAGGGTGCGTAAATGATGGCAGAATTTACTTTTTGGGTGATCAATCTTTTGAAATCAGCACTACTCATACCTGTGAGTTGAGAATACAACACAATGCAATTTATTAAAATGCATGTTAAAGATTAATTAAAAAGCTGATAAAAAAAAAAAAAAAACACTAACAGTACTTCCTAAAGGTGCAATAGGAGATCTTGAAAAATGCTAATGTTCGCCTAATAGCACTGAAAGCCTACGTCCCACCATGCAATTTGTCATCCAAAGCCATGCTTCCTGAAAGCACACTAAACAACATCACTAAAATACACCGCATACAGTAACATTCACCAAAATACACCACATACAGTAACATTCACCAGAGAGAAATGTAATAGTAAATACAATAGACCCTTTTCACATGACAACCGGTGTCCGGTTTCACTTCATGCAGTGTATCTGTACTTCTGCCTACACAGAACTCCCCATAGAGAGTTCACTCAGTCAGCTGTATATTTATTACAGATACAGTTAGATAGTCACTACAGCTGTTTCCTAACAATAAGAAGACTGCATTTTAATTATAAGATTAAAATGCAGTATTATTAGATTATGAAATTTGTAACTTATTATTAATTAGGGTAAAAGGTGTACAGATATTAAATAAAAACCATGCAGTAGGTGGCAGCAGGACACTGTCTAAAGATCTTAATTCATCCAAATAGAGAAACTGAAAAAACATTAATGGATCAGTAAATAATAAATTATGAAACTGACTGCATTTATAGATGAAACACCAGATAATATGAGAAAAAAATGGAACTTGCTGGAACATTCACATAACAAATAATAAACATTTATATTGATAGCAGCATCAAGGTAAAAATAAATACATTATTGAGGAAATAAACTGAATTATTAAGTGAAAAGGTTGCAAACATTTTCTTGACAAACAATAACTTATTCCTATTCTTACTCTTCTTAACAATCATTTTCAAACTCAGAAAGCACTTCAGTATTAAAAGAGAAACATTTGGAAACATGTCCAATACTTTAACAGACTTAAATCACAATGTGAAATGTATGTTAATTTTTTCAGATGTAAATTTGCCAGAGAAGTCTCCCATTCATTCAAAGGTAAACCGGAACTAAAAATACACTGCATTGCTGATAGGGGGAAGTGAAGTGACATCAATGTGAAAAGGGTCTATAGCAAACTTCAAAAAAAAAAAGGTAGGCTGTTGATGTTTTCCTGCCAACATCTCTGTCCGAAATATTTTGACAGGTAGGAAAGACAGCCTATTTTAAGTCCAGACCGAAGGTTTTTATTTGACAAAACTGTATTGGTTTCACACCTTCTACAGATTATTAAAATGCATATAAAAACATTTAGATCATGTCAACTTTCAACCAGCATAACAAAAATTGTTTTTGCTGCCAATCACCTATTTTACCTTTAACTTGCCAGGAAAATAATGGCAAATATATTTTGACTGTTATATTAACCAGCTGATTTTATGGTCTTTTCTTGTCATTTTTAAGGATTAACAGTCCCACATTTACCAAAATGTGTGATTTTACTTTTTACTTTTTGTTAAGTGAAGTTTATTTATAAACTAATTTCGAGAGGATCATGTGCCTATGATTGCTTGTGGCTGGTCCTGCAATATTCAATTCATGATTCACCAATAAGACGATTATAGGCCACTATAAATACCCTAAGTTTCATATAACAGCATCTTCATTTTGAAGAATGCCCCCTTCAACCCCTATTCCTTCTCCTTTCCTAGATGGGTTGCATGGTGGCTCAGTGGTTAGCACTGTTGCCTCACAGGAAGAACGTCACTGGTTCTAGTCCTTACCAAGCCAGCTGACGTTTCTGTGCGGAGTTTACACGTTCTCCACGTGCTCACGTGGGTTTCCCCCGGGTTCCCCGGCTTAATCCCACAGTCCAAAAAACATGCAACTTGAGTTAATTGACTAATCCAAATCAGCACCATAGACATGCTCCTAGTAAGTAGTTATCTCTTAAGAGCAATCACAATCACAAGAATCTGTTCATTAGCTACTACAGCAGGGGAGTTCTCGAGATCTACTGTACCTGAGCTCACACTCCCCGCTTGCCCTGCAAATGGGAAGGAGCCCCGGGCTCGAGGATCTTATAAGCTCAGGGCTCTCTTCCGGGACAGCATGCCAAACAAGCTTTATAGTCAATCATCAGCTAAGTGTGAACTCTTGAAAAGGGATTTATGTAGAATTCAGAAACAATTGTCATGGGGACACTGGTGAATGAAAAGTGAACTGCAGCCTTCAGCAATGATCTCAAACTCAATTCCTGGAGTGCCGCAGCTCTGCACAGCTTAGCTCCAACCACCTCCAACTTAAACCTGCTTAATAGTCTTTAGTAGTCTTGAACACCTTGATTAGTTGGATCAGCTGTGTTTGATTAGAGTTGAAGCAAAACTGTGCAGAGCTGCGGCCCTCCAGGAATTGAGTTTGAAACCTATGGCCAACAGCATATTGCTTTTGCTCACATTTGTGCAAAAGTTATGAACAAGCAACTGAACATGATTCAATGTTTTGAAATAGTCAAAGAAAAGTAATGTTTTATTCTTTAAATACAAGTAAAACATTTATACACATTGCTTGTAAACATTGTTTAGTTTTTATGTCATTACAAGCTGCTCACGCTTACATTTTAAAAAGTTATGATACATTAAAGATTCTTACATATGGCCCTTGAAATATTCCTCTCATCTATAGACCTTTTTCTTGGCTGCGGCATGGAGGGAGCCATAGTTACCAGCGTCTTCCAGTAGAATGTTTAGAACTTCCGTTTACAGTGTTTACAACTGGTAATTTGCGCTTCGAAAATGGGTTTCAATAGCGTTTTGAGTGGATTATGGAGTGTTTTTGTGACACACAACTTTGAAAGGTGTGTGTTAAAGCCGTTATAATCTGTCAGATGTGGTTCAAGCACGAGAGAAAAACGTTCTCCTAGTTCACGTGTCTGCCGTCAGATTACAGTATGCGTGTGTGTTTTTTCCCCGGCCTGTCAGCTCAGCGGCTCTTCAACACACACACACGCAATACTGGCATGAACCTAACAGGTATGTAGGTCATGCAATTTACAAAAATGATACTGATACTGATACTCTGCTGGCTGATTTTCTGTTCATTCTAATCGCGAGCCGTTTATGTTTCATTAGTGTGTAGTGTTTACCAGGGATTGTGTTTTTCTGTCATTTCAAAATGTCACTTTATTTAGTGTGTCAGTGGGACAGTACAGTAGGCTACGTGTGTGTGTCAAACATTTTGGTGAGCTACATTTGTTTGGGCTAGTTATATATTTGAAAGAAAGAGAAAATGTTGACTTTAGCGATGCCGAGGCTTCATTTAAACAGCACAAGATGCCGTCTGACAACGAGGGGTAAATGCCTCGCAGCAGTTGTTTTCCATCCTATTAGATCACATTTTTTAAATGATCAGTCCAGGAGGTGGCGCTAATCGACAACAGTATTAGTTCAAAGATGATAAAAGCAGGTAAAATAGATTAAAACTATCGTTTTAAAGCTGTCCAAATGTGACTGTTTATGCGCATTAGCTGCCGACTGGAAGTTCTTAGCATTCTCTTTGCGCATACACGCAAAGCATAATGGGTAATTTTGCGTTCTAAGAAAAAGGTCTATATTATTCTTCTTTTTCCCTCATCCTTTTCAGTTTAGTGTTAACCAGCTGATTTTGAGTTCTGTCATTCAGTGTTCTCTATAGGCAACATACAGTAGAACTTTAACTCAGACGTACTTGATATTAAAGTCAGTATGTCTGAGTTACAGCTCTATGCTGCCTATAGAAAACACTGAATGACAGCAGGACATACCTTAAGTCAGCCAGTTGCAATTCCAAGATTATTGTCATTTATGGAAGTGCAGCTGGCCTGAGCACAGCATGTTAGCCATTTCCAGGGGAAAGGATAAAATGAAAGCTAGGCTATTCTTTCAGAGCTCCCCTGTGGACAATTGAGAAAACATACAAACACTTGATTCGGTGTACTGTAAATGCTGGACATGGTACACAACAAATCCCACTAGTTCAGGCATTGCCAAACACAGCTGAGATTTGCCTTTTTTATTTAAGCACATTAAAGATGTTCAGCAAATATTTACTAGAGAGATAGAGATACTAGAGTGCATTTGATTTTTCATGATTTGATGAGAAACGGAAGTATGAGGTGACGTGAATGAAACCATTGATTAATTTAGGTGGAAGTGACAAACTACAAGCTTTTCTACAATTTTACTACAATCGTTTATATCGATTTTATATCTTCTAAACACAAATTCTGTCACTGTTTGGTGTGCACTAGCTTTTAGATATTCTAAAAACAAACATACTGATACTAACATTTAAAAAACATTTCATATCATGGGCCCTTTAAGATGCTATAGCATAAACATTGCTGCTTCATGTTTCTTGATTAAATAAATGCACTCTTAGTGAGACTTCTTTGAAAAACATTTTAAAATCTTCCCAACACCATTTATTGACAGGTTATCCAAAAAGACACTTTCAGACCAATGTGGATAAAAAATACCAACCTGTTCTCTATGAGACAATGGGTCCATGAGGAAAAGTCTAGGTTTGTGATAGTTCAGAAGGGGTCGAGTCCGGGCTGACATAAAGGTGGCTTCCACCTGAGGGACGTACTGTCGTCTTTGGCATGTTCGCTTCCTCTTCTTGGTTTTAGGTAAACACTGTGGTCCACTGGGAACAAAAGACACAAGTGAATGTTGCTTGACTGCAAAAGTAGAGTAGGAGTTCAATCTTTAGAAATCTGATATGACATATGACAAATATAGCAGGTAAATTTCATCAGTTCTTTTCACCTCTCAAATTCTTTCATCTTGCTAATTCAAGGTCTTTCGAACTCATTCAAATTTCCACAAGGCGAATGATTCATCCTGACATTCACATGAGATTTACATAAATTTACACAAATATGTATCAGAATGAGGATGCGTCTGCAATGCTCCGATGAATACAAAAAGCATGAATGAAATCAAGACAAACCGCTTCCCTGCAGGTGCCTCTGGAGCAGAAAAATGACAGATTTTTTATGAATGAAATTCTTGAACAATAAACATCTTGCAACCAATTCTTCAAAAACATACAGGCTAATGAATCACTATGTCATAACCACAGTTAAAACCGTGGTTCTTATCCAATTTAAAATCCTACATAGATTGCATTACTCAAAAACAAAGCTTCTAAAATATATCAAAGCGTCTTTCCAAAATGTGATAAATGCAAAATATCTGATGCATCACTGCTCTACAGTTATGCCTTATGTTGTAGTTTACAGGACTTTTGGTGCAACATTTTTTATGTTTTTTCTGAAATCACAGAGCAAGCTATTGAACCAGATTCATTTTTAATTGTGTTTGAGGTTTTCAACGCAAGAGCTTGGATTATCCAAGTCTCAGCAACAAATTGTTTCCTATGGCCTTTTACAGGCCAAATTCTGGAAAAATAAATCTCCTCCCTCTTTCAAGTTATGGCTCAGTGATCTCACAAAGACACTCCATTTAGAAAAAATACGGTACCATTTACAGAGTAAGAAGCTTCAATTTTCAAAAATTTGGGAACTATTCATAAGGTATTTGGAAGGGAGAGATTGAACAATTGTTTGATCAGGATATTGCTAGATCGTATGCCAGCTCCCATTTTTAGTAGCCTTCTCTACTGGTGTGCACTACAGATGGAAACAGATGGGGGGGGGGGGGGGGGGGGGGGGGGGGGAGATTGGTATGGGGTAATATTTTCTTTTATATACTGTGACCTATTTTATTTGAGTTTATTTATATATTTTGTTCTTATTCTTTTGCTTCTGTAATTCTAAACTAAGTATTTTTTTGTCAACTCGGTTAATGGTTTACATATATACACTTAGATTCTGTGTGCTGTGCAAGTAAAAAAAAAAAAAAAAAAAGAAAAAAAAAAAAAAAATATATATATATATATATATATATATATATATATATATATATATATATATATATATATATATATATATATATATATATATATATATATATATATATATATATATATATATATATATATATATATATATATATATATATATATATAAATAATTGTTTGTAATGTCCTTCCTTTGTATGCAATATTTTATAGAAGGAAATGTACTTTGTGAGTCAAAACATTGTTAAAAACATTTTTAAAAAAGGCAAAACAAAAAATTACTATTTGTGGCACCTGACAATACACTAAGGTCTGAAACTGAAAAGTGTTACATTTAATCCTGAATGCATTCACTACAGTTCAAAGCGCAAGTTTATTGTCACATAATGAAGTATATCAAAACACAAATTCTCTCTTTGCTTTATAAATAAACAGCATCAGACATCATGTGAGGTTATTCCTACTCATACATTACGTCATTTTGCTGCAGGAAGCTCATGCACCAGACTGTAATGAACACCCTTATTTGCTGAGGCTTCGAATATTAGTAATATTGTTGTTCCATTTCCTGTAGAGGGCAATTGTTTAGCTTCAAAAAGAGCCACGGTATACAGTAGTCAACATTTGAAGTGGATCAAAACCTTTCATCAAATTTTCCTAAAACCACTGAACAGCACCAACTCTTGTCTTTTGATCCACTTGAAATTTTGACTACTGTAGAGGGTTTGCACTTAAGTCAAAATTTGGTCAGTTATTCATATGCACAGTCATATTTATTTCATGCGACAATGCAGTCATCTGTAGCACACCCTCGTGTTGTCTTTAACAGTGTTGTTCCAGTACTGAAGTTTTAAAAATGTCCATTTCCCGCAAACATTTAAGTTCCGCTGAGCGCGCTCTTAAACACCACTGATCTGCGATAGTATTCACCAGTGCTCAACAGAAATGACTGTGATTGGCCGTGAAGGTCATCAGTTCACCGCTCTTCACTGACTGCAAACACAGACACATGAACATTGGAGAGTTTTAAAGCCGCGAAGATCAGTCGATTGCTCATCTGTGTTTGCACTTGGTG
Source organism: Danio kyathit (assembly GCA_903798195.1). Lineage (NCBI taxonomy): Eukaryota > Metazoa > Chordata > Actinopteri > Cypriniformes > Danionidae > Danio > Danio kyathit. Next base: position 47,260,991 of record LR812527.1, on the reverse strand, counting down.
AATATCGGTGAAGTTCAGTGAACTGATGACCTCCACGGCCAATCACAGTCATTTCTGTTGAGCACTGTTGAATACTATGGCAAATCAGTGGTGTTGTGTTCAACAGTGCTTAAATGTTAGCGGGAAATTGGCGGTTTTTAGAAATTTCAGTACCGAAATTCAGTTTCGTGACAAGTCTAATATAGTGAAAGAATCAGTTCATTAACTTTGATAAATGGCATCTAAAATGTGTGTTTGGGAAAAATAACGTTAGCTAACTAGTGCCATTTCCCTTAACTAGGTCCGATATCCCTTTTTATTTTCACTTTCCATTCAGAACGGACCTTCGGGTCACTCGGAAGATGGTGAATTTATAAATTTGTGTCACTTTCTCTTCACTGATAAGATATACAGCCAGGTACACAACATTCCTGTGTGACTCAGGTGATACTTCCGGGTTTCTTCCCACCGCAGCCTCGATTTCACTTTTTAAATGGGGGCTGCATGAAATCAGTCTATACTCAAATGTAAACAAAAGAATGGAATGCATCATTAATGTAGCATTGAATACATCGTTCTGCCTATTTATGCTGTCGAAAACCACAGTAAAAACATGAGGAAGCTGCTGAATCATACAGAGTAGGTCTTAGCCAGCAGGAAAGGGTGCAATATTTTGACAAACTTACTGTTGGGGGTAAAAAAAAATAGGTATGAGCAGTTTTAATAACAGATTAGCCTAATGTTGAATATCTTGATCAGAAATAATAGACCAAACATGATTGTTTTCAAGGTTCTTGCCCTGGAAATTCTAGTTCAGTTTGGCCAACCAGAAACACATTCCTCAGTCTTTTTTCTCTCTTCAACTTGATTTGTTATGACGTTTTGCAGTCTATTAGTACTTTTTTCAGTACTTTTAATCTATGTTTTCATTAGTAAAACATAGATTAGCCAAAACATCACTATAATTAATTGTTTTCAGCAGAAAAAAAAATCAGAAAAATATTGGTGTTTCATTTAGTACAGTGGCGTTTTTACATTCTGTGCCTCCAATATGGCCGACTGGTGATAAAAACACCGACACTTTGTCTCTTTTAATATTCTAGTGATACAGTTACCTACATCTTAAGCGAACTGAGGGTGAGTAAACCAACTTGCAAATCTACATTTTTGGGTGAACTTTCCGTGTCATATCCAAGGTCAGTTTTATTTCACTGATGAGTTTGTAGGTGCTGATTTGCTCCTCACCTGCTGAAAGCGGTTTTCTGTTGACCTCTCCAGCGATTGCAGGGTCCTTTAGACAAAGGCGATGAGGAAGGAGAGGCACAGAAAGATGGCATCAGGCTGTTTACAATCTGAGTAAGCTGTGCACTCTGAACACAGACAAACACATGACTTGAGCTGGGAATCAAACATTACATTTACATCTTATCTTTCATCTTTATCTAATTTATGTTCTTGTCTTAAATGCCCGAGATGTATTCACCTGTCTCTCGATGTTCCTCAGAAGGCGTGTGGGGCTGCTGGGTTCCATCTCTAGATCAGAGTGCAAATCTCGCATGTTCCCAGCTGTAAATGACAGATCCATAGTCTCTGTCCACAAGGTGTGTTGGATCTGTTGGTCTGTTAGAGGCTGGCACTCAGCCAAAACCACACGACTCTGAAAGACATTTTATGACATGTTTATTTTAAAATGTTGAGGTCATTGCTGTTGTAGTGACAAAATTAAAACGTTGATGACAGTGTTATGAAAGAATGTTGTTTTAATTATTCCGTATAAAGAATATACATTGGTCAAAAGCCAGCTATAGTATAAATATATATTTGTTTGTTTGTTTTGTTTTGTTTTGTTGTCTATTTGTTTTGACATGTTGTTCTCAGTTTTGATTGTTCTCAGTTTTGATTTCTCAGTTTTGTATCTCGAAAATAAGATAGGATAGCCCCTTGAGATGAACCATTTAATAAATTCAAATCTTCCGAATGCCTGTTTTAACTTCATCTGCTTCATAAGATACAAAAATTCAATAAATTCCTTTTTAGTTATTCCAGTTCCCCAACATCTGAGACATGGCCAATTCAAATTCGCATACGCATAAATTGAAAGGGATACGATTCTTAAATATTGCATTTTAGCCAACAGTTGTACCATCAAAGCCTACTTTTATCTTGATCTACAGATGTGGTGTTAGTTTACCTTATTAGCAAGGATCTGCTGCCGGAGTTTTTCAATCCTCTGAATCTGAGAGTCCAGCTCAGACAGTCTCATCTGCATCCACGTCCAGCGACTGCAGAGTTCAGCTCTGTCCTTCAGCCATCTCACCTCACAAACATCACAACTACCCTCCCAGAAAGAAAGAAAAGGTCATCATCTGAGATTTTATCCAAAGTGACTCGCAGTTCACTACACACAAAGACAATCCCCAAAGCAAGCCATCTTTTTTTTTTACATTTCTGAATCTATTGCAAACACTCACTGACCACTTTATTAGGTACACCATGATAGTCCCAAGTTACACGCCCTTTAAGTGTCCTAAATCAAAGTGCTGGACATTCCTTGGAAATATTGGTCCAATATCTTAAAGGTCCACTATTTGATTGCTATCTGGTGACTTAAAGGAAAATTTACAAATTTGACCTCTTTTCAACAGGGAAAACCACAAACAACCAAAAATACATACACTTTAAAACCCAACAATCAACTTTATCAAATGAAATGAGTGTAGTTAACTCATTTGAAAATTGACTACTCATTTGAAAAGAGTTTTGAACTCAGTGTTGAAGGTAATGAGTTAATTAAATACCTTATTACTTCAACTTAAATGGAGTAAGTTCACAGTACTCATATAAATTAGTTTTTAACTCAAATGGTTTAAGTTGACTTAACTTATTGAGTTTTACAGTACTCTGTTGGTTTGAGTTCTCTCTATTTATTGGGTTTTACTGTGCTCAAATTGCTTCATTTAGTCAAATGGAGTAATTTCACAGTACTCATTTGGATTCGTTTTTGAACTTAAATGGTTTGTTGCAATCGGTTTCCTCAAATGGTTACCTTAACTTTTTGGGTTTTACAGTGTAATAATATGGTGTCATCGCTTTGCAATCAAAAATTTTTGTTATAATGACAGTCTATGGGGCAAAAACAGCCATTAACATAACAGAAAAGTAGTAAACTTGAGAGTGTATTGTTGTAAAGTGTAAAGAATTTTCCCAAAATATGTGTCAAAGTAAGTCACCAAAAATCATTCTATTTGCTGAAACACAGAGAAAATTGTGGTCAAATAAGACTCAAAAATCACCCGGAGTGGATGAAAACATCTCTGACAACACACAAAGGATAAGAAGCCTGTTTGAGATGATTTGAGTTTGATTCTAAAAGTACCCATTGATATAACGTTGTCATAAAGGGATGGACATGGACTCTCACATGCTGGCAAATTCCAGAAATATCTACAAAGCAGCAGAGCAGCAGTGAGTGAACTCATACAAATACACTGGGAATCATAAGATCTCCTGCTGGGGCAACAGTCTTGCTGGTCACTATATAAACAAACACTTCAACGCTCCAGCCTACTTTCTCTCTCAACACACATTCACAGGGCACAACTTTCTTTCAACAAAACAAATGAAATGGCAATACCATTCCTGAACAGAAAAGATGAGGAACCAGATGGCTTTGTTGCTTCATTTTCTTTTAACGTCTCAACATCATCCAGATCATTAATTCACTCAATTATTTTCTAAAACCAACTAAGCAAATACTGAAGCTCCAGTAAAGCTTTGAGTCATTTGGAGTTTTTTTTTTTTTAGAATTAAGTAACCACAACTTAACCACTTAAAATGTGAAGAGAGTGCTGACGTCAAAGGCGCTGCACTCCACTGGCTGAGAGCCCAATCTCAATCCACAAAGTGCCCTTAAGCAATTCTGTGGCCAAAAGCCAGACAACTCATTCAAAAGCTTGTAGCAATTCAGCTTCATTAAAGAAGCCAGAGCAATGGCCACTGGCTTTAAACTCTGATCCAATGCAAAGATTGTAATTGAGATTGCTGGAGCATCTGGAAATGTCACTGAAACTATTTTGTTGCCTGAAGGGAAGCAGATTTAAAAAAAAAAAAAAAAAAAAAAAAAAAAAAAAAACACAGCCTGCTACCAAGATTAAGGGGTGTTCACCCTTACAGCAGTATCCAGCAACAAAGCAATCAGAAGTCATTACTTTTACTTTTGAATGAGTAATCAGTGTAAAATGAGTGTAATGAGACATGCTGCAAAGTTGATTTACTTGAGACAGTATAGTTAACTGAAATTAAATCTTTAAAAACGATTACATTTCAACCAATGAAGTACAATTTGTTCTCCTTAGTTAGACAAAATTTTACATGTCTCCCTCATCTGACACACTGAGCAACTGAACGTACAGTAATTAGGCATGTAGACATTGCCAAGACAATCTGCTGGAGTTCAAACTGAGCATCAGAAAGGGAAAGGATGAGGATTTAAATGATTTTGAATATGGCATGGTTTTTGCTGACAAACAGGGTGGTCAGAGTATTTTAGAAACTGCTGATGCATAACCACAGGATTTACACATAATACTTCGAAAAATAGCATTTACGTCGGTGAAAAAATAAAAATCGATGCTGAGGAGAATTTCTAGACATGGTTCAAGCTGACAAAAGACAAAACTAAAGTAGAAAAAAGAACTGCTCAGTACAATGAGGTCTGCAGAGCTTCTCTGAATGCACAAATCATGCCAAAATCTTGAAGATGTGCTACAACAGCATAAGAACATCAAGAGCCATTTCTGTCAGCTATCAGATCTGGAAACTGAAACTATAATTCACAGGCAAACCAAAACAAAGATTGGAAAAAAAGGTTGCTTAGAAGCCTTGATTTATATCTGCAACATTCAGACGTTAAAGTAAGAATTTGATGAAAGAATTTTTTTTCATTTTTTCCATTTTGCTTTTTATCAATGATTCAGGCTGGTGCTGTAATTGTGTGAGAATAAAAGCAGCTTTGATTAGAAAGAAATTTCTTTCAAAATAACACTCAAGAGTCTTACAGAATATATTACATATGTAAATAGAATTAATATTAAGTAATTTAGAAAAGCAATTCAATTCAAGAGAATTTAGTGACAAGCAGATTGAATTTTAAACATTCAGATGTTGGTAAGTAAGAATTTGATGAAAGCATTTTTCCATCCTGCTTTTTATCAATGATTCAGGCTGGTTCTGTAATGGTGTGGGGAATATGTTTTAGCACATTTTGGGTCCATTAGTACCAACTAAACATCATTTAAATGCCACTGCCAACCTAGGACTGTTGCTGACCCATTCCTGAGTCTACACATGTTATGATTGTTACTTCCAACAGAATAACACACCATGTCACCAAAGCTCAAATTCTGAGCACATTTAGTATGTGGTAGAGTAGGAAATTGGCACACAACATATCTGCAGCAAATATATTGTGCTTTCCTGTTAATACTGACCAACATATCTAAGGAATGTTTCCAACACCTTGTTAAGATTCTGATGGTATGATAACCTTGGATAAAATATCACTGTTTTAAGAGTATCGGGATTATTGCTCTAAAATTTTATTTTTAAATGTCAGAGTAAAAAACAACTTTTCCTCTTTGAACACAATATATTTCATTTTAAGAAACAAGTTAATAGCATGCTTGGATGTAAGTGCACAAGCGATTTGATTTTAAATTTTTGCTGAATCAAGGGTAAACCATTAGCTTTTGTTGTGGATGGTCCTTCACATCTGTAGATACTACTGCCCTAAAAAAAATTTATAAAATATTTGAACACGTAAAAAAAAAATGAAACTTACATATACCGAAGGAAAGATATAACAGAACATTTTTGCGGTTTTAAAACTGCTACTTTTCCAAACCTCGGTAAACCTTGAAACCGGTTATCGTCCCATGCCTAATTGCACCATATCAGTCCATATATTCCAAACAATCCTTTGCATACTGTACCGAAACAAATGTGCTTCTCCTGCCCATCTCAGTTTCTTAACCCCTTGTAGTCCTAAGCTTAATTTTTATGTAACATTTAAAGTGCACAAAATCATCTTTTGGGAGCTGTTTGGACAGAACTGTGTGTAGGTATAGTGTGTCCACAGTCATATTGGAGTGATAGAAACACAACAAGTCTTTTTTTTTTTAATTTCCTGACTTTAAAATAGGATCCAAATCTTTCCCATTTTGAGGCCGACCGCAACGTGAAGTAGGAGTGCAGTTTCACCCACCCACCGATTTGATTGACAGCCACGTATTACCATGTCTCCGTAGTTACACGTATAATCATATCCACAAGACAAGACGTGCACAAAGCAACCGGGATTAAAAGATCTGTTCGGCTCTCTGTGATCATCAGTCATCATCAAATGTGATCACAAGTTTAGATGTTTTTAAAACAGTGCAAGTTTGTAATTAATTACAGCGGATTTACCGTATTTACTTTATCACCACAGCCACGCATCAGTACAATTATAAAAAAAGATGCATCAATCCTGATTTGTGGACGTTAAATCAGGCTTATTTTGTACATTAACATAACAGATATCCATACATCAGTGGATATTAATGTTTATCCTGTCACATTTGCTCTGCAGAAACTCACGAGATGGAAAATCACAAAACACAAAAATCCATGTGCAGCAATTTATTTGACAAAAACAAAGGATTTTCCCAATGTTGCACAGGAACTTCAAGCAAGATACAAAAATCTAGAAATGAGTCCAGACGAAAAAACTGACAAAAAACCCAAAAATAAGCAAATACAAAAACAGGGCAGGAAAGCTAACAACAACAATGAAGAATCCAAAAATCAGCAAATACTAAACTAGGTATAAGTGCTAACAAAAACAAACAAGAATCCAAGAATAAGCAAACTCAAAACTAGATCACCAAACAAACATACCAGACATGATGGACAAACAAAATCCTAAGGCAACCAAAACACAAGACAAAAGGGTTTATTTTATAAAGACAGGCCTAAATTAACAAACAAGAAACAGCTGTAACATATAAACAATCAGAAGTGCAAAGGATTATAGGAAATGAAGTTAAACTACAAAACAAGCTAGTGTCCTAAAGTGTCCAAAAGAGGGCACTGCAACAGGTGACAGAAACAGTGCAAAGTTAAACTGTGTGTGCGCGTGCGTGAACTTTGTAACGACATTGTGTGTGACTCATCCACAACACATACATCAAATAATCATTGGGAAAGCTCTTTATATAGTAGTTCTCACAAACGTTACGTGAGATCTGCTTCCTCATGTCTGTCACTGTGCTGTTTATCTGACGCAGCCGGAGATTGAGGCACACTCTGACAGGCACGTGGGAACGGTGGGCGGAGAAAACTAGCATAGGCACAGGCCACAAAAACAGCTACATTGTGTCAGAGCAGAAAATCCCAATATTCTAATAAATAATCTGATGGTGTTTTGAGCTGAAACTTAACAGACACATTCTGCAGACACCAAAACTTATCTTAAATCTTAAAAAAGGGGTAAAATAGGTGCCCTTTAACAAAACAAAAACATTATTCAATAATAATCATATTACACGAGAAACTACAAATCTTGCAACCTTAAAAAATACTCCAACCAATGATTCCAATTTACTGTGCTCTCCAAAAGATACATCGTTTGAAAGCTGCTAATACTGATACAGTATATGTTCTCCCATCTGTGCTCATGCTACGATCTTACAGTACAGCGTAAGTGCAAAGTGGCTGTGCAAATCACAGAGAGGGACATGAAAGCTCTGATCTAGCGAAGGGCAGCCTGATCTCTATTTATTTACTCATCCCAGGAAAAGGAGAGTGCAGCTGTCTGTTTCACTGCGGCTACACAGAAACAGAACAGGAGGAAGAGCCAGCTGCACATTAGCACACCAGATAAACATCTTCAACACAAGGGAGAAATGCGGTGACAATTTCTCAACAGCTGTGGACAGAACAGAGTGCTTCTGTGTCTGAGAGCAAAGCACCTAAAGAAACATACAGCACACAGCCAGAGTCAAACGCTAGCTCTCTCCATCTTGTGTGGGGCTGTTTGTTTTTCCAAACATGTCGTTATGCTCTCTGTCTCTCTCTCTGCTTGCCAAAGACCCACGGCTGGGCTGTCATTAAAAGTTCGTTCTCCTTTACTGCCTGGCAACTGCTATATAGAGATTAATTCTACCCTTCAGTTCACCTACTTCAAGATCCCACCCAAGATTTTTTTTTTTTAAGCTAGAGATTGAGTCTTATATATGTTGTGTTTATGTAATGGAGGCCAGCTAGTAAGTGCTGTGCAGGTAAACCTCACTCCTCTGACCACTAAGGTGCTCTAGCGACAGACACTACAGGTTATGATCTTTAGTCTTCTTGTTAAAGAAACCGACTTCCATGCAGAGAGTCGCCAGTTCAATCCCAGCTCAGAGCAGGTTGGGTGGTGTAGGACCGGTGGGGTCATATTGGTGCCGTGACCCGGATGGGAGTGAAGCTGCCTTTCCACTGCACACGACATTTGGGCACGGCTGTCGGAATACGCCCCCTTGTGGCAGTCACACAGAATTTTCAGTTTTGTTGCGCACCTTGGGAGAGCTTGCAGTGTGCGAAATAAAGGAGTGCAAAAGCAAGAGCCCTTATTTTCCATGCATTCACCATGGTTGAATGAATGAATACTAGAAACTCATAGACCACTAAAAATTTTGGAGGGAATGTGGAGACAACATTAAAAAATGTATTACTCATTTATGAATAAAAATGTTTTTTATATATATATATATATATATATATATATATATACTGTATATAGACTTATTTCTGATTTTAAAAATAATGAATAAAACTCCTATTTCTCATCTCGAGCGCACGGATCTGCTTGGACAACACTGGAATACACCACATCTGGTCGTCCAGTCGCATACGGTCTAGTCGCAGGAGTTCAAATATTTCAAATAATCCGCAGCTCAAATCGGATCCAAATTTTCGATGATTGGAACACTACGCAGCTCCCGGACTACTCTCCTTTGTAAATGAATGTCTTCCGGTCTGTCGCTTATCATGTGCAGTGGAAAGGCGGCTTGAGGTTTAGGGGGGTGAGTATAACGGAGGCCAGCTAGTAAGTGCTGTGCAGGTAAACCTCACTCCTCTGACCTCTAAAGATGCTCTAGCGACAGATAAAAGAGGCCATGGTCTTTAGCCTCCTTGTTAGAGCAACCGACTCCCATGCCGAGAGTCGCTGGTTCGATCGCAGCTCAGAGCAGGTTGGGTGGTGTAGGACCAGCGGGGTTACAGTTATATCACTGAGCGCTCTCACTATGCAGTTTTGCACATTATTATTAGATAATATAAATATTATGTGTATAGAATTTTTCCATTGTGTTATATTTTTCATTCAGAAATGACACATTTAATTGGAAAAAGCAGTAAGCACATTTATAATTTTACAAAAGATTTAGATTTTTAAAATTGTGAACGAAATTGTCAAAATGATAAATCAAAAGCATTACAGTTTCCTTTTTTCATCATGGTTTCTGAATGATCACATGACACTAAATGCTAAAGTAATCACTGGTGAAAACTCAGCTTTTTTCCCCATAACAGGAATATTACATTACTATTGCACTATTACGACTAGTATTTTTATTAAATAATAGCAGCTTTAATGACAAAGAGATTTCTTTAAAATATATACATTTGGAATATTACAAATTATGTTACATACGTTAATAGAAATAATAATAATAATAATATTATATATATATATATATATATTTAGGAATGCTCTGATCAGGATTTTTGCAGCCATGTCATGGTGATCGGCCGATACCAAGTACCGATTCTGATGCTTCAAGCTTTATAATGCATAAAGCACATTACTAAATATGACACTTAAGTGGAGATCTCACCTTACCTAAGAGAATAAATTAAGGATGTTCCATAAAACCCCTAAACATGTCTCTTATAACCATTTTGTGTGGACATGTCATGGTCAGAAGCAGCTTTACAGAAAATAATAAATAAAGTAGTCAAACTTTCTGTTTTTATACATGTAAAAAGGCGTAAATACATGCAAGGCCATTCCAATATTCTTCAACTAGCATGTCTATGACCGCAGTTCCTATGCTCCAAACAGCCTAACAGCAGCTCAATCGCTCGATGAGAGAGACAGGAATGTGCACTCGAGATATCTTTACTGTGCTATTCATCTAACCTAACAAACATAAAGCTTAAAACACAGTGCCTCGAGCAATCTGTTCTCTTACTAATTTACTCTCATCTTCATGATTTCCAGGGTATTTTATTTAATTCAAAACCGATCAATCAGAGCATCCCTAATATTTTTTTAAAAGTAATGCAAGAAATTTTTGTGATGGCTAGGCTGAATTTTATAAGAAAGTTTATCAATAAACTATCAGCAAAATAATGACTTTCAAAGAGTTTCTGTATCGTTTTCATCCATATCCATTGTGGACATCCTTATTCATTTAGAAGACTAGTAATATAGCAAAATATTCATACAATCCACTTTAATTGTGTTTTTGTAATCATTTATGGTGCTAATGGTGTATCTTACTTCCTTTTTCTAAATAATACCTCCCCTTGACTTGTCTTCCCCTGAATTGTGTATGGTCGGGGGGGGTCCAATTTCACTATATGTAGTGTATCTGAATACATGGAAGTATATGTGACAATAAACAGCATACCATCATATCATCATAAACATACATTAACTGTTGTGTGAAGACCAAAAGGTCTCTCATTTAGATGTAATTTCTTCCACGTGTCAAACTCAACTTAACAAGAGCATCAACTTTCATTAGAAAGCCTATTTAACGTCGCATTGTACTCACTGTGGGAGGTCTGAGGTTGCTTTTGTGTCTTCATGGTCCCCCTCCTCATCTGAGCTGCTCGCTGTGGCATCTGAGTCCAGAGACTCCAGCAGTCCTTGCAGAACAGCATGACCACTGTGAGCTAAATTCTGCACATCTCTGGATTTCAGAGGTTGCTTATGTGTTTCAGTGAACTGGAAGTTTCTTCTGAGAGCCAGATCTATCTCTGCAGTCTCAAAAAGAGGGTCTGATGTCATTGGGTATTTGGAGAAGCAGCGTGCTTCAAGAAGTTTCTTCTTCAAACTGTCCAGTTGTTGGCTATAGTGCCTAGAAGCATGTTCACCAAGCACTGCCAACACCCTCTGTTGTAAACGACCAGCTCGATTCGCCAATGAAACATGCTGGGAGAGATGCCACAATGACTGAATCATCAACCCTTCCTCCATTTCCTCCACAGCACCAACCCATGTATGGTTTAAAGCATTGTTCTTCCTGCTAGGACATTGTGATTGCTCTAAGGAAAGTGGTTTGGTGCCAACTGGCCAATGTTTTGTAGAACAACCATGCCTTTGAGTTTGAGTAGGTTCTACATAATCTTGTCTATTGACTTCAAGAATGGGCATGAAACACATCTGTGGAGCACCTGCTGGAGAACCCGGTGAGTTCCTGTTTAAAGAGAGGAGGGTGAGCAGTGGTTCTGGGCTTGACAGCAGAAAACCTTTGGGGTGCGAGTCCTGAAACAAAGGCGAGAGCTGAGGAGAACCTTTAGATGACAGGAGGTCCAGGTGGACGAATGAAGGGTGCTGACACATCTTCTGCGCAAAGCTATTCTCCACATCCACACTGTCCATACTCTCACAACTTTTAAGTTACTCAAAGGCAAAACGGAGGATGAAATCAGCAAAGGTTTTGATCTGATGACTGAATGAGAGCTGGAGTAATTCCCTTTTTCCTGTCCTGGGACTGTTGATGAATAGATCTTATAACATCATCTGAAACTGTTTAATTGATCAAACTGGTCTGCTAAAAAGACATCGTCTGTTAAAACAGATAATTATAGTAGCCTATACAAAAAGATAGAGAATAACGGCAAATATTTAAACGGTTAAGCTAACGTTTCACTTTTCGCGATAAGCGCAGTATAACGGTAGGATTGGAAAATAACGTCCTCAGCTCACCTTTTAACAGTCCCACATTCCTGCAACTGACAGATAGACCATAGAGGATCATCCATGAATGATCCATAAAGTAAAATCGACTAATCCAGTCCGATATGTTCCTTCACACAGCTGAACAACCGCCACTGTAGCGCAGAGAAAGAGTGAGAGCGAGAGAGTGTGTGTGTGCGTGCCTGCGTGCGTGTGTGTGTGTATCAGTGTGCGTGTTTATGTACATTGTTGGTTACTTTTTATTGAACGCATAAATATTAAACAAATAAATATGAAAACTAATGAGTTTTTCTAACTCCTCTAACTTTATTTTGATCTGTACATAGGTATTTTACAAGCGTCATCGACCTTTGTTTGTGTGTGTGAGAGAGAGAGACTGAGGCAATGAAAACCATGGTGAAAACAACTAAGATCGTCTTGACATGCACGAGATTTGTGGCATATTTGTGCCCATTTGAACTATTGGGTGAGAAAATCCTTATTACCTGTGCTGTTGATTATGGAATTGAAGATTATTTTCGTGATCTTAAAACAAAAGCGCTCAGAATTCCACCACAGCTAGATCACATTTTTATCGTTCAGGTGGTCAAAGGAAGATAATTTCCTAAAAGCTGCTCTTATGTTTGTTTTGCTTTCTTACTGAGAGCGTGTTTAGGCTTGAAACTCAGAGAAGAGCTTGTTTGAACGCTTCCGCTGCTCTGTGCTCTGAGCAGAGATTGTAATATGCATTCAGTCCACCAGGTGGGACTAAAACAAGTGTCAATATCACCAATAACAATCCCATTTTAAGTAGAATAACATGTTAATAGTCAAAGACCTCTTTATTATATACTCTTTATTATATACTGTTTAACACTTTTGCCTTCAGAACTGCCCATGATAATGTTGTGTAAAGTTTTTTTTTTCCCAAGTTTCCAAAACCACATTAATTCATCATATATCTAAAATTGTCCAGTGTATGAGTGTGAATGGATGTTTCCCAGAGATGGGTTGCAGCTGGAAGGGCATCCGCTGCATAAAACATATGCTGAATAAGTTGGCGGTTCATTTTGATGTGGTGACTCCAGATTAATAAAGGGACTAAGCTGAAAATAAAATAAATGAAATACATTTATTGTTTTTCGTTCTGCAATAAAGGAATATAAACAGGTCCTTGGTAATCATTTAATAAGTCATACAGTTTTATTCAATTCAATTCAATTCATCAATAACACTTTTGCCTTCAGAACTGCCTCGTACACCCATGATAATGTTGTGTAAAGTTTTTTTCCCCAAGTTTCCAAAACCACATTAATTCATCATAAATCTAATCCAACACCGCCAGGGGGTTAACACATGTTTGAGGTGGATACAGTCCTTTTGCAGGAGGCGAGTTTCATTAAAATATAATTACAAAAAATATAAATCATATATGTGTCTGTATCCGTCTGTGTATGTGTATTTATTAGACAAAATTAAGCTTGATCAAAAAGTCTGACCTGAACAAAAGATATGTGTGGGTCATTCTATAGCATTCGGTGCCATTTGTGTCCCCAAGGCATTATATGGTACAGAATACTTAAAAATGCATTATTAAAAAAATTCCTTAAAGCTTGTCTGATCTGATTATCACATTTCTACAATAGGACACAGTGATAAGTGCTTAAAATCAAATTACTTTTTAAATATTTACTCTAATTTAAGTGCAAGTAGCTAAAATGCCATGTCCCAGGTCATGTATGCTCATGTTCAGTTATAAATATTTATTCATTCATTCATTCAATTTTTTTTCGGCTTAGTCCCTTTATTAATCTGGGGTCGCCACAGCGGATTGAACCACCAACTTATGCAGCATATGTTTTACACAGTGGATGCATTCCCATCACTGGCAAACATCCATACACACTCATTCACACATACACTACGGACAATTTAGCTCACCCACTTCACCTATACCACATCTTTGGACTTGTGGAGGAATCCGAAGCACCTGGAGGAAACCCACGCCAACACAGGGAGAACATGCAAACTCCACACAGAAAGGCCAACTGACCCAGCCGAGGCTTGAACTTGAATTTGGACCTTCTAGCTGTTAGGCGAACGTGCTACCCACTGCACTGTGATTCATTATAAATATAATTCTTTATTTGAAAGTTTTAAATACATTTATGGTGACGCGGTGGCGCAGTAGGTAGTGCTGTCGCCTCACAGCAAGAAGGTCGCTGGTTCAAGCCTCGGCTGGGTCAGTTGGCGTTTCTGTGTGGAGTTTGCATGTTCTCCCCGTGTTTGCGTGGGTTTCCTCCGGGTGGTCCGGTTTCCCTCACAAGTCCAAAAATATGCGGTACAGGTGAATTGGGTAAGGTAAAATTGTCCATAGTGTATGAGTGTGAATGGATGTTTCCCAGAGATGGGTTGCAGCTGGAAGGGCATCCGCTGCATAAAACATATGCTGAATAAGTTGGCGGTTCATTTCGATGTGGTGACTCCAGATTAATAAAGGGACTAAGCTGAAAATAAAATAAATGAAATACATTTATTGTTTTTCGTTCTGCAATAAAGGAATATAAACAGGTCCTTGGTAATCATTTAATAAGTCATACAGTTTTATTCAATTCAATTCAATTCATCTTTATTTGTATAGCGCTTATACAATGTAGATTGTGTCAAAGCAGCTTCACATGAAAGATGAATTGAAACAGTGTCAGTTCAGTTTTCAGAGATTAAGTTCAGATCAGTTTAGCTCAGTTCAGTGTGGGTTAATAATCACTACTGAGAGTCCAAACACTGAAGAGCAAATCCATCGCAGCTCCATGCGCAGCTCTACAGATCCCGAAACATGCAAGCCAGTGGCGACAGCGGCGAGGAAAAAACTTCACCAATTTGCGAAAGTGATGATTTAAAAAAACCTCAAGAGAAACCTGGCTCAGTTGGGCATGACCATTTCTCCTATGGCCAAACGTCTTGTGCAGAGCTGCAGTTTAGGCGCAGGAGGCTGGACCTCAGCGAAGACTCGGACTCGTTTGTCCTTGGAGCATCACAGGAGTCAGTCTCATGCTCTCACTCCACGATGACCACCACAGCAGTTGCTCAGGATACGGCCTGGTCCAGAAAACCTTGGGATCATCTCGTCACTGGTCTTGGATCGCATCAGTGGCACTGCATAGTATGAGGCCGTTGAGATGAGTACCCCCAGGTGGAAAAGGAGAGTTTAAGAGAAGAAAATTGTTGGTCATCCAGTCTTTAACATCTTTAATACACTCAGTTAGCTTAGACAGTTCAGACATCGCATCAGGTTTAGTTGAAATGTATAATTGAGTATCGTCTGCAAAGCAGTGAAAGCTGATCCCGTGTTTTCTAATAATGTCCCCCAGGGGAAGCATGTATATTGTAAACAGCAAAGGGCCTAAAACTGATCCTTGAGAGACCCCGTACTTGACTGGCCTTACTTGTGAAAGCTGTCTATTAATATTAACAAACTGGTAACAATCAGCTAAGTATGACTTAAACCATTGAAAGGCCTGACCTTGGACACCTGTAGAATTTAAGCGGTCTATGAGAATATTGTGGTCAATGGTGTCAAATGCGGCGCTAAGATCGAGTAAAACTAATAGTGAGATGCACCCTTGGTCAGCAGCTAAGAGTAAATCGTTGGTTATTTTAGCTAATGCGGTTTCTGTACTGTGATGAGGCCTGAAGCCTGACTGAAACACTTCAAAAATGTTGTTTGTCTGCAGAAAGGATCATAATTGGGTAGAAACAACTTTTTCTAGTATTTTAGACATAAACAGAAGATTTGAAATAGACCTATAATTAGCTAAGTTGCTCGGGTCCAGTTGTGGTTTCTTAAAGGGCCACGAAACCCCCTGTCTCAGCAGGGTGTTTTCACACCTCTGTTTTGAAAAAAAGTCAGGAAAGTTGGGCGTGTCCAGCTCTGGGAGTGTGGGAGTGTCGGAGGAGGGAAAGAGGGTAATTTATGCTTAGAAGGGCGTTTCCATTTGGGCGCGCGCTAAGTCTCACAGGCAAAACAAACAGAGAGAGGCTGACTTGATACAGCATGGCGAATGAGAGAAAAAAAATCCTCCGCATTTCTCTGTAACTTATGTACTCGGTAGGTAGGTAGGTAGCGTCAGAAAGCCATGTCTGTATAGGCTATCCTGTCACAAAATGCGGCGAAAATCCTGCACGACGGGAATAGTTTGTGTTTATATGTTTACACTCAGAGAGCAGCATTTACAGCGGATCTTTCAGTCTATAATATTGTACTGTAATATTGCAGTGATATTAACATACTGTAAACTTAGTAACTAAATCATTTTGACTGAGGTATGTCTATAAAAACTGAAAGAGCACTAGCTGAAGATACGACAAACTTTGTAATCTGGGTTAAACAAAGAGCACTGATCGCACACACTTACCTAATCTGTAGCGACAGGACAAAAAGGAGACAAATCCGGATTTCACCATTTCCAGATGCGAAAAGCTCTCGGGTAAAAATGTTCCTTACAAACGCGTTTCTGTCGCGTGTCGCGTGCACTGTAATCCACACGCGAGTCCAGCAGCTCTCTCATAGAGGGAAAATGAAAACAAAACCTTGTTGCAGCACACTAATAAACGCAAAACCGATGACTCTTGTCTCCAAATTCTTGTTCTTTCACTTGTTTTGCCAACACAACGTGGCGTCTCTCTTCCGTCTGTACAGTGTAAACAGTCTCCGGAGCTATCATGCATATTAATGAAGTTTCACGTCATACACAATAGAGCGCGCTGATTGGTTTGAAGCACGTCTTTGTCATGAATTAATGCAGCACACTCACATACGTCAGAATGTCCGCGAAAAGACAGACAGCCACTCTCCAGGCTGGATTTACACCTAAGTATCTCATGGCTGTGACGTAGCTTCAAAAATTCGTTTCAAACCGGAAGAACGAATTTGCTCAAAATAACGCAAAAACAACCAATTTTCACTTTTTAGTGCAATATATGTGTCCTAATAGTGTTTATAGCAGCGTGGGACACGTATATGACTGTCAACAGCTCAAAAAAATGTGTTTTGGTGTTTAATGACCCTTTAATAATAGGTTTAATAACAGCTAGCTTGTAAGGATTTGGAACATGGGCTAAAGATAAAGTAGAGTTGATAACATTTAGGAGAGGTTCTCCTATAACAGGTAGCAATTCTTTCAGTAATTTTGTTGGAATTGGATCTAACATACATGTAGCTGGTTTGGAACTATTTATAACTTTATCTAGCTCTTCCTGTTCTATGATTTTGAAGCATTGTAGGTTATTTTGATTCAGTTGAATGTTTACTGGATCTGGAGTATAAGGCTGTGCAGAAAGTTAAACAACTTCTATTTTCTGTCTAAAGCCTTCTATTTTATCACTGAAAAAATTCATGAAGTCATCACTACTGATTTGCGGTGAGACATTTTGTTCCAAAGATGATCGATTATTTGTTAGTTTAGCAATGGTGCTAAATTAAAATCTAGGATTGTTATGATTATTTTTAATCAGTTTGCGGAGGTGCTCGGCCCTGGCAGATTTAAGAGCCCTCCTATAGCTGGACATACTGTCTTTGTACGCAATTCTAAAAACCTCTAAATTTGTTTTTTTCCATTTACGTTCCAGGGCACGGGTTGCTGTTTTGAGAGTATGATTATTGTACCATGGTGCAGTTTTGTTCTCTCTAGCCTTTTTTAATTTGATGGGTGCCACTGTATTAAGTGTGCTAGTAAAGATGGCATCCATACTGGTGTTTACTACATCAAGGTAATTTGCGTTTGCGGGTGTATTTCGAAATAAAGAAAGATCAGGTAAGTTATTTATGAATTCATCCTTGGTGGACGGAACGATAGTCCTACCAGGGCGGTATATTGGTGCAGATCTGATAATTTCAGGTAAACGCAGCTTATATAGCAAGAGGTAGTGGTCCGTAATATCATCACTTTGTGGTATAATGTCTACATCAAAGACCTCAATTCCATAAGACAATATTAGATCTAATGCTTTAAGCGATGGGTTGGACCAACAGCATTTTGTTTTATCCCAAGTGAATGTAGTAGATCCATAAATGCGAGCCCTAGTGTATCATTGGAGTCATCTACGTGGATGTTAAAGTCTCCTACAATTAGTATTTTATCAGATTTAACTAGTAAGTCAGAAATAAAATCAGAAAAATTTAGAAAATTGACATAGGGTCCTGGGGGTCTATATATGGTGATTATAGCGAGAGATTTATATGTCTTTTTATTTTGCGATGAAGAAATATAAATGGGTATTTTTTTCAATTTCAATGTAGTTAATAAACCCAAGTTAACTAAAATATTTTCTCGCTGTAGCATGTGTTAACATAAAAGTATTAAATACTGTATTATAAATGGTATATTACTACTGAATCGTAAAGCACTATAACGTGTCGATATAAATATTTTTTATGTGGGAAGAATGTGTAGAAATGTTTTATTTAGCATTGCATTAACATTAATTAGTCATGCATTTTGCCAATATAAACACATTTTAGACGTGTGAAGTAATGAAGTTATTAAGACATTATTATAAATGCCTATCAGCTATTATTTTAAATAAAATCCTGGCCGCGACCCAAACCTTTTTATAATAGGAGATTACAGGCTACCTCGTACATAATTATGTGTGTAGATACTTATGTATTTCTTTTGTCTGTCGTACCTTTAGTTTGTAAACCGTATTTTGGCGTATTTCTGTGCATCACCCTGAATGTGCATGTGCGGCTGAGATTGCACCGGTCTGAGACTGCAACATGTCTGCAGCCAGACTCTGTTGGGCGGTTTTAAAACCTTGACTTTTCCAAACCACCTTGAAAACGGTTATCGTCCCATGCCTACGTCCACCTGTTGCCCATTGTTGTAGGGGAAACAATATTTTTTTTGTAATTTTGAGAAATACAGTTAATAAACATGTTTCGAATCTTCCTCAGGTCACCATGTGCTAGCTCGTTGTTCACCATATCCTGTTAGTAATGACTAAGTTGTACAAAAAAATGTCACTCCTGTTACCGTATACCCTGTTACTGTTTTGCTTAAAGGTGCAGTATGTAAGTTTGACACCTAGTGGTTAAACTTGGTGTTGCACTCCTGGATCAAAACAATAGCATGCGTGGGATGCCAGAGAAGCGAGTGATTTAAACTGTTCTAAAAAAAGCGACGACACGCGATAGAGGGAATATTCTCCATATTAAAGGGAGTTTTTGTCCTAACCAACACCTCGAATTGAATTTATTAGAAACGGCTTCTATTTCTAACAGCTGAACTTGTGAAACCTATGACAGTGATCAGCTCAGGTAAATCTCGTGTGCTTTATTCAATGCTAAATGCTAACAATATGAGTTTGAATGCCATTTTACATTAATGATGTTAACGTGGGTTAACATGTATTAAACAGATTCTAAACTTTACCATTTCATGAGTGAGTGCATATTCTGTGCTTCTGAAAGGCTGTGTTTAAATTTCTGCCGTGTTTGATCTGGTGCAAACAGCCAAATAGCTGATCACTGCCTCTCTCGTCACAGCGTGTTGTTAGGACACGCGGTTACAATGTAACCTGCTCACCTAATGTTGACGTTCGTAATATTTATGTCATTTGCTAATTAATAACCTCATGTGGAACTGAATCTGTCTCCCATACTGTCCTTTTCGGTCACGGACGCATGCTTTCAGAGCCTTTCTGAATGAATGTATGAAGTATGCTGTTTCCCAACATGGCAACCCGGGGTGCTGAATTATAATTGGCTAAACTGGCATGTGCATGTGAAAATTACCTAAACAAAGAGAGCGTTCCGGCACGGAAAAAACATTTTCAAAGCAGAATATCTGACTTCAGCATTGTTTTTCAGTTAAACAAGTATGTTCACTTAGGATGTTTCTTAAATATCTGCACACATATTATGGTAATTTTATGCTTTAGAAGAGTAAAAAAACTTACATACAGCACCTTTAAATATTGCTTAAATATTGTTAATAGTATTGCTATTTATTATTATTAACTTATTTTATACAATCAAAGAAGATCTGTTTAAACCATGTGCATGATTTTATCAGGGAATATGACACCCTTGTCTGCTGCATAAAAGCAGAGATGATACAGGGCATGCTGCAAACCGAAATAAAAACTCTAATTTAAAATCCCCCCCCCCCCCCTCCGCTTTGAGTTTTTTTAATACATTTAACATTTTAACACATTTAAGTTTCCTAAACTCTTAACACAACATCCGTCTTTGTAGGCTATACAATTAACACATTTTTTGTTGCTTTGATACAAAATGCATACAGTTAACACCAATTTAAAATGCTTGAACTTTTACACACAAGCTCAACCAAGACCAAAACAATGTAATTTTACAGTCAAATTTACAAATGCTTTCACACTGTATGTCAGAACAGATAACATCATGTTCTAAACATAACTTATATAGGCTAAAGTCAAAGTGAACAGCTGTTCATATTGTGAATTGAAACAAATACTGTATATTCCCTGTATTTTATTCCATTGCCAATGAGAAACAGCGTATTGCAGTTATGTAGATACATAAATCACAGCAGATTTCCATCTAGGAACCACACTTGGTTGTGTTCTAAAAGAAAACTCTTTGGGCTGATCTTGTGTGGAAAAGGAACAACAAGAGAATTCTTCCTATGCCTTGCCAGAGAAGATATCAGGTGTGATGTGGATGAGAACATGTGGCCAAATGCAGAAGATTACTTTGTTTTTTTATTTATAATTGCGGTGCTTTTTCTGTTTGTATACAGCATGTTGCAGTAATGTCCTTTTGCAAATAAAGTCTGTACTGCAGAAATACTTTGTCTGTATTTTATTTTTTACATAAACGGTACATTTTATAAAGCTACTCTGAGATGGTCATTTATATTTTGTATTGAATTTCTGCAGCAAAAGAAACAAAATGCATGCATTTACTAAACCAAACAAAACAAAAATGTAGAGAGGCTTCAAATATAGGGGCAGACCTGACACATAAAATAAAGCAGTTTCTGTTATTTCAGCTGAGGAAAGTGTTTTAGTGAATGTTTTATGATTGACTAAATGTTCCTGTTGGAGGAGTGTTTTGAATAATTATTTGATTTTAAAACATGTTTGCAGTGTTTTTGTTAGACGGTGTATTGTGTTAGTTTATTACTGTATTTTCAGAATGAGTTTTGGGGTTTAGTTTACAATATGTGGTTTTGAGCATGAAATTAAACTAGGTGTGTTGGTGTGTTAAGAGTGTAGGAAACTTGTTAAATATATTGAATAATCTGTCATAGCGATTGTAAAAAAAAAAAATAGTAAAAAACTGTAATAGTTTAATTTGCAAAATTTCAGTATTTCATTATTTGTACTGAACTATATGTATGAAATTTAAAATGTTCCTTGTATTTCATTTAGCTTTTTTAACAATTGATGTCACAGAGGATCTGGAACAACTGGAGAACAAAACGTAATGCGTACCTTGTCAATTAAAGAAAAAGTTAATTTTATGCAAATGTATTTATTATTTATGCAAAATCACAAATTTCTTTTGACTTTTGTCTAGTTCTCAATTACACTAACAAGTTACAGTGTATGCATGTAAAAACAGTGACAATGTCAGAATGACAAGATCAGTCTAAGAAAAACAGAGCATGTGATTATTTTAAAGTCATTATTATCAAGTATTGACTAAGCAAACATATAATAATACCCAACACACACATGAAACCATAAATAGCATGCAATGTCTAATATCCAACTGTGAGTTTGTATTATAGGATGGCCTACAGTTTACTGCTTTGCATAAAGAGTATGCAAAGAGCAAAACTAATAAAAAAAATTTTTTTTTGGTTTGCAAATGTCAAACTCATCACTCTTATTCAAAATTCTGCAAATGAGATTCTATTATTGTCAGTTGTTGACACGTTAGTAACATGATTTTAATTTCAGCTATGTTATGTATATTCTGTGACTGTGACAAAAGTCACTAAATTACTGTATGAAGTACATTTGATGTTTGAATACATTCAGATTTCAGAGCATTTTTGAAAATATTAAGTTGAGTGTCACCCCAACATTGCATTCTTTCCCTTTTTCATGTCTACAGATGAATCTGCTGTGACGTGACGACCTAAATGAAATTAAGCAAACGGAAATTTCAGTCTTTGTAGTTTTTTGCAGATATCGTTGGCCATCAGGCGGTATTTTGACTGTCCAATCATTAAAAGTATGTTCACCCCAAGAGAGTACAGTGCCATAACAGTTTGAAGCAAACGTCCTCCATCCAAAAAAACACCAAAATGCACAAGAACTCTTCTCCCATAAGCCACAGTAAACCAATCGAGAAGAGAACCGTCTGAATGATGCCGATGATTGTTAATCTCATCTGCTGCTTGTTACGAAGAACAGAAAAAAATGTGCTGTTTTTCTCCATTCTCTTCATGTGTTTCCACAAGTAGACGACAGTCGAAATCCCTGACGCCAGCATGACGACAACACAAAGCACAAAAACACAACCTCGAATAGACATATATGTAATGTAAATTTCAACCGTGTTTGGTCCTAAATTTGATTCACTGGTGATATTCTCAGGACCGCTGGTTGAATTAAATCTTGTTGCAGAAATTTCAGTAATTTCCAAGATGATACGAAAAAGGAATTCAGATAGAAAGAACAGTCTATCTGCAGATAATGCAGAGTACACAATGAGTCTGATGTGCTGCTTCATCCAGACCAAAAAAGGCCACTGGACAGGAACGATCTGGAAGAAGTAACAAACATTCAACCAAAGTGATGTAGTAAAACCAGTCCACATGGCAAGAAATATAGCAGATCCTGAAACGTCGTAAATCCATGGAGATGCATACAATATGTCCAAGAAAACAAACAAAAGGTTTAAAATGTTATAAAAAAGACTGCATGCAATAAGTGACCACAGTAAAACATTAAGTGGTGGTTTTACGCTGTTTGCTGGTCCTTTGTCTGAAGAAAACATACAGCACATAAAAAAGACATTCATCAGAATAGTGGTCATCGAAAAAGGCACATTAAGCATGGCAAATGCCACAGGGCTCATGTTAACCACAGGCCGATCCATTTTCCCACTGACCACTAATAGGAAGGTGTGCCTTATATAAACAAGAAAAATGTGAAGGCTCCACCTCTTCCTTTAAATATGTTTATAGGAAGGGAAATGACATCTGAAAAAGCAGCCAATGAAGATCTTCGAGAGATAGTAAGTCTGCATGAGCTTTTATATACCCTATTGAGTATTTTAATTAGACGTATCCCAAAAATACATTAAAATAACTAATATAATTCAAAATATTACTAATATTAATTATTACGAATATTCATAATATAAACAAATATACAAAACGCTGAAAATACATTTTTGTAGTAATCTTCCAAAAAATTTTATCTTTAGTTTTGTTTTCTTTTTTTGTTTATATGATATATTACGCATATTTATAGACTTTTGTGATCAAGCGCGCAAAACATTTTCAGGTTAAAAAAAAAAATCTATTACAAATTGCATTAATTTTGACCATGTCTGTGTCCGTATGCATTCAGCTGCTGCCATGTGAGTGAGTATTAGAGAATTAGATATCTAAGAATAGCTACTGAGAGCACATGAATATTTGATGAAGTAATAATTAAGTAAATGAAAAATAAATATAACAGTTAAAAGCATGTATGTCACAGAAGACCTGGAACAACTGAGGAAGGAAAAAAGTATTTTATTTTATAATGAAATGTGTATCTTGTCAATTAAAATAAAAATTTCAGGGTGTTTATTTATGCAAAATCACAAATTTCATTTGACTTTTGCATAGTTTTCATACAATAACACTGACAGTGCATCCAGAAAGTATTCATAGCGCTTCACTTTTTCCCCATTTTTACAGCCTTATTCCAAAATGGATTAAATTCATTGATTTCCTCAAAATTCTACACACAATACTCCATAATGACAATTTGAAAAAAATATTTTTTGAAATTGTTGCAAATTTATTAAAAATAAAAAAAACTGAAAAATCACATGTACATCAGTATTCACAGCCTTTTCCGTGAAGCTCTAAATTGAGCTCAGGCACATTCTGTTTTCACTGATCATTCTTGAGATGTTTCAGCAGCTTAATTGGAGTTCACCTGTGGTAAATTCAGTTGATTGGACATGATTTGAAAAGGCATACACCTGTCTGTAAGGTCCCAGGGTTGATAGTGCATGTCAAAGCACAAACCAAGCATGAAGACAAAGGAATTGTCTGTAGACCTTCGAGAAAGGACTGTCTCAAGGCACAAGAATGGGGAAGGTTACAGAAACATTTCTGCCGCTCTGAAAGTTCCAATGACCACAGTGGCCTCTATCATCTGTAAGTGGAAGATGTTTGGAACCACCAGGAGAGAGGAGAACCTTACAGTAGGACAGCCATCTGTGCAGCAATCCACCAATCAGGCCTGTATGGTAGAGTGGCCAGGCGGAAGCCACTCCCCGCCTGGAATTTGACAAAAGGCATCTGAAGGACTCTCAGATCATAAGAAACAAAATTCTCTGGTCTGATGAGACTAAAACTGAACTCTTTGGAGTGAATGCCAGGCGTTACGTTTGAAAAAAACCAGGCACCGCTCATCACCAGGCTAATACCATCCCTATAGTGAAGCATGGTGGTGGCAGCATCATGCTGTGGGGATGTTTTTCAGCAGCAGCAGACTAGTCAGGAAAGAGGGAAAGATGAATGCAGCAATGTACAGAGACATCCTGAATGAAAACCTGCTTCAGAGTGCTCTTGACCTCAGACTGGGGCGACTGTTCATCTTCCAGCAGGACAATGGCCCAAAGCAAACCTCCAAAATATCAATGGAGTGGCTTCACAACAACTCGGTGAATGTCCTTGAGTGGCCCAGCCAGAGCCCAGACCTAAATCCTATTGAACATCTCTGGAGAGATCTAAAAATGGCAGTACACCGTCGCTTCCCATCCAACCTAATAGAGCTTGAGAGGTACTGCAAAGAGGAATGGGCAAAAATTCCCAAAGAAAGGTGTGCCAAGCTTGTGGCATCATAATTAAAAAAGACTTTAGGCTGTAATTTCTGCCAAAGGTGCATCAACAAAGCATTGAGCAAAGGCTGTGAATACTGATGTACATGTGATTTTTCAGGTTTTTTTATTTTTAATAAATTAGCAACAATTTCAAAAACTCTTTTTTCACATTGTCATTATGGGGTATTGTGTGTAGAATGTTGAGGAAATAAATGAATTTAATCCATTTTGGAATAAGGCTGTAACATAAAAAAAATTGGAAAAATTGAAGCGCTATCAATACTTTCCGGATGCACTGTAAGTTACAGAACTATGCATATGTATATGATAACAACTGTAAAAACAATGACAATGTAAAAATGACAAGATCATGTAAGAAAAAGTTGGACCATGTGATTATTTAGTAAAGTATTGACTCAGCAAACAAATAATAAATACACACATGAAACCAAAAATAACATGCAATGTCTAATATCAAACTGTGAGTATGTATTATGCAGGAATAATTACCATAGAAAAAATTACAATGCACCTACAGTTATGTTTACTGCTTTGCAAAAAGGGCAAAGAGTAACAGGAATTATCTTGTTTTTCCAGTTTGCAAATGTTAACATATTCACTGTCATTTAAAATTCTGCAAATTGTATTCTAGTATTGACAGTTGTTGACATAACATGATTTTAACTTCAGCTATGTTATGTAAATTCTGTGACTGTGACAAAAGTCACTAAATTACTGTATGAAGTAGAGGTGTGAACCTACACTGGTCTCACGTAGGGCTGGGCGATATGGCAAAAAAAAAAAAATCTCGATTTTTTTCATAAAGTTTGACCGATTCACGATTTCGATTTTTTATTTATTTTTTTATAAAAAATTTTTTACTGTGTAACTACCTTACCAGCTTACCTTGTTCATTTAAATTTAAATAACTGCTGAAACTAGTTTTTTTCATGCTCACTTGTAAAAGAAAAGCAATAGTGTGACTAAACGCGGTTATGGCACTCTCTCATATAGGGATGCTAAACATAGCTACAATAGAAGTCACAGCAGGTCATATGTTGTGCAGCTTTGGGCAAATTTTATTTGGAGAGAAAATGACCAAAATGTAACTTGAAGATTAAAAAGGATTGGAGGGGAAATAAATATTCAAATCTCTGTACATAACATAAAAATAAACAATGATAATGCAACAATAGTTTATCTGTATTAGTGGCATGGCAGAAATATATATTTAGACAGGCCTTGTCAAAGTGAGCGGGCACTTTCACTAATAAAAAATATAGCACTTAAATTATTTCATAACAATCAATAAAATAACAGCGGTTTTATATCAAAAATTGTTAATGATATAAAATATACTACATTTTGATGGTAAAATATAACCATTTAAACGATTTTGTATTTAAATATTAAATAACGAATGCATCAAGTTAAATATAAAAAAACGAATGAAACAACACATAGCATATCAGAATATAAAGGACTATATTTAGCAGAATGCTGCTCTTTTTATCTTTGTAATTTTATAGTTTTATTTTTGTTATTTTAATTATTTTTTGTCTTCATAAATAACTAACGAGCTATAGACAAATATCTGCTTGACGTTTTAGAAAATATTTGTGCGTAGCTCCACCACCCAGTGTATATTAAAGATCACCGGGAAAAAAAAAAAACCCACAAAAACCTGTTACATATCTATCTATATTTAAATGTCTATCTTATATTTAACTGAATCGTATAATGGCCTATAGCTGAAATGTTGGAAATTGCTTAATTTATTTTTATAAAACATTTGTCGATACGTATTGATATTTTTTGGAGTAAAAACTGCCGACATTTAAGAATCCATATTTATTTTATTCATTCATTCATTTTACTTGTTTATTGGTGCATATATGGGTTATGATTTAATTCATACAGTACCTTGACAGCTACTGTGCCACTCTGTAATTCAAGCAAAAGTCCAAATTAAAGAAAGATTTGACTTTCTGCGGTGACCGACATTTACAACACGCCGTAACCGTCCTTTAGGTGGTGCGCGGGAGACACAGACGGCTGCGGGACACGAACAACAGCACGACGCGCATGGAAACATTCGCAAAGTTGGCTGGCTGACTGCAGGGCTGTTGTTGCTCTAGCGGAAAATGTCCCGGTGTTCCCAATGGCCGGTCCGCCCTGGCGCGCTTCCGCTACCAGCTGTGGCAGCACATCAACAGAGCCGCGACGTCAACACACAGAATCAGCACAATTCAGCACGGTTGTCTAACAGTTTAGAACGGTTTGGCACGATAGTGGAAAAGCGGCTTAAATATTTTTATTAAAAAACCGTGATTCCTCGATTTTGTAAAAAATAAAATCGTCTTAAAACGTAAATTCGAATTAATCGGGAAAAAAAAAAAAAAAAAAAAAAAAAAAAAAAAAAAAAAAAAATCGGAAAAAACGCCCAGCCCTAGTCTCACGGTTCGGTTACGATTATCACGCCATCGATTCGGTTCAATTTGATATCTCGGTGCATCACGATGCATTGACGATGCTTTTCATACACAGTTTTATATTTTCTTCACAGCACAATTCTTGTATTAAAATGTATTGTAGGGGTAATTTACAGTTTTAACCCAAAGAATGACCAGTCTGTCAGATGAAGAAGAGCCGGAGTCAGAGATTCAAATAAATAAATAAAGTTTACTGAAGATAGTTTGCAGTTTCATCAGCAGAAGCCAGCTTCAACACTCGCAATGAGTTCCTAGGCCGCTCTGCTTACAATCACAAATCAATAACATATATACTCTCACATAGCGTCATTATCTGCGTCATGCATATAGGTGTTCTAACCTGATTGGTTAAAACACAGATAGACTTAGAAAACTTCCACGTGGGTCCGTGCGTACAATTCTGAACAATATCTTAAGCATAAATGTCAGACATCCAATAGACTGTTTAGAATTGACTCCCGACCAGTGAAAATTATCTACAATCAAACACAATCAAGCACACACACTTAAAGTACAATCTGTTTCTTACCCAAGGTGAGTGTACTCTCAGCCGTCTTTATCAAAACTGGTTAAAAACCGGTAAAATCTACATTCATGCAGTTAAATTCTCACTACACCAAGTCTATCTTGAATAAAAAGTCAAATCACTTTAAAAGAATTAACCGTAAAAATAGCAAAATCACTAAAGACATTTTAGATAGTAATAATTCATAGAAATAACAAGAAACGGTTGCGTCCAGTCCTCAGCCCTTAATTTCCACTCGAGGTCTCCGTGACCTCTGATCTAGTTTGGTGGCTTCTGAAAATAGTTTCAAAGAGACAGGCAATGCACTGAACATTCTAACATAAAGCAGTGTATTTAACTTATTCATTAGTTAAAATCAATTCAAAGTTAAATACTCATTCAAATAGTCAATTAATTATCTTTAATGAAAATAATGAGAAATAGCATGATGAGGAAAGGATAAACGTCCATGCTGAGACGGATGGGACCGGATGGGACCGGATGGGACCGTAGAAATCCGAATCCTTCAGTATAAATATGTTTATATTTATATACTATTCAAGGTTTCCGCTACATTCATTCTACCATGGCGGGCGCTACGCCAAAATTCATCACGCCACGGCTACATTACAGCTTCTCATTCAAAACATTGACGTTTTTTAAATAGCGGATTATAATTGCCCCAAAACGTATTAAAAGGTAAGTGAATTATAACAGCGCAAGCTTTTCTGTAACCGTAGTAGTGCTGTGCGTCATTTGTTTAACCCTTTAAGCCAGGTGACATGCTGTCTGACTGACAGGTGCGTGATGCGCGAGGCTAGCAAACACGACGTAGCTTTCAGTTAGGATGAACACAGTTTCCATAATTATACTTTATTTATAGATAAAGGTCTATGGCTCTGCATACAACAAACAAAGACTTTATCTTGCTGGAGTTTATAGCCGTTTCACTTTACCTCAGGACGCACTAATGCCGCTCTGTAGGTCTATTGGAGACGTTCATAAATATTCCTTGCAAATCTAATAAAGGTTGGAGACATATTCACTACGTAAACGCACTAAATCGCACTTGAGCAGTGTATATTTGAGGGCGTGCAAGACGTTTTGTGCACAAACAGAGGAAATCCTAGCGCAAGCAAAAAGATCTGCATGCTCGTATTACTCAAATCCTTTCTCGACTAGTACTGCGTCACATTTGTCATTGAAATAACGCCAAAGGTAGTTGGTAGATTAAAAGTCCTGCCGCCACAGCTGGAAAAAATCCTAGAGGAAACGCTGCTATTTGTAATATAATTTTGTCATTTAATACAAACAGTCAGATATATAAACACTAGCATTTATACCAAATAAACAAATATAAATATCCCGCTCGCTCTCTGAGCCTTGTCTTGGTCACGCGCTCAACAGAAAGGGCTGCGATTGGCGCTGGCGCTCTTCACGGATGAGTGACACTGATAAACTGCAGCGGCGATCACAGCTGATCCATAATAGATGCGGTGGCGAAGACTGCAGACACCCGTGTCTGTATCCAGAAGTATCGCTGTAACAGCCGAGAGGAGAGTAAAAAGTCATGCCCAGCAGGTCAAATGGGCCACAGTGAGAGAGAGAAATGGAGTTTACTTTCATTCTCTCAATCGCAGTGAAATAGGGGCTTCTGGTGTTAGTGTCAGTGAAAGACTGTCCAAACACACACGCAGTGAAATTGTGCACAGCTTCTGCGTTTTTAAGTAGTTGGAGCATTTAAAATACTCGCGCTCGCCTCCCTCGTCATAGTAAGCTACAGCGACAGAGCATATGAGATAAATGACGTCAGTACACAATAACCAGTTATAATTATTACTGAATCGATACCGAATTGTCCGCGTCTGCATCGCGGTGCACCGAAGAAACAATTAATTTTGACACCCCTAGTATGAAGTACATTTGATGTTTGAATACATTCAGATTTCAGAGCATTTTTGAAAATATTAAGTTGAGTGTCACCCCAACATTGCATTTTTTCCCTTTTTCATGTCTATAGATGAATCTGCTGTGACGTGACGACCTAAATGAAATTAAGCAAAGGGAAATTTCAGTCTTTGTAGTTTTTTGCAGATATCGTTGGCCATCAGGCGGTATTTTGACTGTCCAATCATTAAAAGTATGTTCACCCCAAGAGAGTACAGTGCCATAACAGTGTGAAGCAAACGTCCTCCATCCAAAAAAACACCAAAATGCACAAGAAGCTCTTCTCCCATAAGCCACAGTAAACCAATCGAGAAGAGAACCGTCTGAATGATGCCGATGATTGTTAATCTCATCTGCTGCTTGTTACGAAGAACAGAAAAAAATGTGCTGTTTTTCTCCATTCTCTTCATGTGCTTCCACAAGTAGATGACAGTCGAAATCCCTGATGCCAGCATGACGACAACACAAAGCACAAAAACACAACCTCGAATAGACATATATGTAATGTAAATTTCAACCGTGTTTGGTCCTAAATTTGATTCACTGGTGATTTTCTCAGGACCGCTGGTTGAATTAAATCTTGTTGCAGAAATTTCAGTAATTTCCAAGATGATACGAAAAAGGAATTCAGAGAGAAAGAAGAGTCTATCTGCAGATAATGCAGAGTACACAATGAGTCTGATGTGCTGCTTCATCCAGACCAAAAAAGGCCACTGGACAGGAACGATCTGGAAGAAGTAACAAACATTCAACCAAAGGGATGTAGTAAAACTAGTCCACATGGCAAGAAATATAGCAGATCCTGAAACGTCGTAAATCCATGGAGATGCATACAATATGTCCAAGAAAACAAACAAAAGGTTTAAAATGTTATAAAAAAGACTGCATGCAATAAGTGACCACAGTAAAACATTAAGTGGTGGTTTTACGCTGTTTGCTGGTCCTTTGTCTGAAGAAAACATACAGCACATAAAAAAGACATTCATCAGAATAGTGGTCATCGAAACAGGCACATTAAGCAAGGCAAATGCCACAGGGCTCATGTTAACCACAGGCCGATCCATTTTCCCACTGACCACTAATAGGAAGGTGTGCCTTATATAAACAAAGAAGATCTGAAGGCTAAACCCCTTCATTTAAATATGTTTATAGGAAGGGAAATGACATCTGAAAAAGCAGCCAATGAAAATCTTCCAGAAAGAGAAAGTATGCATGAGTGTTTAGTTACCCTGTTGAGTATTTTAATTAGACGTATCTAAAAAATGCATTAAAATAACTAATATAATTCAAAATATTATTAATATTAATTATCATGAATATTCATAATATAACAAATATAAAGCAACACTGAGAATACAGTCATCTTCATTATTCTTTTAGATCTTTAGTTTCTTTTTAAAGTATGTTTCACATTTATAAAGCACTTGTGAGATCAAGCGGCCGAGACGTGTTATTGAAAACTTGAGTGAAAATATCTGAGTGAAAAAAATACATATTACGAATTACTCTTATCTTGACCACACTGTAAAAAAATGTGCCAACAGAAATATATTAAGTTTGCTTATCGTCACAAATTTATTAGTTAGCTTAATATTTACCCTTATATTTACAAATTTAAGTTGATTGAACATAAAAAAACTTAAGTTTTTGCACCAAAAAAACGTAAGAATTGTTTTAACTCATTTTAAATAAGTAGTTTGAACATTCAGCAAAATGTCCAAATGCATTCAGGTGCTGCCATGTGACAGATTTAGAGAATTAGATATCTCAGAAGAGCTACTGAGGGCTAGGGATGGGAAATTTTTTTCTTTTTTAGTTTTCTTCAGCAGCAGAAAATATATCCAAAAATGCTATTTTAAATTGTAAAGATGTCGATTTAAATTGTAAAGATGTTGTTTTAAATTATAAAGATGCTGTTTTAAACTGTAAAGATGCCGTTTTAAAAAGTAGAGATGCCGTTTTAAATTGTAAAGATGCCATTTTAAACTGTAAAGATGCCATTTTAAACTGTAAATATGTTGTTTTAAATTGTAAAGATGCCATTTGTTTAATTGTAGCTATGCCGTTTTAAACTGTAAAGATGCTGGTTTAAACTGTATGCCGTTTTAAATAGTAAAGATGCCATTTTAAACTGTAAGATGCTGTTTTAAATTGTAAAGATGCCGTTTTAAATTGTAAAAATGCCATTTTAAATTGTAAAGATGCTATTTTAAATTGTAAAGATGTCGTTTTAAACTGTAAAGATGCTGGTTTAAACTGTAAAGATGCCCTTTTAAATTGTAAAGATGCCTTTTTAAATTGTAAAGATGTTGTTTTAAATTGTAAAAAAGACGTTTTAAACTGTAAAGATGCTGGTTTAAACTGTAAAGATGCCATTTTAAATTGTAAAGATGCCTTTTTAAATTGTAAAGATGTTGTTTTAAATTGTAAATAAGATGTTTTAAACTGTAAAGATGCTGGTTTAAACTGTAAAGATGCCGTTTTAAATTGTAAAGATGCCATTTTAAATTGTAAAGATGTTGTTTTAAATTGTAAATAAGATGTTTTAAACTGTAAAGATGCTGGTTTAAACTGTAAAGATGCCGTTTTAAATTGTAAAGATGCCATTTTAAATTGTAAAGATGTTGTTTTAAATTGTAAATAAGATGTTTTAAACTGTAAAGATGCTGGTTTAAACTGTAAAGATGCCATTTTAAATTGTAAAGATGCCTTTTTAAATTGTAAAGATGTTGTTTTAAATTGTAAATAAGCCGTTTTAAACTGTAAAGATGCTGGTTTAAACTGTAAAGATGCCGTTTTAAATTGTAAAGATGCAATTTTTAATTGTAAAGATGTTGTTTTAAATTGTAAAAATGCCATTTTAAACTGTAAAGATGCTGGTTTAAACTGTAAAGATGCCGTTTTAAACTGTAAAGATGCTGGTTTAAACTGTAAAGATGCCGTTTTAAATTGTAAAGACGCCTTTTTAAATTGTAAAGATGCCATTTTAAATTGTAAAGATGTTGTTTTAAATTGTAAATAAGATGTTTTAAACTGTAAAGATGCTGGTTTAAACTGTAAAGATGCCATTTTAAATTGTAAAGATGCCTTTTTAAATTGTAAAGATGTTGTTTTAAATTGTAAATAAGCCGTTTTAAACTGTAAAGATGCTGGTTTAAACTGTGAAGATGCCGTTTTAAATTGTAAAGATGCAATTTTTAATTGTAAAGATGTTGTTTTAAATTGTAAAAATGCCATTTTAAACTGTAAAGATGCTGGTTTAAACTGTAAAGATGCCGTTTTAAACTGTAAAGATGCTGGTTTAAACTGTAAAGATGCCGTTTTAAATTGTAAAGACGCCTTTTTAAATTGTAAAGATGTTGTTTTAAATTGTAAATAAGCTGTTTTAAACTGTAAAGATGCTGGTTTAAACTGTAAAGATGCCGTTTTAAATTGTAAAGATGCCAATTTAAAATTATAAAGAAACATTTATAATTGTAAAAAAACATTTTAAAAGAATATATTTTAGAGCAGTAATCACAATACCGTGAAACCGTGATAATTTTTATCCAAGGTTATCATACCTTCAGAATCTTATACCGGCCCATGTCTACTGAGGGCATGTGAATATTTGATAAAGTATTGATGATTAAGTAAAGAAAGAATAAATATATTATATCCATGTAAAAAGGTAGCATAATAGTAAAAAATGTCTACATTATTATTGCAGGTTAGCATTACGTAGGGTTAATTAAAAAAATAAAAATCACAACAGAAAACAGAACTATTAAAAGCTAACTTTTAATGCATAAAGAGAAAAAGCGCACACACACACACACACACAATGTGATTTGCAAAGGTTCACATTTTCACTTCCATTGAAATGTATGCAAATTAAGCTCTGCTATTGTTCTAACTTAAATTACACTGTCAGAGGACAGGAAAAACTGAACCATGAAGTTCTCTATGTGCACAAAAACATTTTTGCTTCCCTTTCATTATTCATGCATATTACTATCGCTACATCTGCTGTGAAGTGACAACCTAAACTAACCAAGATTAATATAAGCATAAAATAAAAAAGATAGGGTTTTTTAGTTTTTTGTCAATATTTTAGCCATAAGGTGAAATGTTTGGTCACTCCAAGACAGTAAAGCAATATAACAGAACAAAGCAAATGTTCAAACAGATTTTTAAAAAATCAGAATACATAAAGAGCTGTTTTTTTGTAAAGCGAGAGAGGGCAGTCTGAATGATGCAGATGATTGTCAATCTAATCCGCTGCAAATGTTTCTAAACTGTGTCTAAAACTTGCTCTTTTCAGATCTGATCATACATTGGTTGTAATATGTATTCAGTCCACCAGGTGGGACTACAACAATTAAATTAAAAAGCAAAACGACAAGTGTCAACATCACCAATAACTAATAGTAACTTTTGGCAGAATAAAAATCTAATGATACCTGTAACAAAAAATGTTGATATAAAAAACAGGATTTTCTCTTAATAAAAACTTAAAGCACTAAAGTAACTGAAAACAAACTACAAAATGTGTTTTATAAAAAGCAAATAATGACAACGTCAAAAAGTGAACAAATATGAGAGCATAGCATAGAATAGTTGATAGCATTAATTAATAATTAAGCAAACAAATGAATAATAATTAGCATTTAAACATATTTTTGTATTGAATAAAGCATACAGTAATAATAAATAATTTCTATTTTGCGTTACGTAGATAATATAGTACTGTATGTTTCTGAAAAATCACTATGGAATTCTATGGAATTATGGAATGGAACTCTCTGACGTAGGGCTGGGCGATATGGCAAAAATACAATCTGGATAATTATTTTCTATATTGAACGATAATGATATACATTGCGATATAAGTTGTTTATGCTTCCACTTTTAAAAGAGTATCCCAACCATGACTGAATGCGGATACTGCTAACGGGAAAGTGAAAGGAGCATGCTAAACAATACCGAGTGACGCAGCATGATCTATTTTCAGACGATAATTTTCGATGACCAAAAAATTGGTGAATCTCTAATATCAACACAATTACAATTATCCTGTTGTTGCATATTTCTGCTGTGTGATTGGCTCTTAGGATCAATATAGAGTAAAATGTCCAGAGATCCAGAGATCGTTATCAACATAAATTTATTGCAATTCGATATATTTTTTTTTATCGGCCCAGCCCCACTCTGAAGCATGCAGAAGTAAATAAATGAAAGTATGATGCAGTATTCCAATTAAATGGATCAAGATTTGCAAAAAAAATCACTGAACCCTTTTGACATTGATTTCTACAAATTACCCTTGCAAAGTATTACTGGCAAATAAAAATAAATTAAAAGAAATCTTAAACTGAAGCCATTTTCAGTGTTACTGTGACTTTACATGAAAATTAAAAGTAATTTTAAAAAAGTCTTTCTTAAGGTTCATGAAAATAATATCATCCACATATTAGTTTGAGTGCTGCCTTAATATTTGATCCTCTTAAAGAGATCATTCACCCAAAAATGTTACTATGGAACCAGCATTTTTCTAAATATCTTCATTTGTGTTCAAAAAAAAAAAAAACTCAGTAAGTTTTAAAACCACATGAGGGTGAACAAATTATGAGGTAATTTTCCTCATCCAATAACTGTCTCTTTAATTCATGATTATGAATGCATCTGCTGCCAGAAGTGACAACCAAAATTAAATATGATTTAATAGGATTAGGATTTTGGCTTTGTTTTCTTTTTGCCAATATCTTTAGCCATAAGTCGGAATTTTGACTGACCAATCCCTAAAAGTAGGGTCGTTCCAAAAGAATACAGTGCCATTACAGTGGAAGCCAAATGGGTGCCCACATCATAACCACCAATATAGCACATAATGAATTCTTCAGTCATGAGCCAGCCTGAAGCAAAGAAGAAGAGGACTGTCTGAATGATGCCCATGATTGTCACTCTCATCTGCTGCTTTTTACGAAGAGCAGATAAAGAGCTGGTGTTCTCCATTCTCTTCATGTGCTTCCACAAGTAGACGACAGTCGTGATGCCTGACGCCAGCATAATGCCAAGACAAATGAAAAAATAGCAACATTTCAGCCAAAAGTCTGTGATAAACATGTAGTATCCAAAATCTCCTGATTGGCTGGTGGTGTTGTCATAAACGCTGGATGAATTAAAGGTCATCATTACCCTTCGAATCTCAAGGAAAACACGTATGGCATATTGAGACAGAAAGTAGAGTCTGTCGAAAAACAACACGACGTACATGAACAGTTTGATGTGCTTCTTCATCCAGATAAAGCAAGGCCATCGGACTGGAACAATCTGCAAGAAGTAACAAACTTGCAGACCGAGGGATGCAGTAAAACTTGTCCTCATGGCGAAAAGTATAGTAGCCCCCGAAATAATGTACAGCCATACAGGTGGGTAAACAATTTCATACAAAACAAATAAAAGGTTAAAAATGTTATGAAGAAGACTGCATCCAATAAGGGACCACAGTAAAACGTTAAGCGGCGGTTTTACACTGTTTGCTTGTCCTTTCTCTGAAGAAAACATACAGTGCACAAAAAATAGGTTCATCAGAATAGTGATAATAGAAACTGGCACATTGACTAAAGCATATACCAAGAAGCTAATGTAAACAAAAAAGAAACCCATTTTTCCACTGAGCACTAAGAGGAGTGAGTTTCTTATATACACAGTGAAAGTGTAAAACTCCTCCCCCTAAATTCAAAATAAGCAATAATGACATGCAAATCTCTGAGTAATGAGATGTGACATTCGAATTTGAAGCTACCAAGAAAAAAATATAAAGATGCTAAATAATACATCAAAAATATAAAATGTTACATTTAGTCATTATAAAATACTACAGACATTATAATGAGTTTTTGCACATTTTAAATGTTAAATGTAAGTCTTTAGGGCGTCATGGTGGCGCAGTGGGTAGCACGATCACCTCACAGCAAGAAGGTCGCTGGTTTGAGCCCCAGCTGGGTCAGTTGACATTTCTGTGTGGAGTTTGTGTGGAGTTTGACATTGTGCATGTCAATTGTGTATCTTGATTTACGGATGTTTAAAAATTGTAGCATATTAGAAACAAATGACTTAGTGCATATGCATACTTTATTAACAAGAAGTTTGCTTTTATGAGGGAAATTTATGACTTTACCTGAAGGAATCCCTGCTGCTATTTGAAACGGAAATTATTTTTGATTTGAATCGTTGCCACATTTTGAATAAATCATTGTGGTCTGTTTAGTGTTAATGGTTCGTTCTTATTAATGTATTTATTCATATACACAGATCATTGAAAAGGCTTTTGATCCATAACTTCATTCATCTACTTTTATTTGCATTTCGAGAAACAGAAAGCAACAAAATGACCATGAAAACCGATAAAGAAATGGTTCCAAAAGCAGAATGACCAAATAAATGATATTTACTCACACTCATGTTGTTCCGAAATGTTTGGGCAAATGAAAAATAAATAAATATCTATAAAAACACGCTTGTAGCTCTTAAACCAAATTTGGCGCCATTAGGCACACTGCGCCAGGTTTGACGTCAAAAGGACACAAGATAAGCAACAACTAGTGGCATTTGGTGCCTTTTGTAGTAGCCTAAGTTAAATTTTACAAATTCTAAGGGAAACTTGATTTTAAAAAAATTCAATTCGGTCTGCCTTGAAGCGTTTAGTCTCACAGAAATCCACAGAGAAACTTTTTTCAAATGAGCGAGTGACGGGTCATCAGCATGAGGACAAAGGTCCTCTCTTACAAAGACTGTAGAATCACTTGCAAAGGAAAGAAGAACTGAAGTCCAATGCAAAGGTACAGATTCCCAGCTTCAGCTGGGTGTGGGTAGACGGGTATGTCCCAAATGTAGTAGCAAAGATGTTACCTCTTGCAGTCATTGCTTTATGTTGTGAGAAAGGACACTATGCCGTGGGCGGTCTAAAGAAAAAAAAGGTGTCAAATGGGGGGCGAGCAGTGATCAAGCAAATTCAGTCACAAATCAATAAGAGAGTATCTGGGTCAGGAAGACTTCCAGGATCGTATCCAAGGTTATGCACAAGAAAATAACCCTGTGATCGAGTAGCACAGCTTATCAGAAAGAAAGCTATCCTCAAGTGTCATATTAATGGTTTTTCAGTAAGTGCTCTATCAGACATTGGAAAAGTAGATACCAGATCAAGACCTTTGACCTCTTTCTGAGATAGTTGGTGGGGGTGACTTCAGTGTCTCAGCTGTTATTGGGGATCCTCTAAGTGACAGTGAAACTGCCAGGAAATGATAATCCAAATTTAACTATTAAAGTACCTTTCCTTGTAGATAAAATGTCATTAGAGAAACCATTACTGGGGTTTAATGTAATTAAAGAGCTAATACAGCGAAAGAGAGACAGAGAACAGGGCTTACATGCAGGGCTTACATGCAAGCTTCATTCAGGAACATTCCCTTACAAGACATGAGGTTGTTGTTACAGTTGAACCAAAAGATGTAATTGTACCACCTGGTTGACAAACTCAGATTAAGTGTAAAATCCAAGCTGGCCTAGACCTCTCAGAGCCAGTAGTGTTGTTTGAATCTGATGAGAAGAGCACATCCAACTGGACATTGGAGAAGGGCTGATGGAGAGAGAAGGGAATGACCGACCCTATGTCAAGGTTCCTCTGAGCAATCTTAGTGCAAGTTAAGTCAGCATTCATCGACACACACCCATGGGTAGGATCCAACCCATAGTTCACATCATCCAACAAGATATAGAGAGTAACGTTGATATACCAGTGAGTTGGATGGAAGGGGCAGTCCCTCAAGAAGGGAAGAGATACAATCTGTGGTACCCAGCTGTTGACATAAGCCATCTAGAACAGTGTTTCTCAACTGGTGGGTCGCGACCCAAAAGTGGGTCGCGGGAACATTTTCAGTGGGTCGCGGAGTGTGTGGTCAAAAAAACAACAAAAGTTTCATTTTTTAACTTATTTTGCTTATACCGGACTTTTATTTTGAAATGCGCGCGCGACAACCGTACCGACTACTTCCCGATAAACATTATGATGATCCGTGGATGAGCAATCCCTTTGGAATCGACGTGGAAAGCGTCACGTTGCCGAGCAACAAAGAGAATCAGCTTGTGGAGCCGTTATGTGATAAGACGCTGAAAAAGAAATTCAGTGAAGTAAAGCCTCTCCCAGTTTTGGTGCCGCAAAGTGCTTTCTGAGTATTCGTCCCTTGCCATTCGTGCGATCAAATCCATCCTACCATTCAGCACTACGTATTTGTGTGAAAGTGGCTTCTCTTCCTTGGTGCAGCTTAAGTCAAAGCAAAGGAACAGGTTGGACATAGAGCACGATCTTCGGGTCTACCATCACCCCAGACTTTGAAACTCTTATCATGAGTAAAGCACATCCTCAGTTATCTCATTAGCTTCCCAAATTACTGTTAAGTGAAACAGATGTTTGTAATTGCTGTCATATTAGATGTAAAAATGGTTATGATTGTTTTAATAATTTTACTGTAATTTGCTGATTTGTTCTGTTCAACAGGATCAGTGTTAATGTTTTATTAACAGTTCAGTTTAGTTCATGGTAACTGAACCTTTTCTTACCCTTACTTTGTAATATTTCTATAATTTGATACA
The DNA here is from genome assembly GCA_903798195.1 of Danio kyathit. Lineage (NCBI taxonomy): Eukaryota > Metazoa > Chordata > Actinopteri > Cypriniformes > Danionidae > Danio > Danio kyathit. Next base: position 47,221,401 of record LR812527.1, on the reverse strand, counting down.
TTTTGTTAAATGACAGCAATAAAATATTGTTTATTTGTAAATATTGGTGACTTGTGATTTATCTGTCACTATTTGTGTATGTTAACAAATAAATACAAATTAATTATAATTCCTAAAATTATATTATAGTTCCTAAAAGTTTGGGTCGCGGCTTGATGACCATGTAAAAATGTGGGTCCCATGGCCAAACCAGTTGAGAACCACTGATCTAGAAGAAGAACACCAGAAACTAGTCAGAGTAATGCTCTATGAAGACTCAAATGCCTTTGCATAGGATGATGATATAGGGTGTATTCCAAGCTTACAGATGTCAATCAGCTTGAAGGCCTCTATCCCAAAACCCCTGTACAAAGAGGTTAAGGAATACATCCAGGACTTACTAGCTCAAGGGTGGATGATACAGCCAAAGTCTCCTTAAGCCGCCCCTGTGGTGTGTGTTTGTAAGAAAGATGACACCCTTAAACTGTGTATCGACTACAGATTGTTAAATCAAAATACAGTTCCAGATAGGCCCCCACCTCCCCAGATACAGGACCTCATTGACAACCTAGGGGAGTACCGGTGGTTTTTAATCCTAGACCAGAGGGAAAGCCTACCATCAGGGATTTATAGCTGAAGGGACACCTGACAGCATTCACAACCCCCTGAGGGTTATATGAATGGGTACACATATCGTTTGGACTTGCCGATGCACCAGCGGCCTTTTAAAAAAGCATGAAGGAGATGCTCGACTCACTAAGAGACGAACTGTGCATTCCATACATCGATGACCTACTCTGCAATGGTGAGACATTTGACAACCATGTTCAAGGACAGAGGAGGGTCCTCAGAGCACTGCAGATGCATGGAGTAAAGCTGAAGTCAAAAAATGTGAACTCTTCAAGAGAGAGGTCAGATATCTGGAAAGACTGGTTTCAGTGGATGGTGTGGTTTTTGACCTGAGCGACATGGATGCAGTGCTCTTACTGCAAGAAAAGAAACCAAACACAGTTGGTGAGCTGCGACGATTATTGGGTTTCCTCAGTTACTACCACACATACATCCACGATTTCTCATGTATTGCTAAGCCAATGAATAAGCTCCTCCAGTCACTGGGATCAGTAGCCTCTGCAGAACAGACCAAGTATGGCAAGGTTGGAAGGGGAGCACAGTTACCAACACGGGCCAGAGTAGAGTGAAAAGGGGAGCACCAAGCGGTGTTGGACAGACTTATCAAGACTTTAACCAGCCCCCAGTACTGACTTAACCTAAATTTGAACTCCCATTTGTGCTCCATACAGATGCCTCTGAACAAGGACTTGGGGCTGTGCTATATCAGCAGCAAGACAGCAGGCTCAGAGGCATTGGCTACGGCTCGAGGACACTGACCCCAGCTGAGAGAAGATAAAGACTTGACTCAGGAAAACTTGAGTTCTTGGCACTTAAGTGGACCGTCTGCAAGACATTCCATGATAACCTGTTCTATGCACCCCACTTCACAGTGTTTACTGACAACAACCCCTTGACATTTGTCTTAAGTACAGCCAAACTCAACGCTGTTGGACACAGGTGGGTGGGAGAATTAGCAGACGTCAAGTTTAATATTTGCTACAGACCAGGCAAGACAAACGCAGATGCGGGTATGCTCTCTCTTTGGCCCTTGGACACTGATAAATATGTGACTGCATGTACAGAAGTACTGACAGAGGAGGTGGTCCGGGCCACCTGGGAGGGTAGTCAGATAGAGAAAGAATTATATTGCCTGGGTTGCGGCCCTAATGCTTGTCAGGAGGGTGCTGGGTGGCAGGATAGAAAGAGTGCCATGCAACTTGACCACACTGAGTTGCAAACAGCTCAGAAAAAGGATCCCAACATTAGAGAGGTGATAAAACTGAAGAAAAATGGCAGAGAGTTGACACCTGAAATGAGAAAATCTGCTAAGGGAGGCATCAAGAGATTAATGTATGAGTGGGGAAAATGTGTTCTCCAAGATGGAATACTCTATTGAAAACCAATGAAAGATGCCAACTTGTCCTTCCTGCTAAGTTTAAGCAGCTAGCCTTGAGATAACTACACAATGACATGGGTAATGATGGAACTGAAAGAGTTCTTGACCTACCACAGAGACAATTTTATTGGCCATTTATGAAGAAGGAGATCGAACACTATGTCACCCAGCAAAGGTGATGCATCAAGCAGAAGAAGCCGGTGATGCAAGTAAAAGGCTTTACCACACTGAAATCCTATATTAATGTTATGGGTTTTTTTGTTTTAAGTTGCTGAAAGAGGTATTACTAACAATTTAGTTTTGGTTAAACACGTCTGTTATACTCATCAACTGTTTATTTTTGTATTACAGAGAGCCGTTTCAGTTATTCAGATCAAATGAATGATACTTTCAGTAATATGTTTATTGCTTATATGGACACTTTGAAAAATGCTTAATTCTTATGAGGTTTACATATTTAGGCATGTAGACATGGTCAAGATGATCTGCTGCAGTTCAAACCGAGCATCATAATGAGGAAGAAAAGGCTGACCAAAATTGGACAATAGAAGACTGGAAAAACGTTGCCTGGTCTGATGAGTCTCGATTTCTGCTACGACATTCAGATGGTAGGGTCAGAATTTGGCATCAACAACATGAAAGCATGGATCCATCCTGCCCTGTATCAAAGGTTCAGGCTGCTGGTGGTGGTGTAATGGTGTGGGGGATATTTTCTTGGCACACTTTGAACCCTTTGGGTACCAATTGAGCATTGTGTCAATGCCACAGCCTACCTGAGTATTGTTGCTGACCATGTCAAACCCTTTATGACCACAGTGTAGCCATCTTCTGATGGCTACTTCCAGCAGGATAATGCTCCATGTCATAAAGAGCAAATCATCTCAGACTGATTTCTTGAACATGACAATAAGTTCACTGTACTCAAATGGCCTCCACAGTCACCAGATCTCAATCGAATAGAGCACCTTTAGGATGTGGTGGAACGGGAGATTCGCATCATGGATGTGCAGCCGACAAATATGCAGCAACTGTGTGATGCTATCATGTCAATATGGACCAAAATCTCTGAAGAATATTTCCAGTACCTTGTTGAATCAATGCCACGAAGGATTAAGGCCGTTCTGAAGGCAAAAGGGGGTCCAACCTGGTACTAGTAAGGTGTACCTAATAAAGTGGCCTCTGAGTGTGTATGTGTATGTGTGTGTATATATTAAAAAGAGCCAAGACAAGTGTTTGATAAGCAGAATACACACTTTATTGACTTTTTTATGGATCACATGTATAGACTTAAAGAATTATTCTTGCAGCATAGAAATATTTCTGAAGTTATAAGACACTGTGATCAAATAATTGTAATAACGTTATTACTAGAGCGGCTCCACTTTGAACAACAATGCAACTTTGACCGTCTCATTATTTCTATCACATACTGTAGTACTGCCAACTGGATAGTGGGCATGGTACAAAAGCATACAGTAATAATCAACTATTTCTATTGTATGTTTGCATTATGCAGATATAGTATGTTTCTGAAAAATCAAAAAGCAAGTAAATGAAAGTATGACGCAGTATTCCAATTAAATGGATCTCCATTTGTCAAAGGGAAGAATTTGGTGCAAGATTTGCAAAAATCACTGAACCCTTTTGATAGCAGAAGAAAAGTGAGTCTGTGCGTGGTTTGCTAATATAAAATTATTTCATTTCAGGGTGCATTGATTTCTACAAATTACACCCTTGTAGTACTGGCAAATCTTACCATGTTTACATTAAAAAAAATCTTAAACTGAAGCCATTTTCAGTATTACTACGACTTTATGTAAAAATTCAGTCATTTAAAAATGGCTTTCTTTATGGGCATGAAAATAAAATCACCCACATATTAGTTTTTTTTTTCTATTATGGAACCAGAATTTTTAAAAATATGTATATAAAATAACTCGTTTAAAATCACAAGAGAGAGAATAAATGATGATATAATTTTCCTCATCCAATAACTATCTTTTTAATTCATGCTCATAAATGCATCTGCTGCCAGAAGTGACAACCCAAATTAAATTTCAGTTTTTTGGTTTTGTTTTCTTTTTGCCGATATATTTAGCCATAAGCCGGAATTTTGACTGACCAACCCCTAAAAGTACAGTTGTTCCAAGAGAATACAGTGCCATTACAGTGGAAGCCAAATGGGAGCCCACATCATAACCATCAAAATAATACTCAATGAATTCTTCAGTCATGAGCCACCCTGAACCAAAGAAGAAGAGGACTGTCTGAATGATGCCCATGATTGTCACTCTCATCTGCTGCCTTTTACAAAGAGCAGATAAAGAGCTGGTGTTCTCCATTCTCTTCATGTGCTTCCACAAGTAGACGACAGTCGTGATGCCTGACGCCAGCATAATGCCAAGACAAATGAAAAAATAGCAACATCTCAGCCAAAAGTCTGTGATAAACATGTAATATCCGAAATCTGCTGATTGGCTGGTGGTGTTGTCATAAACGCTGGATGAATTAAAGGTCATCATTACCCTCCGAATCTCAAGGAAAACACGTATGGCATATTGAGACAGAAAGTAGAGTCTGTCGAAAAACAACACGACGTACATGAACAGTTTGATGTGCTTCTTCATCCAGATAAAGCAAGGCCATCGGACTGGAACAATCTGCAAGAAGTAACAAACTTGCAGACCGAGGGATGCAGTAAAACTTGTCCTCATGGCGAAAAGTATAGTAGCCCCCGAAATAATGTACAGCCATACAGGTGGGTAAACAATTTCATACAAAACAAATAAAAGGTTAAAAATGTTATGAAGAAGACTGCATCCAATAAGGGACCACAGTAAAACGTTAAGCGGCGGTTTTACACTGTTTGCTTGTCCTTTCTCTGAAGAAAACATACAGTGCACAAAAAATAGGTTCATCAGGATAGTGATAATAGAAACTGGCACATTGACTAAAGCATATACCAAGAAGCTAATGTAAACAAAAAAGAAACCCATTCTTCCACTGAGCACTAAGAGGAGTGAGCTTCTTATATACACAGTGAAAGTGTAAATCTCCTCCCCCTAAATTCAAAATAAGCAATAATGACATGCAAATCTCTGAGTAATGAGATGTGACATTCGAATTTGAAGCTACCAAGAAAAAAATATATAAAGATGTTAAAAAATATATAAAATGTTACATTTTTTAATGTAGATTAATACAATACTACAGACAATATAACCGCTTTAGAGTGTTTGCACATATTAGAATGTTAAATGTAAGACTTTAAAACATTTAAAGACAATAATAGACCATGCAATCTAATGTAAATATATCTTTTAATGGCCACAGAAATGTCTGCTCAATTTAAATGTAGGCCTAATTGCTCTACCACATGGACACATTTGTTCTTGTTTTAAACAAACATATTTTTGTTAGATTTCCCAGAGAGGTGATAAACTTTACATGTCAAGTGTGTATCTTGATTTAAGGATGTTTAAAATGGTAGATTAGGGGAGAAAACACTAAAGCAATTTTAGCAGTGCATATGCATAACAAGAAGTTTGCTTTTATGAGGAAAAATTCTGGCTTTAGCTGCAGAAACCCTTGCTGCTATTGGAAACAGAAATTAGATTTGATTTGAATCGTTGGCACATTTTGAATAAATCATTGTGGTCTGTTTAGCGTTAATGGTTCGTTCTTATTAATGTATTTATTCTTATACACAGCTCATTAAAAATGCCTTTGAACCATAACTTCATTCATCTACTTTTATTTGCATTTTGAGAAACAGAAAGCACCAAAATGACAATGAAAACCGATAAAGAAATGGTTCCAAAAGCAGAACGATCAAATAAACGATATTTACTCACGCTCATGTTGTTCCGAAAGGTTCGAGCAAATGAAAACGTAAACTTCCGCACACTGTAGCTGGCAAACCAAATGTGGCGCCATTAGACAAACTGCGTCTGGTATGACGTCAAAACGTCACAAGACAGGCGACAACTAGTGGCGTTCGGCTTCTGTAAAGCCCCTTTTCCTTATTTTTTGTAAAGATTTAAAATATTATTTGAATACAATCTCTACCTCTTTAAAATCAATAACATTAAGTGAATCTTACAGTATTGTCTCTTTTCTATGATACCCAGCTGACTGTATTTTATGTGACCTTTTATACATCACAGTGACCAATTGCTTTAAGATAGATTTAGTGATCTGTTGTAATTTATTTTACCCCTGGCATAATCTTTTGTTTCTCTTTTTGTTTTGTTCTGTTGTCTATTTGTTGTTGTTATAGGATTTAAACCTTTTCTGTATGTTTTTGTACTGTTGTTGAACGTTCCAAATAAATAAAAAACTAGTGGCGTTCGGCGCTTACAATTTAATTTAAAAAAATTCACCATCCCATTTATGCAAAACTTAATTGAAAGCATAACACATATTTTATACTTGCAGTTTTGCTCATTCGTTCTGGAAAGCAGTGCAAGACTGCATGATAATAAAGAAGGTGGTCGCTGAAGGTAATTGACTTTCACATTACAATATGTACTATACGGAATTGCAAAAGATTACTCTGTTTTGTACGATTTGATAAATATTATCATTGTATTAGCCTAATATTTTATTAATAAATGCAGATATTTTAAAACCTCTCCACTATGTGTTGTCTTTAAATGACATATTCAGAAGCCCTGGCTAAAATAAAAACAAACAATAAAATGCTTAATTTATTTGAATTATATAACTTGCAATAGCTGTCATCTGTTCTTTTATAGTTGTTGTTGTTATTTATTTATTTATTTTTTGGATGATTTCTGTAACTTTACACTCTTTGTATTTATTTATCATTTTTTATAGTCTTAACTTGTACCGTTGAATATCTAAGGTAAAAAATGATAATCAAAAAATACATAGAGCAATGGGGTCTTTCCATTATAAAATTGCCAGGTTTAAGGTCTGATTTCTTTCTTTCTTCTTTCTCTCTTTCCGTCTTTCGGATGAGACGTTAAACTGAGGTCCTGACTCTCTGTGGTCATTAAAAATCCCATGGCACTTCTCGTAAAAATTAGGGGTGTAACCCCGGTGTCCTGGCCAAAGTCCCTCGATCGGCCCTTACGGTCATGGCCTCCCAATCATCCCCATCCACCAAAGTGGCTGTATCACTGTCTCTTCACTCCACTAATAGCTGGTGTGCGCACTGGCGCCTTTGTCCTGTGCCTGCTGTCGCATCATCCAAGTGGATGCTGCACACTGACGGTGGTCTGGAGAGACCCCCCCTCATGATTGTGAAGCGCATTGGGTGTATGGCCATACACAATAAATGCGCTATATAAATACACATTACATTACATTACATCTTTAATAATCAGTGATCTTAACTGCCTTATATATAATATAAAGTGGGTCTCAGACTGGAGAAGAAGCACTGCATTAAATTCCATTTTCACTGCCATGTCTTTAAAATATGACGGTTTATTTTACCCCAGTATTTTCAATGGAGTTTCTGTGCTCGCCTGCTGATCCTGACGGCGCTAGTAGTTACACGGTCTTTATCTCATTTACACTTGAACAACTAAATAAATGCTTAAGTTTGTTTAACTGAATGTGTTGTAACTACATTACAACATCGATGCTGTAAACGAAACCTTATAAAATTTAAGAGTCACATTAAGCTTTCACCAGAAGTTTATCATTGGCTGAAAAACACTAGTTGTGCATACAGTAGAGCCCATTACTGTATTTAAATTTGGTCTGCTCTCATAAAAACTATAGGCCTATCATATGGCTGCACAAAATGAATTTGAATTTGTGCTAAACAAGGGCCTAAAAACTTACCTTAACCTAAACTTGCCACAACTTCCACTGACTTGAGATAATTACGCACATATTAGCCATGTTTTTTTTAAAAAAACAAGAAGAACGAATTGGGGAAAATCTTTTCTTTCAAACATTAAACCTTGAAGCATTTAGTTTCACAGAAATCCACAAAACTTGTTTTAAAATGCTACTCTTTTGTTACCAACATAAACCACATAAAACTTGCAATTCAGGTTTATTAATTTACTGCATTTTAGAATTAAGTATTTAAAAAGATACCAGTCAACTGATGAGTAACACTGTTTAGAGGCTACTTTTTCCTTGAAATTGGTGCTTAGGCCTTGTGTACAACTATCTAAACATGAAAATGTGACAACAGTTGGAACTCTTAATACATTTCTCACAACACTATTTACATTTGCACTACAGTTAATGCATTTCTCAAAACAGTTAGTACAAACTGCAAAACCTAGCTGATAACCTGCGAAAGCGTGTCACTTGCTCAAAATGGAGAGCTCATTCCTCAAAAGCAAGTATTCATGTCAACGACAGTGTCAGTGTCATCAAGATGAAAAGTCCTGACAGCATTGTTTATGAACAAGATAGTCAAATGGCTTTGTCAACGCAATCTCACGACAATTCATAACTTTTTGATTTAGTGGCTAAATCATATGAATTCATACGATCTAATTTGAACAAATTAGTACGATTTGCTCATCACCAAATGACAGTTGGGGTTAGGGGTGGGGGGGTGGGGGTTCGTACGACTGACTGAATTAGCCACTAAACTGACAAAATGTAAAATACTTACGTTTCCTCGTGAGATCAGGCTGGTTTTCCTTATGACCGTTTACTCTGTACATGTTTCCCAATGCAAAAAAGTCAGATTTTGGTGACACTTCCTGAAAATGCTGAAGACAGCACTATATACTATTTGCACAGCCATTTGAAAACTACAGTAAAGTTAGATATCACTGCATTTAGTGAGGTATCTGAGTACAAGACACTGAATATGTATGTTTTACATGTTTACTGCATTTGCTCTTTGCAATTCTAATTTATTCACAGCATTGTGCAAAAGAATAAACACACCCTTATTTACAACAAACATAAACTTCCTTTGGGTAGAGCTGAGCACAACTGTAAACAATATTGCAGTACATATTGGAACTGAACCTACAACATACATACTGTAGGTCTGTAAATCATTCATCAAATTGTTCAATTTAGAAGACATTTTCAGGAGAAAAAAAGATTTACATTTTTTAATCAAATTAGCTTGACAGATTTTGACAACTAGTTCAACATTTTTGTATGTAATGACTCAAGTAATGAAATCAGGACTATTAGTTTTATATGGAATGACTATTCAGCATGAATAGTTAGTTTTGACTGACATGACATAAGTAAATGATAATGTTATAAAACAGTAGAGAGTTGAATGAAAGCAATTGATGCATGTCCAAAAGCATTTGCAATTTGTTGGAAGGAATGAGAAATTGCTACTATGATGTGCACAAATTGTTTTGAGAAATGCATTAACTGTTGTGCAAATGTAAATAGTGTTGTGAGAAATGCACCAAAGCCACTGAGAAAAACTGTAATAAAAAAAAGAAACAAACACAAATATAAGAAATAAACTTTATTTCTCCTTTACAATACATTTCTGACTACAACGCCAGATTGAAATAACCATCCACAGAGGAAATACTAATGAGTTAGGAAAGCAGTCTCTGATATTTAAGAATACAAATACAGCACATCTCACAAGATCACACATTAGATCAAATAAAATGGACACCTGGCAGCAGGTCGAGTCCATCCTCTCATGCACCACTAACCATCCACACGAACACATATCACTGAGGGTTTATGAGAGATCCTCAGACAATACTACAGTATCTTCATCTGAAATGGAAACCTTAAATAAAATAAATTAGATAACAAAAAGGCAGCGCTGCATTTCTGATTATTACTGTAGTTCAAACACCGGTAATACCTTGTGGCAATATTTGCTACATTTCACACGAATGCTGCATCCAGTAATATTGTGTTTCAAACTCCGAGCAGTTTTTACACAGGTTTAGTTTTCCAGCGTAAATCTCACAATGTTTCTCTGATTAAAAAAAACATTTGAAAATCACTACAATGTTTTAAAGCATAGGTCTCAAACTGGATTCCTTGAGGGCCGCAGCTCTGCACAGTTTCCAACCCTAATCAAACACAGATGATCCAACTAATCAAGGTGTTCCAGACTACTACAGATCATTAAGCAAGTGTGAGTTGGAGGTGGTTGGAGCTAAACTGTGCAGAGCTGCGGCACTCCAGGAATTGAGTTTGAGACCATTGTTTTAACAGGATAATTTACCTTTATCTGCTTATTAAGTGTGACCTCATGCAAAGCAGTTTCCGGGTCCAAACGCTCTATAAAACTGTATGAGGAGGCTCATCAAATGATAATAATAAACATTTAAAAAGAGTTGTATTACTTTTGAAAATCATGATCGCAAATATATATATACAGTCTATATATATATATATATCCATGCCTAATATCAGATGGCCAGAAAGTGATTCTGTTCAAATATTGGTGTCTGTGATGCAGCAAGTCCAGAGACTGTCGTGTACACCATGAGTTTATATCAAATTCATTTTAATGTGTGATATGACTAGGGCCACACAGAATCTGTGGATATTTTTTGCTATTTCTGCACAAAATATTGTAAAAAATCTGCAGATGTATGCGGAATGATTTTGGGTGTATCGTAACTAAAAACCTAATATATATATAAAAAAAAATACATTTTTTACTTTTATTTAATGTTTACAATGCAAATCCTATAAGATCCACTTATCTGGTAAACAAAGCAAGTCTCTCTTATAATATATCTACTATTTATCTACTAAAACAGCGGTTCCCAACAGGGGGGTCCCGGCCCACAAGAGCCCTCAGCTCTATTTTCAATGAGCTCTGTGGGGGGGGTCGCTTTATAGATTTACAATTTGTTAGCATGGACAGTTAGGAGAACGATCATTTTGCCTTCGTTAATTTCATCCCCTGGCTGATCAAAAAAAAATGGACAAATTTGTAATTCTTGCTTCACAGAAAGTCTCACTGAGAATCACTTGCAAAAGTTTCCAGGGCAAAAGGAAGTCTCAGGCAAAAAAAGGTTGAAAACCACTGTACTAAAAGACAGAGATTATGACTTTACAAACTATTGTATTGTAAGTAAATCATATGATCATTTTCATATTAGTCAGTAATATTACTGAAATTAATTAAACAATTCATTCATTTAAATTTACACACAACTAAATAAATAGACTCGGCTTGGACCCAGAAACAGTATTCCATATGTCACTGATACATCACGACTTGGATAATGTCATCACACATTCACTCTCTAGTTGTTCCTAACAAATAGATGTTCTGAAGAATGTTCACACTGCTCTCTTCCATATAATACAAATAAATCAGGACCTAACTCCAACTGTTCATGCTTTAAAAAAAGCACAAAACATCCTAATAAATTGATTCTAAAATCATTTTACAGCAAAGAGCTAAACATTTTGTAACAAACAACTCCTAACAAAGGTTTACTAGAGTAGGGGTGCCAAAATTTGGTCCTGGAGGGCCGGTGTTCTGCATAGTTTAGCTCTAACTTGCCTCAACACACCTGCCTGGAAGTCTCTAGTATGCCTAGATCAGGGGTGTCCCACCCTGTTCCTGGAGATCTACCTTCCTGCAGATTTCAACTGCAACCCATATCAAACACACCTGCCGGTAATTATCCAGTGCTGTTCAGGTTCTAATTAATTTCTTCAGGTGTGTTTGATCAGGGTTGGAGCTGAACTCTGTAAGAAGGTAGATCTCCGGGTAGTGATGGGCAATGCGAGGCTTTATGAAACAGTCGAAGCAAATGTTTCGAAGCTCCGAAACGTTTCGAAACCCCACTCTACAGTGACACCTAGTGGTCATTTTTAATGTATTCTCTGGAATAGCTTCAGCAAAGAAACAGTGAAGCAAATTGAGGTTTTTAACCACATGTTGTAGAGTTGAAGCTACAAGTGATTTAGTGAAGCGGTGAGAGTTCCTGACTAGCTTGCAGAGATGATGGGTTCGAATCTAGAGTGATGCAGCTATAGAGGTTTCAAATGCTCTGTTCTTGTAACGTGTTTTGTTTTATCATTGGTCTGACATCCGAATGATCCCTTTGTGAATAAATATGTCATGTTTTGGTCATAAAACAAAATCTACTTGTTGGTAGATCAGATACGGTTGCGGCTGGAGGTTTTTATATTATTCATTGAATTTGCCATTTATTGTATTTTATTAATGCCTACCCCAACCTTAAACCCAACCATCACAGTACTGTAAAAATATTAATTATTGTTATACAATGTTATTATGCTATATATAAATGATGTTATATTGATGGCATATCTGCAGCTCTATCCTATCTAGACTACACCATAAAACAGTAACATTATTAAAATACCTAAAATCATCATTTCTGAGTATTTGTACAAGTCTGGATTCGAACCCAAACGCCATTTGCAGCACAGTAACTATGTGCACACGCACGGTCCACTAGGCTATACAAGACAGTTTTATTCTGGCCCTGTCAGTCAAATGCAGTGTCGCCAGGTCTCGAAGCACTTCTGAAATGCTCGATGCTTTGAATCGCTTTAGTCATTGTTTTTCGGATCATGCTTCGGTGTAGTGTTTCGAAACACTTGCGCTTCGGGATCTCGACACTGTTGAAACGTCAGTTTCACGTCAGCCATCCCTATCTCCAGGTACAGGGTTGAGCACCCCTGGCCTAGATAGAGCTTGGTTAGCTGATTCAGGTGTTTAATTGGGGTTGAAGCTAAAACCTGCAGGACACTAGCCCTCCAGGATAGAGTATGGGCACCCCTGTACTAGAGTAAATAGCGACAGAATTGAAATCTGGGGGTAAATTTTCCCTTCAGCTTTGGATGCACATACTCAAACAAACATCCAGATACTCCATCCTTCACAAAACCTTAACACAGTACAAAACAGCTGGGTAAATCATTCCAAGTATAAATATGATACATTTATGGCTTTCTCCATTTGAAATAATATCTGTGAGAAGTTCATAGTGCAAACCTTCATAATATAAAAGTTAAATTGTAGCTCAGGCATCTCGTGTTGTTATTCTTCCTCCGTCTAGTCTAAATTCGCTGACTTGCGCTTAATAATAAGCGCTCTGTGGGGAGCGGAGAACATCAGTTCATCAGCTCCATACTAAAATCTTTTTGTGGCACTTTGTCCGAATGCTAAATTGACCCCGACAGGGCTCTGCGGCTTTCATCCAGTCTCGCAGATAATGGCCTTTTCCTGCCAGCTCATTTTCACATTCAATGGCCTTTAGTGGTCAGAATCCAGCTACAGGATCTGCAACAGGCCAAGAGAGCTTACACGCAGCATCAAGATTGCATGCCTGCTGGGTAAAACTGTCAAAAGTAGTCTCTTCGGCGTGAATCGTCGCTTAAGAAGGAAGGGTTCCACTGAGCTGGGTAGATGCAGGAATGCCTTGAACCGGGAAGGCCTGAGAACGGATACAAACCATTACGCTCCAGGTCAGAGTTTCTCAGTGCAGGCTAAAAGAGAGAACAGCAGTGACAAATTAGCGAATTATTTGGAAAATCCACTAGGATGTGAATGGTCATGTGAAGCGGGGTGTTGCTGCTGGTTTTATTCATGTTTAGTAGAGCTGTCATTAATTAGTTATCAAAAATGCATCATGTTTGTATTTAATTGAACTCTATTCACCCCAGACCTGAGCGAGTCATCTTGCATTTCATTCACTTGATTGTTGATGAAAGTAAATAGAATGTAAAACAGATGCTAACCAAACTGTTTTGGAATCAGCAATAAATGGTCTATAAATGCATCTAAATACCAATTTTGAAAAAACAAAACATGGCAATTGAAGGCTAAAGATTATTTGTTCCATGTTGAATCCAGATATATTTCTTTCTAAACCTATTTTTTTGTGAATGTTTTGTCTACAGGATGCTTTTCATATTTAACACAAAATAACTTTTTAGGGGGTTCCCAGGGATGGGTTGCGGCTGGAAGGGCATCCGCTGCGTAAAAAATCGTGCTGGATAGGTTGGCGGTTCATTCCGCTGTGGCGACCCCGCAAGGGACAAAGCCGACAAGAAAATGAATGAATGAATGAACTTTTTAGGGGGTAATTTCATTTAAATGTTTAGATTTAAATTTAGATTGATTAGCTCTACTAAATCAGAACATTATGTGATAAATTAGATTACAATCAGTGGTGGAAAGAGTAAGGAAAAATCATACTGAAGTTAAAGTAACATTACTTGCCTAAAAATGAAGTGCAAGTAGAGTAAAAGTATCTGTTGTAAATATTATGTATGAGTAAAAAGTAGCCCTTTCAAAAGTACTCAAGAGTAGTGAGTAGTGAGTATTACGCTATAAAAAGCTGATGATTTACATGTAATTTGTGGATGTGTGTAAACGTAACATTCTGTAGTGCATTTAGTCATTGCCCAGCAGGCACACAATGCCATAAGACGTTAATATTAGGTTAGGTCGTGACGTCAGGTGACCAAAATTCATTGTCTAGCCAACGTCTAAGGATGACGTTATTTTGATGTCCAATAACAACGTCAAATGATGTTGATATTTGGTTGATTTTAGGTTGTGTTAGAAAGTGACCAAAATCTAATGTTGAGCCAACATCTTAAACCAACGTCATATTGACGTCAAATTCTGACATTTATTCGTCAGGTGTGGCAACCAAAATCCAACGTCTGATAGACGTCATAGTAGTAACGTCCACATAACGTCAAGCTGTAACATCATTAGACGTTGATATTTGGTTGATTTCAGGTTGGACATTTATGTCGACCTGACATTGGGTTCTGATGTAAACTTGACTTTCATTTCCAAACAAAATGCAACATCCCCGAAACGTTGGGGTACAAAGTCAATCTGATGTCATGTTGACATTCTGTGCCTGCTGGGTGTTTGAGGCCATTTCGGTCATCATACAGTAAACATCTGTCATCTTCTCATCATTGACATGCATCTAAACAGTCTCTGGGTCAATAATGTAAAGATTTTGGACATCTTCTTGGACACTTTTAGTGCTTCCAAACAGTTTGCTGCAATTATAAAATCACCCATGTCTTGAGGTAGTTCATTATGTGGCGATTTAACTTTTATGTGTGATTTGATTGGACAGGAATCACAGGACTGATTTTTCTAATCCCCATAGACAGGAAATAATAAAGTAGTGATTGCAGGTTAAAGAAAAGTAATTGAGTAAAAGTACCGATACAGAACTAAAATATACTCAAGGGAAAGTGAAAGTACACATTTTAAAACTACTTAGTAAATTACAATTCCTGAGAAAAACTATTCAATTACAATAGTTATAGTATTAGTAATTTGTTACTTTACACCACTGATTACAATTAAGAAATAAAGGAATGTGTTGAAAAAATCTTCTTTTTTCGTTAAACAGAAATTAAGGGCTAATAATTCTGACTTCAACTATATATATATATATATACATACACAGTTGAAGTCAGAATTATTAGCCCCCCTGTTTATTTTTTTCCCAATTTCTGTTTAATGGAGAGCAGATTTTTTTTCAACACATTTCTAAACATAATAGTTTTAATAACTCATTTCTAATAACTGATTTATTTTATCTTTATAATATAATAATATTTAACTAGAAATTTGTAAGACACTTCTATACAGCTTAAAGTGTCATTTAAAGGCTTAACTAGGTTAATTAGGTTAACTAGGCAGGTTAGGGTAATTAGGCAAGTTATTGTATAATGATGGTTTGTTCTGTAGACTATCGAAATAAAAATAGCTTAAAGGGGCTAATAATTTTGACCTTAAAATGGGATTTAAAAAATTAAAAACTGCTTTTATTCTAGCCGAAATAAACAAATAAGACTTTCTCCAGAAGAAAAAATATTATTAGACATACTGTGAAAATTTCCTTGCTCTGTTAAACATCATTTTGAAAATATTTAAAAAAGAAGAAAACAATCAAAGGGGGGCTAATCATTCTGACTTCAACTGTGTGTGTGTGTGTGTGTCTATATATATATATATATTTATATATATATATATATATATATATATATATATATATATATATATATATATAGCTTATGGCGGTCCCGTTGTGTTAGAGTGCCTGCATTTGCAATAAAACTTCTGAAAACCTCTTCATATCTGATGATCTAAGGCCAATTTATAAGCCGTTGATGATGAATTTTCTAATATGTAACATATACATCTAGGCATTTTTTTGAATATATTAAAATTGTTCAGATTGTTGTCATCTATACGTTGTGTACTAGCTGCAATTTACATTGTAGCAGTGAGATGTTTGTTTTATGCCACAATAAAAGTAAACGCATTTACCATATTTCTAGCTAGGAGTTTCTTATGCATTTATGTTACCGTCCCCTAGCACATGCAATATATGTACTGAATATATCAGTAAAATCTCAAACTACTAGATCATTATATAGACCAATTCAGGGATAATAACAAAAACAATGGTCCCAACGTATTTCCTGTTTTACATTTTTCATTTCTATATAGCTTCCGAGAATCTAAAACGAGCCACATATTGATAAATAATGTTATGAGAGCTGTTTTAACATTAAGTTATGATTGAATTGCTTCTTGTTACAGTTATGAAATAGTTTGATAACAAGCAAGAAATGTTCATGGGCCAGTGACATGACCACAGTTAAATAGTCTATAGCTTGTAATGTGTAAGTGCATATGATCACATACCGAGTAATAAATATCAGTCATTTGCAGGAGGTTTTTTGTACTGCCGTTTTCCTGCATCTCAATTGTCTCTCTGCCCCACTCCATGGACACGCGATTGCTCTTAGGAAACTCTGCATAGGGTGACATCTGAAGCTCTCCGCTTTTGAAGATGATCTTGTTGATGTCGTTTTTGTCCTTTCTGAGGATGCAGTGAAAAATGCTTTTGAGACATTTTTGTAGTTTTGTTAAATTTTCCCAAGATAATAATTTTTCAAATATGGAGGTTGTGTATTTTTTTATTGTAATCTTACTTGCAGCAGGTGACAATAAGAGCAATGACCACAATCAACAGAAGAGCTCCTCCAGCAGGCGAGACCACCACGGCGATCAGCTTATAGACTATTAGACACAATCAAGATTATTATAGTGACACTATTTTAGCTTAATTTTCAATCTTTTAAAGTATATATATATATATATAGTACCAGTATAAATTAAAATCTTACAATTATTGCAGTTGAAACCTCCAAATCCAAACATGCATCTGAAAAGGTTAAAAGAAAAAAAAAGTTTTTTTGTTAGTTTTTTTTTGCTGTAAAATACATCATAAAATAAAATAAAACAAAACAAATACTAACTAATAAAGGATTTGACACAATTCATAGAATTTATTTACAATAATTCCCTCACTCACTATCCTTCAGCTTAGTTCCTGATTTATCAGGGGTCGCCACAGCGGAATGAACCACCGTTTAAAATATTTTTAAAAATCAATTGATTGTGCTGCACCTTTTATTTCAATGTGATTTATTTCATGCAGTTAACATCAATCAAGCAAAACACGCACAAATTGGCCATTCATTTGGATTAATGCCAAACTAGAAATCCAAGTGGGCTTTGTAGAATGCATCACATGTCTAAATTTCTACATTTCCACAAATTTTTTTAGACTTGATGTGTATAGTAAAAGCCACTATTATTTTTGGTTGATTTATTCTCATATATTTCCACTCCTTTTTCTGTTCTGAATACTGTTAAATATAAAGGGCTTGTTGTGGTACATAATAAAGTAACGGAAGCCAGCTAGCAAAGTGGCTACCAACAGTGGTCTTTAGCCTCCTTGTAATGCTGCGTTCACACCAGACGCGGAAGAAGCATCAAGCGCGAGTGATTTACATGTTAAGTCACAACGCGCGAATAGGCATCCTGCGGCGCGATACACGCAAATGGCGCGGCGCGATACACGCGAATGACGCCGCGCGAATTGAACGTTTTGCGTGTTTGACTCGCTTAATGCGCAAATCGCTCGAGTTCAAAAATCTAAACTTCTGCGGACATTTGCGCCACGTTAACCAATCAGGAGCTTGCTCTTGTGGGGGCATGATTGTGACGTAGCACCTGTTGTTGGTGTCCGGGGGAAATCCTCCAGCCGACACCGACAACAGTTTGTCAAACTGGGCTTGACTCAGTCAGAAGCACCGCTGAAAGCCTCCGTCATCCAGGTTAAGTTTCTGGAGGAGTTTATGAGCTCACAGAGCTGGGTGCACCTCTGAAAGTATGTAGTGGACTCAGATACTGCTCCAAACGTATCGACGCTGTTTTACAGCCTTCATAAAGCACATAAACACAGTTATTTTATCAATAAAATCCATGATAGCCATTTAGCAACGAAGCTACAGTCATCGGGCAGACAGAAGCCCGGCGAATCCGCGTCTGTTCTGAAGTGAATTTGATGCGCGAATGAAGCGGAGTTTGACGCGCGAATGAAGCGAGTAAACTCAAATGTTCACGCGTCTATTTACACGCGAATAGCGCGATTTAGCCGCGCGTTCCGCGTCTGGTGTGAACACAGCATAAGAGCAACCGACTCCCATGCAAAGAATCACCGGTTCAATCCCAGCTCAGTGTGGGTTGGGTGCAGTAGGACCGGTGTGTTACACTTGGGGGCTCGTCCGGGATGGGAGTGAGGCTTAGGGGGGTGAGTGTAACTGAGGCCACACAGTGAAGTGCTATGCAGGTAAACCTCACCTCTGACCTCAAGAGGTGCTCTAGTGACAAACGCTAGAGGCCATGGCCCTTAGCCTCCTTGTTAGAGCAACCGACTTCCATGCAAAGAATCGGCGATTCAATCCCAGCTCAGACTTGGTTGGGTGCAGTAGGACCGGTAGGTTACACTTGGGGGCTTGTCCGGGATGGGAGTGAGGTTAAGGGAGGTGAGTGTAACGATGGCCAGCTAGCAAAGTGCTATGCAGGTAACCATCACCTCTGACCTCAAAATGTGCTCTAGCAACAGACGCTAGAGGCTATGGTCTTTAGCCTCCTTGTTAGAGCAACCATCTCCCATAGAAAGAATCGCCAGTTCGATCCCAGCTCAGACCTGGTTGGGTGCAGTAGGACTGGTGGGTTACACTTGGGGGCTCGTCCGGGATGGAAGTGAGGTTTAGGGAGGTGAGTGTATCGGAGGCCAGCTTGCGAAGTGCTATGCAGGTAAACCTCACTCCTCTGACCTCTAAAGGTGCTCTAGCGACAGACGCTAGAGGCCATGGTCTTTAGCCTCCTTGTTAGAGCAATCGACTGCCATGCAAAGAATAGCCGGTTCGATTCCAGCTCAGACCGGGTTGGGTGCAGTAGGACCAGTGGGTTACATAAATATAAAAATGCCCCATTCATTCGCACATTCATTCATTGTGTAGTGAGGGGAATGAAAATACATGTTATAGCCCTATATCTGAATTAAATGATAAAACGCAACTTGTACACTATTGCAAATGCAATTTATCTCAGTTTACCTTGTAAACAATGCAATGGACTACAGTGCATGCATGGCTAGTGTTTTTTAGCCACCGATTAACTTTCGGTGAAAGTTTAATGTGACTATTTTCAATTTCATAAGGTTCCTTTTACAGCATCGATGTTGTAATGTAATTAAAATATAATCAGTTACATAGACTGAAAACATTCATTTAGTTGTTCAAGCGTAAATGAGATTAAAGACGCAAGCACCGTCAGGAGCAGCAGGCGAGCACAGAAACTCCATTGAAAACACACTTTTAAAGACATGGAGCGGATCAAGGACATTTAATTCAGTGCTTGTTACCTGGTCTGAGACCCACTTCATATCGTATCGTAGTCAGGCAGTGAAGATCATTGATTTTTAAAGAAATCAGATCTTAAACGTGTGGATTTTGAATGGCATGACAGTTCACCAAAAGCGTTTGGGCTGGCTGACTGAAAATTAAAAGCCTGTGTGCATATAGACAATATTGAGAGATGTAAACAAAAACAATGGTCCCAACTTATTTCCTGTTTTACATTTTTCATTTCTATAGCTTCCGAGAATCTGAAAAGAGCCACATATTGATAAATAATGTTATGATATCTGTGTTAACATTAAATTATGATTGAATTGCTTGAAATAGTTTGATAACAAGCAGGAGGCTAATGACATGACCACATTGAAATGGTCTATAGCCCATTTTGACCTAATTTTCTGCTAAATATCTTACTGCCAAACATCTGAGTGGCTGTTTACAGTTATTTACTTAAATTGCAATATTACACATTAATAAACAATATACTTACTCGATTAATAAACAATATACTTACTCGACACATTTGCCATTAACAAGCTTGAGTCCATCTCCACAGTCTAAAACAAAATAGCAATAGGCATTCATTTAAACATGAGCATTATCGGATCAAAACAAAACAAAAAAAGTGTATGTTGTACCTCTGCAGGTCATGTCTTCCGGGTTCCTTTTAAAGTACCCAGGAAGGCACTGACAGTTGGGAATCCCGCTAATATCCAAGCAATCTGAGTACTGCACATCACACTTGGTCTTCTGGGCCATGCACAGGCTCTCCACTAAACAGAAAGAAGTGATTCAGAACAAATGGCTTCCAGGAGATAAACAGGGCTTTTTGAAATATTATTACAGAGGCTAAGTGAATGGCAGTGTTATCAGTGTGTTCGTCATGACTGGTGCTATCATATCTGTGGAGTGGAGAAGTGGAGTGGTGGATATGAACAGAGGGACAGGATTTGAGATAAGTGCGTACCGTGATAGGAGAGCTGGTGCTGAAGTTTAATGGGACAGTGCGAGTAAGTCCGGCTGCAGTTGTTGAGGGACATCTGGATGCTGTTGAAGACATCCGCGCTGGTCACATTGGAGGAGAGCAAAAACATGCTCACCACTGGGATTTGCACAACTTGTCCATCTCTACACAGGACATATACATGCAAGTACAAGTGAGGACAATGAAAAAAGCATAAATGAAAATATGAATATACGCTTATGATGGTAACAGTTTAGCAATAATTTTACTTATAGTGACTTTTTAATTTGATCTATTATGCTTTTTTTTAAGTAAAATTAATTAGATGTTATATAAAGGATCAAATTATAATATAATGCTTGTATATTGTTTGTACACCACAGATAAAGCAAATGTATTCTGTAAGATTTAAATATTAAATTGTATATTTTTATTCTGCAAAATTGCAATAATTTGTATATTATTGTTTAGCAATTGTATATTATGCATTATATGTACAGTTAAAACCAGACGTTTACATACACTCTAAAAAAAGGAACATCACCATTTTTTTTTTAAATGTCTGATGGTAAATCATACTAAAAGTTTACTATTTTAAGTCCGTAAGGATTACCTAAATCATTTACACTTGCAAAAAGCCAGAATAATTTGTTTTGAGAATTTTTTATTAATTTCTAGACAGTCAAAAGTTTACATACATTTCCTTGGTATTTTTTTAGCTTTGCTTTTAAACTGTATAACTTTGGTCAAATGTTTTGGGTATCCTTCCACAAGCTTCTCACAATAGTTTGAAGGAATTTTGGCCCATTCCTCCTGACAAAATTGGTGTAACTGAGTCAGATTTGTAGGCTGTCTTGCTCGCACAAGCTTTTTCAAGCTTTTTTTTTTTTTTTTTTTTGTGATGGCCACTCCAAAACATTCACTCTGTTGTCCTTAAAGCACATTTTAACTAATTTGGCAGTATGCTTAGGGTCATGGTCTGTTTAGAAGACCCATTTGTGGCCAAGTTTTAATTTCCTGGCTGATGTCTTGAGATGTTGCTTCAGTATTTCTACACAATGTTCTTTCTTCATGATGCCATCTATGCTGTGAAGTGGACCAGTCCCTCCTGCAGCAAAACAGCCCCACAACATAATGCTGCCGCCCCCCATACTTCACAGTTGGGATGGTGTTCCTAAGCCTGTAAGCTTTGCCCTTTGTCCTCCAAATGTAACACTAGTCATTATGGCCAAACAGTTCAATCTTAGTTCCATCAGACCACAGGACATGTCTCCAAAAATTTGTCTTTTTCCCAGTGGATTTTAGCAATTTGTAATCTGGCTTTTTTGTTGATTCTGGCTTGTTGATTTTTCCATGTTGCCACACAAGGAAGCTTTGTGTTTGAGGTTTTCCTTAAATACTATTCTAAAGTTGTGCCTCCAATTAACTTAAATGTTGTCAATTAGCCAATCAGAAACCTCCAAAACCTTGACACCATCATCTGAGCTTTTTCAGAGGCATAATAATTTTATTGTATGTAAACTTGACTTTCAAGAAAAGTTATAACAATTTCTCAAAAAAATATCTCTCTCATTATTCTGCTATTAAGCATAACAGAAACAAATTTGATAATCCTAACTTACCTAAAAGAGAAAAAGTTTAGTCACATTAACATCTGACTTTTTTTTAAATGGTTATGTGCCTTTTTATACAGTGTATGTAAACTTCTGGTTCCAACTGTATATGTTTGTCTGTACAGAAACATACAGCACATACAGTCAAGCCCAAAATTATTCATACCACTGACTTAAAGTTACTTCTATTCAACCAGCAATTTTTTTGTGACTGAAAATGACACAGGCTTCTCTTAAAAGATTAGTACAAAAGGTACAAAAATTATTCAAAGTAAACTTTATAACTAATTTTATAAGTAACTTTAAGTCCACATTTGCCAGGGGTATGAATAATTTCAGTCTTGACTGTATATACATACATACATAAGTATACATTACACATACACACAGCGATAGATAGATAGAATGACAGAACAATAGAATGATCGAGCCAATGAATAAATGAATGAACGAACGATATAGAAAGAACGATAGAACAAACAATATAACGATAGAAGAAATAATAGATAGAACGATTGAACAAACGAACGATGGAACAAACAATATAACGATAAAACAAACGATAGAACAACAGATAGAAGGATCGAACGATCGATAGAATGATCGAATGAATGAACGATAGATAGACAGAACAAATAATATAACGATAGAACAAACGAACAATAGATAGATAAATAGATAGAAAGAACGATAGAACAAAAATATAATGATAGAACAAATGAACAAAGGAACGAACAAATGATAAATAGAAAGAATGATAGAACAAACAATATAATGATAGGACAAACGATAGATAGAATGATCGAACGAATGATCGATAGATAGAAAGAACGAACGATAGCTAGACAGAATGATAGAACAAATAATATATCGATAAAACAGTCGAATGAATGATCGAGAGAATTAATAAAATAATGAACGAACAATCAATAGATCAATAGATAGAAAGAACAATAGAACAAACAATGTAATGATATGACAAACGATAGATAGAACGAAAGAATGATAGATAGAAAGAACAATAGAACAAACAATATAACGACAGTACAAATGATAGATAGAATGATCGAACGAACAAATGATAGAAAGTATGATAGAACAAACAATATAATGATAGAACAAACAACAGATAGAATGATCGAACGAACGATAGATAGAAAGAACAATAGAACAAACAATATAACGATACAACAAACAATAGATAGAACAATCGAATGATAGATAGAAAGAATGATAGAACAAACAATATAATGATAGAACAAATGAACGAAGGAACGAACAAATGACAGATAGAAAGAATGATAGAACAAACAATATAATGATAGGACAAACGATAGATAGAATGATCGAACGAATGATCGATAGATAGAAAGAACGAACGATAGCTAGACAGAATGATAGAACAAATAACATATCGATAGAACAGTCGAACGAATGATCCAAAGAATGAATAAAATAATGAACAAACACACACAAATGCACAAATGATCGATCGATCAATAGATAGAAAGAACGATAGAACAAACAATGTAATGATAGGACAAACGATAGATAGAATGATCGAACGAATGATCGATAGATAGAAAGAACGAAGGATAGCTAAACATATTGATAGAACAAATAATATAACGATACAACAAACGATAGATAGAACAATCGAACGATAGCTAGACAGAATGATAGAACAAATAATATATCGATAGAAAAATCGAATGAATGATCGAGGGAATTAATAAAATAATGAACGAACACACACGAATGCACAAACGAACTAACGATCGATCGATTAATAGATAGAAAGAACGATAGAACAATGTAATGACATGACAAACAATAGATAGAACAAACGAATGATAGATAGAAAGAACAATAGAACAAACAATATAACGATAGTACAAATGATAGATAGAATGATAGAATGATTGAACGAACAAATGATAGAAAGGATGATAGAACAAACAATATAATGATAGAACAAACAACAGATAGAATGATCGAACAAACGATAGATAGAAAGAACAATAGAACAAACAATATAACGATACAACAAACAATAGATAGAACAATCGAACGATAGATAGAAAGAATGATAGAACAAACAATATAATGATAGAACAAATGAACGAAGGAACGAACAAATGATAGATAGAAAGAATGATAGAACAAACAATATAATGATAGGACAAACGATAGATAGAATGATCGAACGAATGATTGATAGATAGAAAGAACGAACGATAGCTAGACAGAATGATAGAACAAATATTACACCGATAGAAAAATCGAATGAATGATCGAGAGAATGAATAAAATAATGAACGAACACACATGAATGCACAAACGAACTAACGATCGATCGATTAATAGATAGAAAGAACGATAGAACAATGTAATGACATGACAAACAATAGATAGAACGAACGAATGATAGATAGAAAGAACAATAGAACAAACAATATAACGATAGTACAAATGATAGATAGAATGATAGAATGATTGAACGAACAAATGATAGAAAGGATGATAGAACAAATGATAGATCGATCGAACGGACAGACAGACAAATAGATAGACAAGGATGGATGGATGGATGGATGGATGGATGGATGGATGGATAGATACAGATAGATATATAGACAGACAGACAGACAGACAGACAGACAGACAGACAGACAGACAGACAGACAGATAGATAGATAGATAGATAGATAGATAGATAGATAGATAGATAGATAGATAGATAGATAGATAGATAGATAGATAGATAGATAGATAGATAGATAGATAGATAGATAGATAGATAGATAAATTGCATGGCACAATATGAAGAGATCAAATAACTTTCATGCCATTTATGGTGTTTATGATCATTTATGAAACTCACCTTTTACCCAGAGTAGAGCGTCTATAACCATGGAAGATGGAGAGAGAAGCATTGAGCTGAAAAACCAATACACAAATGTATCAAATTAACCCAAACTCCATCAACATCAATTCATCATCTTCAACCCATTTCCATAATGGTTGCTATACAGCATTAGCTGAGCTTATAATGCAAGATGCAGCATATTGTTGCGTACCAGCTGTTGGATTTCTCTGTGCAGCTCATGCAGACCGGAATTTCTGAGATGAATAGAGTTGTTGACGGTAAAAGTGCCCAAAAATGTCTTGACTGCAGGGTAAAGCCAAAGCACAAAGAGTTATTATATGTGCGCTAGCTACTCTACATATTATTTTATTCTAAAATACTGACCACATACCTTGTGTACAACTGCGGCCATCCTCCAGGTCAAAGCCCAGGTCACATTCACAGCTGAAAGAACCACCTGTGTTGACACACACTGAACCTTGAGGACACGGACTGTTCACACACTCGTCCACATCTAGAGAAATACACAAAGACCAATTAATTCGTTTTAATCCCATACACTGATGTAAACAAAACAGGTCTGAATATTGTGACATGATGTAATGTGTGGACAAATGATTTCTTCTTACCTTCAGTGCAGGAGGGTCCTGTCCATGCAGAGAGACACTGACAGTAGTAACTTCCTTCAGCTGATCTAACACAATGACCTCCATTTGCACAGGTTTTAGGTCCACATACACGGCCTACAGAGAAAAGGTGGTGTTGTTATTGTGCACAAGTTATTTGAATGAACTAATGAAGTCACAAACAATGTATGAAATCATTAAATAATGTAAATATATGGAATTGATTTTTACTTTTTCTGAAGTTAGTGGTGCTTCCATGTGCAAAATTATCGCAATACTAGTTTAATTTGTACGATCAAAAAAAAAGAATCTACATCCATCCACATTTTGTCATCGATTTTTTCTCTATAACATAAAAGAATGACAGAAAGGATGAAATTTGATTATTTGTGAAAAAATTGTAAGCACACCCTTTCAAGATTAACATTATAATTAATGTGTGTTAAACTTTGTGCACATTTACATTTTTTAAGCCATTATTATTGATTTTAAAATGTGCTTTTATCATTTTAATTTCAGGTTGCCTTTGACTTCATCTGACACTCATACAAGGTAATGTGCTCTATTTTAACGATCTAAGCACAAAGTCTAAAGCACATAGTGCAAAAGCATTAAGAGCGTGTCAGAATCCACTTTTGCTATTTTTGAGGACGAACAAATACAATTTGCACTGCAGCGTATGGTCTAACAGGGTTGTGCTTAATCTCTTAATGAGTTATAGGCGTGTTTTAAGCATAATGTGCATTAAATCCATTCCCTTTAAGAGTCAGGGTTGTGCTTATTCTCTTAATGAGTTATAGGTGTGTTTTAAGCATTAAATCCATTCCCTTTAAGAGTCAGTTGCGTCACGCCATGATGCATTTGCTATTTACGTGGCAGACTTTGTAAGTGAAAGCTTCACTAGCGAGAAAACAGTTAAACAGACCATTTTCAGCGCGAGGATATAGAACGAGCCTCCTCCATTTGGCCTTTTTACTTTTTCTTTACTTTTACTTTACTCCTTTACTTTCATGGATAAGGAAACAGTGTTATACACTCCCCTGAAGACATCCTACAGCAGGGCTATTCAATTAGTTTGTCATGGGGGCCAGTTCATGAAAAGCATCCCAAACGAGGGGCCGGAGAGATATGACTTGCAATACAAGTGATGACACAACAGCATGTAAGAGCCCATATGCTGTATGTGTGCTCATAAAGACACCCACGTTGACTTTTTCTACATTAAAACGTTAATATGTTGTATTTTGAAACTACATAACATCAGTGCATTGTACAATGTGGCTTTTTTTACAAGCATATTTAAATGTTTTCGGCTGCTCGCACCACTCTCTTAATGTCAGGTGACTCACTCTCTGCGCAGCCTTTAACTTCAGCTCGTACTGTATTGAACAGACGCAGGTCACTTCATAACTATAGCGACCGTTTTTCGACTGAACTAAATTTATTTTTGATGTCTTGGTCACACTATTTGGAGGGTCGGAACAAATTGCCTCGGGGGCCGGGTTCGGCCAGCGGGCCGCCAATTGAATAGCCCTGTCCTATAGCCTACTTATTTAATTTCGCTTGTTAAGCGCAAAGATTTGTTTCAAAACTATTTCTAAATTCAGCTCCACTTTCCCGCAAAATAAATAATAATAACAAAGTGGGATCAAAAAACTGAGTTATATCCAAACACACGTCCTATTCTTATGCCCTGTTTGGTGATGCATGTCTCTAAAACCCTGATTGCTGGACAACTCTAAACTTGTTAAAATATGCATATAATAAATATTACTACTAATAATAATAACATTATACAAATGCAAATTGTCATGAATAACCTGAAAAAGCCCCCCGAGGTGAAGAAGGCATGGAGGAAGTGGTTTTTATATTTATGTGGAAAATATAAATACATTTTTGTAACATTTTAATCTTTTCATTTTTTTCATATATAAAGATATTTGTGTATTGCTGTACATCCTGTGTGTATTAAGCAATGTGTACGCATTTGGACCTGCATAGGCGCATAACTAAGGGTGCTTTCACACCTAAACTTTTGTTCCGTAACCTGGCGTTTGCCCAGTTAGCGCGGTTCGATTGGCATATGTGAACAGAGCAATCGCGCTCGGATCCGCGCAAAAGCAATCGCTCCGAGACCACCTGAATGAGGTGGTCTCGGCTCGATTGAAACAAACTCTGGAGCGGATCGATTGTAGTGAGAAAGCGATGCGATCTGAGCCCAGCTATATCACAGTGTTTTATGGATATGTAATAGGCATACGGCAATATAAAGAGAGAATTATGAGTAGGGCAGGAGGTCATTCCAGACATCCCAAGTCTCCGGGAAGTTCCGGGAGTCTCTGTGCATTTGCCCGCAAATGAGTGATAATCTCCCGGAAATCGCGCGTCTCCCTCCCAGTCCTCAAAATACGTTGCGCACTCTTCTTATCACCCCTCCCCACCGCATCCCTCCTTGCTCTTCAGACATGTCGTGCGCACCCTGTCAAACGTCACGAAATCACCCCCGACAGCTGAGTGGGACTCTGCAAAATAAACCGTGAAACTCTGACCAATGTGAGAAGAGTTTACTCACACGTGACTTGTTTAGCTATTTTGGTCTGTTTAGAAAGTTTGCCGTGTGAAAGCGAACCGCACCAAGAACAAAGAGCAACAATGTAACAATTTTAATCCCTGTTTCGGAACAAATGAATCGATTCACAGGTGTGAAAGCACCCTAATATGCTCTGCGCTGGACTTTAGACCAGCTTTTAGTTGGTCAATGGCATGGTCTAATTCAGTTCCTCAAAATAGCAACGCGCCAACAACACACCTCCTTTTCAGACCGGCAAACCCATAAGTCAAAATGGATTTGCTATTTAAACTATGTGGCGAAAAATGAAAATTAGGGGGGCGCTGGTCTGAAAATACCAACACGTCTTGCGCATTATTGCGCCGGATGTATGATAGGGCCCAATCTTTTAAAAAATATCATTTTTTAAATATAATATCAAACTTTAAAATGCATATACCTTTTAATTCAGTGCATTATGATGATGTGAGGGCGACACAGTGGCGCAGTAGGTAGTGCTGACGCCTCACAGCAAGGAGGTCGCTGGTTCGAGCCTCAGCTGGATCGGTTGGCGTTTCTGTGTGGAGTTTGCATGTTCTCCCTGCATTCGCGTGGGTTTCCTACGGGTGCTCCGGTTTCCCCCACAGTCCAAAGACATGCGGTACAGGTTAATTGGGTAGGCTAAATTGTCCGTAGTGTATGAGTGTGAATGAGTGTGTATGAATGTTTCCCAGAGATGGGTTGCAGCTGGAAGGGCACCCGCTGCGTTAAACGTGCTGGATAAGTTGGTGGTTCATTCCGCTGTTGCGACCCCGGATTAATAAAGAGACTAAGCCGAAAAGAAAATGAATGAATGAATGTTGATGTGAGGCCTTAATTCAATTGTAGCATTTAATTTTATTTTTTAGTATTCAATTGTTACTTTATTTTAATACATTTTACACAAAATGTCAGAAAATGTATCTAACATGCTGATTTTGAGCTGAATTTTATTCTTACCAATGTTATTTTTTTTGTAATAATCTATGGAAACTGTGGTACATTCTTTTCATTCATCTTTAATTAATTAATTTGAATTGGAAATCCTTTGAAATGTACAATGTGTCATTATTACCTAACATCCAAATGTCATTACAGTGTCCTTTGATCAACTCAAAGTATCCTTGGCATATTTGCATGAAAATCATTTCTTTTTCAAAAACTAAAATCGTATTGACCCCAAAGTTTTGAATCAATTTAATAATGTCCATTTATCGGTTACATGCCTTACAAGCATCATTAATAACACCAACAAAAATGTATTATAATTTGCATGCTACTGTTGCACATCCCTGCTTTAAACTCAAAGGCTGAACATACCTGGTGATGCTGATGTCCTAAGAGGCATCTGCGTGGTTGCGCTTCCTGTCTCCGTAGTGCTTTTATCAGTGTGATGTCCAGTGGTCACTACCACAGTTGTTCTACCCGGGCTGCTCTTGCTAAAAGGCGTTGTTGCACGTCCACCGTGCGCCGTAGTGTTCCCCGGTGTGGCTGTGCTGGTTTCCAAGTGCAATGTGGTGACGTCAGAAGAATCAGATGTACTTGGAGCCTGTGGTCCACTGGTAGTCGAGGTAGGCACATGATGGGCTGTGGAAGGAGTCGTTCGCAGTACCTGAATGATATCGGTGGTAACAATGGTAGTGTGTTGTGTTTGGGTTTGCGCTGTGGTGTGGTGTGGTTGGAGTTGTCGGGTGGTGACAGAAGGAGTTGTGGTAGTTAAAGTGGTGGTAGAACTGTAAACTGTAGACGCCTCATCGGTGGCTTCATCTGTAACCTGTGGCCTATGAGTTGAGGTTGGCACCACTTGTGTGTTGGTTTGGTCATCGGTTTTGGGGATGGTAGGCGATTGGCCGGCGGGGAACTTGGAAAGCAAGTCATCAATAGTGGTGGCTACATCTTCGAGCACTGGGGGTGAAGTAGTAACATCATGAAGGGTTGTCTCATCTACTATGTGAGTTGGAGACCGTTCAGTTTCTTCATGGGCGGTAGAGCTTACTGATCCAGTGGAAAACTCAGTGGAACCACCAGTATGTGTGGAATAAGTAAGTGTGGAATTATGGCTCTCTCGGGATGTGCTAGTGACATTGTGTTCGCTAGAAGTAAAAGGCAGGATTGAGGAGGCAGAGTCACTGCTGGTTTGTGTATAAGACGTCTCACTGCTCACCGATGTGGCATCCGTTTCCTCTACATCCCTACTGGTCACTGTGAGAGGCGGTGTTGAATTTGGACTGTCGTTATCAGTCACCTCCTTAACGGTCTGTCCTGTGACGCTAGGTTGTCCTGTCTGTGACTCAGTGCCTTGGGATAACGTTGACCGCTCAGTCTCCAGAGTTTCACTGGTGGTATTGCGGTCTTCAAAAGTGGGATCAGTCTGTTCGGACATTGTAGACACAGCTTCTTCAGTTTCCTCATTGAGTTGGGTGGCTCCTGATGTCTTCTCCTCCCATGGGGACGTTTGAGACTCTGCATCAGGGATGCTTGAGTTCTGGGTATACGCAGAGGTGCTGTTGGATATGACTGAGAGTAGTGTACGTTCTCCAACTCGGTTGGTTGTGGAAATGTAGGTGCTATCAGTGTGGGAGACTGAGTTTGTGGTGTCCATGTCTATCAGATCCGTTACATCTCGCACGGTGCGGGCCTCTGTTATTGGATGGTTGCTGGTAATGCTGTGAGATGCTGATGATGGACTCTCCCATTGGGAGGTTACATTATGGGTAAGCTCAGTGTCAGATTGAAGATGTTCTGTTGTCTCATCTGAGGTCATACTTGTCTTCCAATCCGCTGCATTTGTAGAGGTTTGTAAAGATTTTTGGGAATGTCCTGGATTGGATAATTAAAGAAGAACGAGTTAGAAATTGTGTACTGTAAAACAGTCAAAATGCAAATGATACTGAAATTGAGAATGGGGGATTTTAGATGGCCACTAGGGTGCGCTTCATATAGAGTGAGTCTTGGGAAACCTCACCATGTGAGATGTTTTCAGAAGTGACTGCGGATGTAATGATTTTGGGTGGAGAACAATTGGCAGCCAAGCTCGTCTAACCTAACAAAAGCTTGAGCCCTAAAAATGGAGGGGATCTGACCCATTGGGACCTGCTGTTTCCTTCCTTCAGCTGACCTAGCAAAGTCCATATCACAGCGTTGTCGCTGCCTGCATGGAGTTCATACACAGGCAAAATTATAATCAACAAGACCGCTGACTGGATAGGGAGGAATACTGGATATGTGTGTTCAATCATTTTTAACGAGTCTTTTTAAACAAACAAAGTAAAATTACCTCCATGTTCAACAAATCATCCATGAATACTTTGATGTGATTTAATAAAAATGCACAAAACTTATTTGTTTTTTATGTTTTTCTTCGTAGGAACCTGCAATGTGGCTATAAAATTAAATGAGCACATACAAATATCCTAGTTCTAGTTTAGAGAAAAGTCATACTATTCTCAATGAACTTTTGTGAAATTACGGTTCCCATAATATTTACAACCGTTGAAGACTGTGATGAATTCAAAGTTGATTTCAGAGTGGAAAGCCATCATATGTTTTTGGGTCATGTCACGGTCCAAACATTGACTCACTGACTGAAAATGTTTCTTTCAGATTGCATTACAGGAATCTGTCAACAGAAGATCATTTCGCTTGCATTACCTTGGGGATGTTTACTCGGCTCTAACTGATGTGGATGGAGAAAGATCTAAAATCGAGTAGATTAGTACACTGTAAAACCCAATAAGTTAAGGTAACTCAAACCACTTGAGAAACTGATGGCAACAAACCATTTAAGTTCAAAAACTAATCCTAATGAGTACTGTGAACTTAATCCATTTGAGTAAACGAAGCAATTTGAGCACAGTAAAACACAATAAATGAAGAGAACTCAAACCAACTGAGTACTGTAAAACCCAATAAGGCAACTCAAACCGTTTGAGGAAACTGGTGCTACAAACCATTTGAGTTAAAAAAAAAAAACTAATCAATATGAGTACTGTGAACTTACTCTATTTAAGTTGAAGTAATAAGTATTTAACTCATTACCTTCAACTCTGAGTTTAAAACTCTTTTCAAATAAGTAGAATTAACTTTTAGTCAATTTTGAGTTAACTACATTCATTTCATTTGATAAAGTTGGCTGTTGGGTTTTACAGTGTATGATCTGGACAATAGTAGATGAGATAAAGAAAAGTAGTGAAATGCAGTGTTTTCTGGGTCAAACCCAGAGAAGACTTATGCAACTTATAAGAAAGATTGTGCACAATCACAGTTGCAGACGAAATGAAAATACATATTCTCAAATTTTACACTTTAAAACTCATTTATCCCATTGTTTCAATGCTTCAGAAGAATTTTGCTCTCTTTTATTTTTGAGTTTACTAGTGAATATAAAGCTTGAATAATGTGTGTCGGCTTTAATCCCAATAAAAGCTGAATCAAATAGCATATGAATGATTATAAATTCAAGCAAAGTCAATTATCTGATGTCATAAATGGGATATAAGGCTGTAACACTGGGAAATTCATCAGGGTTTTAAAGGCTACTTCTGAAACCAATACCTAAAGTTGTGTGACTGATGGCCAGTACAATGCTAACACATAATGAAATACTCAGTAATAACACTTTACAAAAAGTTTGGCAAGTCTTTATTTTGATGGTCCCTATTGCACATTTTATTGACTAAAAGTTGCATTGCAACTACATGCCAATCACTTCTCATTTACGTATTAGTAGACTGTCTGCTCAATATCTGCTGATACTGCTCCTTCAACAGACATTTAATTGACTATCAGTAACTTTGCATGTACATGTCAACTTACACTAACCCTAACAGTCTACTTATAGTCGATTGAGAATTAGTTGGCATGTAGATGAAATGTAACTTAAATTCAACTAAATGCATTAAAGGGACCATCAAAATAAAATGATACCAAAAGGTTTTGTTTGTTAACATTATGAAGGCATAAGCTAATATGAACGAATACATTTTTACAGCATTTAAGAAACTTTGATATTGTTTATAAAATGCTTATTAGTTCACATTGCATAAAATGATGTAAACAGATTATTAATGTGAAATCTGTTAATAAATGTTGAGATGCTGAAGTATTTTTCATGTTGAATAATGTACAGTAGTTAACTCATGTTAAACGAAACCTTACTATAAAGTGACACCTGCTGAATTATGTTGTTTACACTCAAAATTCGCTATAAACCATATAAAAGCCAGATGTATATAAGAACCAATTCCCTAGATACATTTCTGTTTATTTAATCGCAGAATTGATGCCAACATGTCGACATGAAAAGTGACATAAAACGCAAATTCTCCCAATTAAAACCCAAAACTAAAACAAAAACAAACCACTAACACGAACTTGCAGACTGACAAAACCTCTCTGGCTCAAGAAAGTGGAACAGTTTATGAACGAGGATGGTCATGAGCCAAGGAGGTCATTCATTAAAAGAGATGCTCTTCCAAAAACCGAGTAAACTAACCGTAAGTAATCTCATTAGTTTGCAGATTTTATACTTGACAATATGCTGCAGTGCATACTTTTTGATGCTATACACATTAATAACAACATAATAGAACTGCATTAAATCAATGCAAAATTGTGTACTAAAATAGTCAATACAAGACATGAATGTTATTCTTGCATATTTCTGTCTTTTATCACATGATAAACACGTACAATTCAGTGTTTATCACATGAGAATCTCCTGACTGGCGGTGGCATCTTCGCAATCTTTTAATAACTTGTTTGAACACTGCTTCTTGCATACTACAAAACTGATTTTTCAATCGCATCTACTTTATACTATGCAAACTGAGGCTGCTGCAAGAGTGCTATCCACTATCTAATCTAGAGAGCACTTTTGGGCATCAGTTGGGGGGGCATGGAACTCTTACCCTCTCGGGCTGCAGTGATGGACACACTGGCGGGAATCTCCGTCATCTCTCCCAGTCCCCTCGATAGATCCACGGCTGTGGCAGTGGCCTCTCTCCCCGGCCAGGATGAGGTTTGTTTTAAACCACTTGTTCGGCTATAAAAAGTTTCTGTACTCAGTGGATTATCGGTGTCCGAGTCTGTGGAGAAAGTTTCCGCTTTCATAGTATTTAGTACAAGCAGAGCGGCCGTGAAAAGCACACGGCGAGCGCACGTTTCCATCATAAAGGCGACCGGGCGGGCTTCCTAATAAATAAAACGCCAAACTGATCCGGGTCACCATCGGAAAGTGGGTCCCTTTTAACAGTTTCCCATTAGTAAATTCCTTGGGATGGATTTAAAGTTGGTGAAGAAGTCTTGGAAGGGTTTTATTTCAGGCGGCGAGAGTGAGAAATCGGAGCGGCGGGTGACTCCTCCCCTCGGGCAGGCGATAGCGGTTTCCACCCCATTCCTCTGGATGAACGCACTCACTAATGCGTGCAGCTCAATCCGCTTCAGACAGATATATAAGACAGTAAGATGATGGCACAACAGGTGGAAATCTGATACAGATAAAACGGTTTTGTTTATGGATTATAACTCTGCATTATCGGAAATTGACAAAACAACTAAAATCCTTATGTTATTTGGAAAGTACCACATTCACTGTAGAAACTGTAAACTCTTTTTAAGGTAACACTTTATTTTGATGGTCCATTTGAGTATTAGTAGACTGTCTGCCTAATGTTGATACTGCTCCTTCAACAGACATTTAACTGCCTATAAGAACCTTTGCAAGTACATGTCAACTTACACTAACCCTAACCCCAAACTAACAGGCTACTTATAGTCTAATGAGAATTAGTTGGCATGTAGATGCAATCTAACTTAAATTCACCAAGACCATCAAAATAAAGTGTGACTCTTTTCAATCGATCTAAAGGTCTTTTATGATTCCTTGACTTCAATACAAGTAAATCATAAGGCTCTTAAGACATTTCAACTGCCGAAAAAAATACTTGATTAATATGCTTGAGTTAAATATATTTAATTGTTGTTGTTAATTCCCTTGTATTATGCTGTATGTATAACTCTGCATTCCCCTGTTCAAATCAATAAAAAATAAAAAAATCTGCATTAACAACATTTTAAAAAGTAAAAAATCTAAGAAACACATGGTTGTTCACGCTGACTGCTGAGTATTACTTATAAGAGAAGCAGCAATTCCTTGCAACATTAGTGGCAATCAGCATTATGATGCCTTAAAACACCATGTTCACACAGTTAAAGAGATAGTGAACCTAAAAATGAAAATTTACTTTATTTCTCACCCACAAGTTGTTTTAAACTTTTATAAGTTACTTCAGTTGAACACAACGGAAGATATTATGAAGAAAGCAAAAAAACCTGGCTTTAACCATTGACATCCAAACAAATACTATTAAAGTCAAGGGTTACATGTTTTCAGCTTTATTCAAATGATCTTCCTTTGTGCTCAAAAGAAAGAAACTCTGACAAGTTTGGAACAAGTGAAGGGTGAGTAAATGATGACAGAATGTTTGTGTAGTCATCCTGTGCATTTGTTACAGAATCTGCTATGTGGCAATTAATATTACAGTGATCAATGATTAGTTTGTAGTGAGGAACAAAATGTGAAAAGATTTTTGTGCGCAAATTCTAAAAACATTCTATTTAAAGATGTGATTTAAATGCCATAGACTTGCATGAAGTTTCACATAGATTGTGTAAATTCATTTATTAATTTTCCTTCAGCTTAGTCTTAATTTCAGAGGTCGCCACAGCTAACTCCAGCAGCAGATGCCTTTGCAGCCGCAACCCAGTACTGGGAAATACCCATAGACACTAATTCACACACACTCATACACTACGGCCAATTTAGTTTATTCAATTCACCTATTGCGCATGTCTTGGACTGTGGGGGAAACTGGAGCACCTGAAGGAAACCCACGCAACACGGGGAGAACATGCAAACTCTACACATAAATGCCAATCGGCCCAGCTTGGACTAGATCCAGCGACCTTCTTGCTGTGAGGTGACAGTGCTAACCACTGAGTCACCGTGCAGCTGATTGTGTAAATTCATTTGAAGAATCCGACATGGATTTCATTAAAAGTTGCTTTTAAAAATAATTTGGCCCATAGATTGTTGGGGACCTTACAGTTTGAATGCACACGACACTTCTGGGCATTACTGTATTATAAGGTCAAGAAAGAAGAAAAGTGCAAATTTCCTGTAGTAATATACCTGAAATTCCCATAGTGCAAATGAAACAAAGCACACAATGCTGTTCGTTGATTTTCTTTTTAAATATTCTTCCTACACAACAGCACATTGAACCAAAATACATGACTTGATTGCACATTCCCGAAACATTTGTTCTCTTCAGATTTTCCAGGAAAATAAGACTCAGTCCAAGTATTTGACAATTGCAGTAAATAAAAATACAGTAGTTGCTCAATTCAGTGATCAGTCAAGATTATTATGTCCCATGTGTCCACTGTTTCAGTCCAGCTGGTCAGCAGGGCACAGCTGCTTCATACTCAGTTGGACTGAGGAGGGACCATCTTGTCTGTGGTGGTGATAAAGGAGGAGTGATGGTACCGATCACGGAGGGCAAAGTCTGCATTTTCCTCTGTCAGCTGCCGGGTCTCCATGCCAACAGCTGACAAAGACGGTGTCACCACAATCTGGTCCTGAAGGGCCCCATTTTGCCTAAGAAGAGAGGCCACTGATTGGTGACGTGAGGTTCAGTTTTGTATATACAAAATACTATAGCTAATATACTATATACATTCCCAAAATTCTGTTTCAAGAAGAGAACATTTTTTCAACATTTCTAAACATAATAGTTTTAATAACTCGTTTCTAATAACGGATTACTTTTACTTTACTAGGTAGTTTTCAAGATACTCATATTCAGCTTAAAAAGTGTCATATAAAGGCTTAACTAGGTTAATGTTAACTAGGCAAGTTAGGATAATTAAGAAAGTCATTGTATAACAATGGTTTTGTTCTGTAACCAATTGAAAAAAAATAATGCTTAAAGGCGCAAATAATATTGACCTTAAAATGTGTTTTGTTTTGTTTTTTATCAAAAACTGCATTCATTCCAGTCAAACTAAACCAAATAATATTTTATCCAGAAGAAAAAATAATACAGGAAATACTGTGAAAATTTCCTTGCTCTGTTAAATATGACTTGAGAAATATTTGAGAAAGAATAATATATATGAAGAGTTTAGATGCTAAACCCTCTAAATCCATAAGACCTCTTTAGTTGTAAATGAGCATTTTCCGTCAGGCTCCTCTGATTAGGCTCAGAAGCTTCATTTTACAGATAATGATACAGTTATTAGCTAGTAAATAAAATACCTTTTGTTCAAAAATGTCATTTTAGACAATTCTTTGGTTTTTAACAAGGTAGATTTTCTTTTGCGTCAAATCCACTTCTGCTTTTTTTGCAAAAACCTCTAAATCCACCTATTGGGACAAGACAGTGTAACTAGTTGAAAATCACTAAAGATGCTATTAGAATTTATTTTACCAAACATAAAACACATTACACAAACCACCTAAAATTAAAAATATATAATTTGTCAAGTAAGTGGCGGTTCATTCCGCTATGGTAATAAAGTAGGGAAAAAGCAGAAGGAAATTGAATGAATGAAATCTGTCAAGTAAGTGCATTAATCAATAACATTAAAACTGACAATAATTAAATCTTAACAATCTGTTGTCATTTCTGATATTTGGGATTTAGATTTAATGCAAGTAGAGCAATGTAAACATTGCAAACATTGTAAACTAAGCTTGGTAGATTCAAATAATGTAGTGTAAAAACACTGTGAAACATCAATATCTGTGCATTGTCCATTAATATAAAAAGCTTATCAGATGTATAGGTAATATGAAGTAATACAAATAATGTATAGTTTTATATTTATCTTTTAAAAAATAGCTTACATTAGCAAATAAAACAAGGTAGGCCTACTGGGCAAAAAGGGGATGCCTCTCAGACAATTCTAGAAGCTGTCATTCATTCATTCTCACCATACTTAAGGTCTTGGTCTCTTGTTTATCCTCATAGCATCCACGTGGGATAAAAGAACGGCATCTTAACTCTGTCTTTCGCGAAACGCAGTTGCCGTTTAATGTATAGTAAATTGGACTCATTCAAAGTAGCGTGACTGTGCAAACAAATGTTATGAATGCATGCTACACTTCTGACTGTACATTGTGTTTTCTTTTTCTTATAATGCACAGAATTTTGAGGTAAGGGAAGTTTTCATTTGACATTTACTGACAGTCAGACAGGCTCATCTAGTTCATCAAACTCAGTCTTTTAAAATCTAAATCGGAATAAAACCCCGCCATAAAATCTGGCTTATCAGCGCGCTGCTACATTGAAAACATATGATTCGATTCGCACCTTCTGATTGGTTCTCGGGATATAGCAACTTTTGCTGTCAAAGGCAAGTGGCTTTAGCGGCTTTTGCAAACAAACTGTCATTTCCGAATGCGTTGATGCTGGGATTTGGATGATTAGAAGCAAATCTATTTGTTGATGGTGTACTACATGCCTAAAGCATTCACTCAATGTCATTGTCTCTTTTTTGGCGAAAGTGGCGTTTAGCGGCTTTTGCATCTGATCTCTTCATATATACATCTAATGTGGGATGTAATGAAACATTTGGAATTGGAAAAAATCAGATTCTCCCTAAAAAAAAGAAAACAAATTCTATACAATCTGGCAACCTTTCATGGATTAGTTTAAGGCTGGGGTGCCCAAACTCGGTCCTGAAGGACCGGTGTCCTGCATAGTTTAAAGACATAAATTCTGCAGGATTGGACTAATTTAGATTAAAACTGAAGGTCAGCAATTTGTTTTTATTTTATTTATTCTGTTTTGCATTTATTTTATTTTATTATTTCATTTTTGTATTTTTTTATATTGTATTTATCTATTATTATTTTACTTTTGTATGTATTGTTTGTATATTGTATGTTGGACCAATATGCACTGTAAGTCGTTGTGTTTGAATGTTTAAAAAAAAAAAAGTTATTAAAAAAATAATAACTATTGCACACAAGGGATAATAATTTTGCCCTCGACTGTATATATATAATTTGCTGTCTTTGATTTAGGAACTCTCCTAATGAGCCAAGCTAAAGGATAGTTTTAATAATCATAAAAATTTCAACAGAGCAAAAAGACAACAGCTCTGAGTTAATCTTGTAACGCCTACTCTGAGCATACACCTAATCTGAGCTACAGATGGCACTACCACAGATGGCCAAAAAAAATGTGATCACCGACCATATGATGCATATCACAAACAAAATAGCATGGCTGGATCTTTGCAATTACTTGAAAAACTTGCTGAATTTGAAAGGATAGTTCCCCTAAAATGTATTCATACTCAAGTGGTTCACAACTTTTGTGAATTTCGTTTTTTTTCTGCTGAACAAAAAACAAGATATTCCGAAGAATGTTGGAAAAAGTAGCCATTTACATCCAGAGTAGGCACAAAAAATACTAATGGAAGTCAACGGCTGTTTCCCCCCAACCCAACTCCGGGAAACATCCCTACACACTCATACACTATGGACAATTTAGCCTACCCAATTCACCTGTACCGCATGTCTTTGGACTGTGGGGGAAACCGGAGCACCCGGAGGAAACCCACGCGAATGCAGTGAGAACATGCAAACTCCACACAGAAACGCCAACTGACCCAGCCGAGGCTCGAACCAGCGACCTTCTTGCTGTGAGGCGACAGCACTACCTACTGCGCCACTACGCCGCCTCATCTTGGTTAAATTTCACAAAATACTCAATATTTTACACAATATGCAACAGACTTGTATATTGTCAAATACAAAGACAGCACTGAATTATTTATGATCAGTTTCTGATATTATCATTGGACAATTATTTGTTTGTTTTATGCCATTGCTGTGTTTTATAGTGTATTGGGCAAACGTTCACTAAAATATCATGACAAAAACATTGCTCAGATGGTCTTTTACTGTGCCAGCAGGTGCTCCATGGCCACACAGTTAAAATAAACATCAGACTTCATCCTGAAAATCAAGTGCCTACACGATCGAATACGATCTAATACCATACCTCCCCAAATTATGCAGTGATGTCTTGAGCCACTTGAAGAAGCTGAAGTGAGATGCAGCACCTGTGGCAAGAGAACTTATTTTAAACCATACCAGACTCAGCCTAATGTTGAAAAATTCTCTTTTTTGACTAATTTAAATGATAGAAATTATTATCTTGATATCACACATGCAAAACAAAGAAGGCAAAATGCATTTTATGCATCTTATTAGTAGGCCCACACGGACTCTGCGCATGGAAAAAAATACACAGATTTTTATCCCATCATTGAGTCTATTTATTTACTTGTGTAAATGTGTGTGTAAATTTAAATTTATTCAGTTTTTAACTTAATTTCAGTAATATTATTGACTAATATGAAAATGTTCATTTGATTTTTTTACAATACAAAGTAATGCTTTGTCTTTCAGGAAATATATTTCATGAGAGACTTGCTTTGTTTACCAAATAAGTGGATCAAATTGAATTGAATCAAATAATTTTTTTTTCATATATAATTTTTTTTTATTATTTCATTTTATTATTTAAATTCAGTTTTTAATTACGATATTGCCAAAATCATTCCGCATAAATCCGCCGATTATCTACAAAATTTTGCACAGAAATAGCGAAAAAACTCTGCAGATTCTGTGTGGCCCTACTTATTAATCATGTACTGTAAGTATATATATTACTATTTAACATAAGCAGTACTCTTAAGGGTTTGATAATTTTTTTTCCAGGGCACCTGTATTTTATTTTGAAATTTTCAGATTTTTAAATATATATTTTTCAGTTAAGTTACCTGGTGGCAAACCTGGGCTTGTTGTTCCAATGTAGATAAAGAGGATAAGGGCAGCTGAAATGTTAATCAAGGCGTACATCCACTGAATAATGAACATTATCATAAAAGAGCACAATGCCTGAAGAAAGACCAAAACATCATTAGAAGATTCGATTTAATAATGACATTTTTTTTTGCAGTAGGCATAATAAGATATATTTGAACAAACTTACACCAATCAAGGAAACCCAGGGGTTGCAAAATCTGGCATAAACTGAACTTTGAATTGATCTGATTTCAAATCCTTCGAGATTTGTTTCTGAACCTGTGAATAAAAGGCGTAATGGTGAAATACCACTGTGATCACTCTATCGAGTAGTTATGTAATGTTTCCTCTTAATAATTACATACCGTTCCTGTCTATCTTCTCTTTTGGGAGCTGTTCAAGTTCAGCCAGGCCAGAATTAGGCAAGGACAGTTTCCTCTGGTCTCCCGTTTTCGGGTCAGACTCCATCAGTCCTATTTGGCTACTGGTATCATCATCCAATCCAGCAGTTTGTTCCAGCTCTCTCTCATCTTTTCCTTTATCTAATGATCCGTTGCTGTTCAAGTCCAACCCAAAACTATTCATCAGCATTTCTTTAGCTGGAATCTTTGTCTTCCTGCCTTGGGCTTTAGAGGCAGGACTGGCTCTCTGTTCTTCTGTGCTGGGCAATGGAAATATCTGGTCCATGTCCTTGGTGAACTCCAGCAGTGTCCCGTTCACAGGGTCACTGATGGCTCCACCACTGCCGTAACGGGGGTGAGTGCTGGACACCAGTGATTTTCTGGAGCTCGACCTGCTTATCAGCTTCTTCCTTTGCTGGACTTGCAGCTCGTAGGTTTTCACCACACAGAAATAGCAATAATCAATGACGCTGTAGGTTAGCATGAAGTTGATGGTGACGATGGGAGCCAGGACATTGACCTGGCCAATGAAGATGAAGGCCATGGTAATCAAGCTGGTCAGACAGATGGCGGCCACAGGCGTCTTATTGGGCCCTCGCTAGAGAAGGGAGAAAAGTAAATATAGCTGTGTTAATGTGCACTGCCTACACTGTAAAAACAAGAACTGTTCATTTATAAGTGATATTAAAGTTTCCGTATTTTGTGTTTTCCGCTTATTTACGATTGTGAATTGCATTATGGGATGTTGATCTCTGCTCTGTCAACTTTTGATGTTGAAAATTCAACTCTACAGTTTAACAAAGTGACTTTTATTGACATTTTAGTAGTTTAAATAATATAATGTATTAATAATATAAAGAGAAATAAGTCTGTAAAATAACAGAAAATGTACCGGCAGTTTATTACAAGGTTTGTGTACAGTAATATACAACACCAACCTAGACAATATATCACTTTAAACTATTAACATTGTTAATAAGTTAAAAGTTGTTGGAAGAAAGATCAAGATCCCATAATGCAATTTAAATGCATAAATAAATGGAGAAGATTAAAAACAGGAATCACAAAATATGGAAAACTGCTATGGAAATTTTTTTTTACAGTAGTTTGAATTTCCAGTAAATGCATAGGAGACAAAACTGATCTCAATTCAAAGTGCATAAGAGACGGGGCCCATTCAAATAAAAAAATTAAAAATATTATCATTTATATTTTTTTGTTGTAACAAATTGGTCAGAAAGACAAATGTTTTCATTTACTGTGTTTGAAAATTAGGATTATTCCACCAAATACTGATTTGAACACTTCTGAAGTAAAAATTAAAATAAACGTGTCTAAAAACACAGCATTTTTTTGAAAAATGCCTTAAAAATGTCAGGAATTTTATATTAAATTTGGAAGAAATGTCCTCAATAGTTTACATATTTATTTATTCTATTACAAATTGGAAAGCAAAACAATTAAAGGTTGTACAGTTTAGGTCTACTTTATTAAAACACCACATCACATAATTTTTTTAAGTTGCAGTAACTATTGTTATCTAACAAAAATCAGCTACTGAACATGTACAATCCTCAATGATCAAAACAGTCTCCTAAACATTAAAGACGATAGACCATGACAACATTTGCTTTTATGTTAATCATTACTTGATAAACTAAGTTAATGATGCTTATAACTTAATATTTTAAAGTTTTAACACTTTTGTTTAAGTTCAGTTTAATATAATTTAGGTTGAAATGCCTCAAAGTTATTTTGATTCAACTTATAAGGAAACCAGTCATGTTTTTAGTGTACACTTGTTGGCTGCACATCCATTATGTGAATTTCCCA
Source organism: Danio kyathit (assembly GCA_903798195.1). Lineage (NCBI taxonomy): Eukaryota > Metazoa > Chordata > Actinopteri > Cypriniformes > Danionidae > Danio > Danio kyathit. Next base: position 47,177,932 of record LR812527.1, on the reverse strand, counting down.
ATACACCACATTCCAAAGGTGCTCTATTGGATTGAGTTCTGGTGACCGTGGAGGCCATTTGTACAGTACAGTGAACTCATTGTCATGTTCAATGTTCTGCTGCTGTAGCCCATCCGCCTCAAGGTTGGACGTGTCGTGCATTCAGAGATGCTTTTCTGCATACCTTGGTTGTAACGAGTGGTTATTTGAGTTACTGTTGCCTTTCTACCAGCTCCAACCAGTCTGGCCATTCTCCTTTGACCTCTGGCATCAACAAGGCATTTGCGCCCACAGAACTGCTGCTCACTGGATATTTTCTCTTTTTTGGACCATTCTCTGTAAACCCTGGAGATGATTGTGCGTGAAAATCCCAGTAGATCAGCAGTTTCTGAAATACGCAGACCAGCCCGTCTGGCTGATAGAAAGGCAACCATGCCATATTCAAAGTCACTTAAATCACATTCCCCATTCTGATTCCCCATTCTGATGCTCGGTTTAAACTGCAGCAGATCGTCTTGACCATGTCTACATGCCTAAATGCATTGAGTTGCTGCCATGTGATTGGCTGATTAGAAATTTGCATTAACGAGCAGTTGGACAGGTGTGTGTGTGTATATATATATTTTTTTTTACATTTCTTGAGAGCACATCATTGTGCTACTATTTGCTATGTGTGGATGCTAAGGATGGTTTGAACACACACACAAAAAATAAAAATCTCTCCACATGTAGCTTGCAATTTAATGTTTCTAACAGAGATGGTGATAGTGAGGCAAAAGTTCTGTACTGCAGCTTTAATTTAAAGTTTTGATGCATTTTCTTTCACATTATGAGTTTGGCTCGTATAACTTCATATCTTTCACACTCTTTAGGTTATGTAATAAGTGAGTGGAAGCATCCAATTAAAACATCCCAAATAAAAAAAAACTCTCATCACCTTAGACCAGTCATTTCTTAGATCCCATAAAGTCTCTAGGATGGAGGTACTACTACTACTGGCTGGCACACATCCAAATGCAGCAGGGCTGGTCTTCTGTGAGCTTCCTGCATTTGTTCTGGGACTTTGATTCAGGCAGAGATGTCTCGAGTGAGCTTGTAGCCCACAGAGAGGGGTCAGACAGAGCTCAGGCGAGGGAAAGGGTGTGCTGTGCCTTTTGAAAGCCACAATTGTTACAGTTCATTCCTTCACTTTTTTTTGGAGAGCACTCGGGCACACTATAATTAGGAACTCATCCTGCCGTCTGTGGAGCTACTCGGTGAGCGTGAAAAAGTAAACAATTAATTAAAAGTGGCACAAAGTGAATGATAAACAAATGCTTGATTTTACTCGCCATCTGAAGCACATTTACAATCATTTATTAGTATCTGAGAACACACCTTGTAACATTCCTGCTTTCATTTGCATCATAGAAGACTGCTTGTTATACAATAATATTATAGAAAAATGTTACAGGTTACAAGTTACTAAGAATTATCTTATTTAGATTTGAACAATTTTAAGTACTTTATTATTGTTATAACATTTTATTACTATTCTCACAAATGTTTTCAACAGTTTTAACAACATTCAAACCAGCCAGGGGTGCGTTTCCGAAAACCATCGTTAGCTAACTAAGGTCGCAAGTTCCGATGTTACAAACATAGTTCATTGATTTGGCGTTTCCCAAATCCATTGTTCCAACGAACATTCGCAAACTGCATCGCAAACCTAAACGTTTCCAACTACACCTCTAGAGCTTTAGTTAGAAACATAGTTCCTGGTTGTGTGCTATTCCCAGTCATCCCCCCTATGCCCTATTCATTTAGAACATTCTAACATTTAAACTTGGAATGATTAAAAAAAACATTATAGTCATCTCTCTTAGGTATAATTTGCTTTTAATGTATGTTTACAGTTCAGTTTTAGCGATCTTTACATTGACAACTGCGCTCACTTCGTAGTGCACTTTGAAAACATTTATGCCATTTTGAACACAGCCGTGGCTCATGACGAAAGCTACAGGTAAATAAATAATAATAACAATTATTATTATTATAATAATATATAGTAAGGTTTTTTTCTTTTCTTAATAAATAGCCTACTGTAAATTACAACCATTAACGATTTAGGCTATTTGATTTATATATGAGATTAGAATATGTGTTAGCTAAGTTGATTTTATATGGAATATTCTCAATAATATTTGTAAAGAAAAGACAGGTCCTAAATGTGCTGTTTACATATATTTCAATGAATATGGGAAACAAGTGCATGTTTTTACCAACACCAATATTGTTTTTTTTTTTAATCTGTGTGCCTGTAAAACAATTTAATTTGTACAAAAAATTATGTTTTTTTTTCTAAAGCAGTTGTTACTCCACCCCATTTAGAGCGTCATTATGAACGTTTTACATTCTAAGTAACGTGGTTTAAGCGATGGATCTGCGACAAAGCAGCTACGGTTTTGGGAAACACTCGTCACTACATCGTTCTTTTCCCAAACGATGCATCGTACTATGATAGTTCAGCCGCATGTCGCTGTTTGGGAAACGCACCCCAGGTAAATTTTACAGTACAATAGTACACTTAGACATTCAAAATACTTGATCTCTTAAATTTAGATTATATTAATTACATTTTAACGCACAGCCACCACAAAATTACACTTGGGCACCTCTTTTTACTTTAAATACAGATTTTACATCATAACAAAATATAGTTTAAATGGACAGTTCACCCAAAAATTAAAACTTACTCACCCTCAAGTGGTTCCAAACCTTTATGAGTTTCTTTTTTCTATTGAACACAAAAGATATTTTAAATAATATTTAAAAAAACAAATTAGCCATTGACATCCATAGCTGGAAAATGTACTACGAATGTCAATGGCTACCAGTTTGTATTTTTTTGTGAAGAAAGAAACAGGTGTTTATTGCACTGTTAGAATGTTCTACAGCAAGAATTAACAGAGCTAAATCCCAAACAATCAAAGCATGGTCTGATTTTATTGAGAAAATTTCTTATATAATAACTAGATAGACTAAAGCATACTGAAAGATTAATAATATCATATTAGACGTGTATAAAGGTCACTTCTCACCCTAGAGTTTTTCTTTTCCTGTGTATTGTTATTTATTTATTATTTTATGGTATTTATTTTATTTTTTTTATTTTTTTATTTTTTTATGTATTTTCATTTAATGCAAACCCTGGCTTGTATATAGTTGTTGCTAGCTATGTATAATGGCTTTGTTCTGCAATAAATAAATAATCACAAAAAAAAAGAAAGAAACAGGTGTAGATCAAGTGAAGGTTGAATAAGTGATGGCAGAATTTTTAGTTTTGGGTGAACTATCCCTTTAACATCTCTGATATTATTTTTTGGAAATCAAATCCTGAACTGCCATGCCAGAAAACACTGGGAACCAACAATGCCATGGGGAAAAATTTTAATCTTAATCTTTAATCTTTTTCTTCTGTTGCTCCAAAACCCTGGAACTTACTCCCCTGTAATTTCAGATGTGTCAGTACTTAATATTCCTGAAGACTCACTTTTTTAGACTTGCCTATTTGAGAGGTGTATGTATTTCTTAAATCGGTTTTATATTTACAAAGTTTCTGACTTGTATTATCATATATATATATATATATATATATATATATATATATATATATATATAGATAGATAGATAATTTATCTTCTGCATAACTTTTTTTTCAGCTATCCTTGTATTTTAACACTTTGAGAAAATAAATATTTTAATTTTTACAAAAATTAATTATTATTATTATTATTATTATTATTATTCATATGGGACATGTTGTGAAACCAATAGTGCACCAAAACAAGGTGTTCACACTGTACTTCTCTGTGCTGTACCATGCATACAGATTAAAATCAAAGCCACTTGTGATCAGATCACTGAAACAGAGCTTCAGGCTACAGATTTAGCCTTGATTAGAATCTAAACACGAGCAATTTACATAATGAACCATTATTTAGTATAAAATTTTGAAATAACCACGTTAATATGGTTATCATATCTCTAAAAGCACCCACCCCTTTTCCAAGAAATGCGAGAACTGGAATGACTCTCTCCTGGGCGATGCACTGGAGGATCCTGGGTGCACCATACAGGCCGCCCATGCAGGAGGCCAGGGAGGAGATGTAGAGGCCCAGCAAAAACAGGAAACCAACCAAGGAGACCTGGGAAAAAAACAAACACAGAGGGGAAGAGAGTGTAGAGGGCTCCACCCAGCTCTGTTCCGCTTGGCCAGACTGAAAAGAGCTTATAATGTGCTGAAAGTAAATCAAAGAAACAATGCGTAATCCGACAGAGCCCATAATGAATGCTCAATGGCAAAGAATACAGTATGATGATGATTATGTGTAAATCTTGCAACACAACAATGCACCTTTTGTGGATTTAATATGTTTCAGATTAATTGTATGGTATGCATTGATAGTAGTTCTGGTCATTGTTATTGCATTACACATAATGTGAGTTGTTTAAGTCAAATTTAGGACTTTTTAAGAAAAAGCGCTATAGGTTTTTTTAATGGCGCACCGGAAAAGTCTTTTACTTGCCCCATCATAAAAAAAAAATAATAATAAAAAAAACGTATTTCTTACCCACGTTTTTAATAATTTATATCAAAACTAGCATTTTTTTCTCAACAGATTTTGTTTCTTTTTTTTAAAATGACAAGCTTAAAAAATATAATAAACTAAATATGAATAAATACAAATACATTTACATAGACATTAGAAAATCCAGACCCATTTAAATTGATTTAAGACCTACAAGACATTCTTTCAGTGAAGTTAACACTTTGTAAGACCAAAAATGTAAGATTTGAAATTTAAGACATCAAAACCCCGAGGACAGCCTGAATCAGATTAATTTCAGTTATTTTTTCATTCACTCTAGTTCTAGCTTAAATGTGAATGGGATACGCATTTTCTCACCTCACTTGCACAAAAACAGACTCATTATCCCTTAAATTAATTATAAAATGACTTTAACTCTGTGAAACACTCATTTACTTAAGAGTTTTGAACTTTTTATTTTCATGCATCCTATTCGTTATGCAATCCAGAAAGGCAGCAGTGCTGCTGAAGGGTTTGATGGAGCTGCGCTATCAACTGTGAATTTACATTTCCTTCAGCCTAATGTTTATTTACTTTACATTTAACTTTCGGTGTATTTGGCATTTAGTTTCTGTGAGCCTGGATCACAAAATCAGGAATCAATTCATGGAAATTGAAATTTATGTGTCATGTAAAAACTAGATATAAGCTTTTCCCTGATGTATGGTGTGTTAGTATAGATCGATATTTGGCAGAGGTAGTGTACAAATATTGAAAATGTGGAATCTGAGGGTTCGTAAAAATTGTACAAATTCCAAATATTGAGAAAAAAAATAAAATAAAATTAATAATAAATAAAAATCGCATTTAATTTTATTATTAGTGATGCATATTCCTAATCAAAAATTAGGTATTGATATATTTATAGTAGAAAATGTACAAAATGTCTCAATGAAACTTGATCTTTTCTTAAAATTCGAGTGATTTTTGGCATAAAAAAATTGGCAAATAATTTTGGCTCACAAAATGTATTTTTGGCTATTTCCACAAATATGCCCATGGAACATAAGACAATCAAGCAATGAAATATCACAAACAATATATGATAAAAAGAAATGTAATGCTTAGTGTTACTAAGTAACACATTTAGTAACTTTTTAACAAGTAATACAAGACTGTAATGCATTACTTTTAAAAGTAATTCTCTAAAACCACAGTCACACTAAAATTTGAGCATGCGAAATTCTGTCATATGGAGCTGCGAAAAAGGGCGGGATTAAACAAGATGATCTAATTTGTGGTCACACTTCACTTTTCACCCCGTAGACTTCCATTCATACACATTCGAATGCAGCAGATCAAAAACGCGAGCTCGAACAGCAAGTTTCACATGTCACGGGCTGCCTCAGAAATCGCCTACTACTCGGTAGGTATGTAGAGTAGGTACTACATTTGAATTTTTAAAAGTATGTTCTATATAGTAGGAATGGGAGTAGTATTAATGAAATTTGGACTTACTACATCAGCCATTTGTCATTATCACATGACCAACCTGACCAGTTGCGTCGCTTCACTCCCATTCATGAATTCTCTCACGTGGCATCATGGACTACCAAAGCGTCCATTGGATGCGCACTTTAGAAGTAGTAATCCAGGTTCTTCTTGCACACTGTTTTTCGAATACTATGAATTTGGACATACTACTTGGCTTGTAGGGTGGCACAGTTACCTCACAGTCACTGGTTCGAGTCCTGGCTGGGCCATTTGGCATTTCTGTGTGGAGGTTGCATGTTTTCCCCGTGTTCGCGTGGGTTTCCTCGGGGTGCTCCGGTTTCCCCCACAGTCCAAAGACATGCGATGTAGGTGAATTGGATGAACTAAACTGGCCGTAGTGTATGAGTGTGTGTGTGTGTGAATGTGAGAGTGTTTCCCAGTGCTGGGTTGCGGGTAGAAGGGCATCCGCTGCGAAAAACATATGCCGTTCATTCTGCTGTGGCGACCCATGATAAATAAGGGACTAAGCCGAAGGAAAATGAATGAATGAATACTCAGCTTGTTTTTAACATATTATATAGTATATAGTACTATACAGTTCCAGACGGAGCTACTGCGTTCCCAAATTCAAGCTTGGTGAACTCTGACCTGCGAAATCGCATCACGTGATTGCATGAGACCAATAGAAGATCAAAACATGACCTCTCTGTAAAGAAGTTTAAAATACGGAGCAAGCACTCGCTTTATCAGCGTCTAATCATCTTGTTTTATCCTCCCTTTTCACAGCACCGCACAACAGAATTTCGCAAGCTCAAACTCTAGTGTGACCGCTGCTTAATAAAGTGATTAACCCTCAACTGGCCTTCATGATCTTCTATTGGTCTCACACAATCACGAGATGTGATTTTGCAGGTCGGAGTTCACCAAGCTTTGGAACCATTTGGAACACAGCGACACACGAAACTTGTTGCACAAGCTTGTGTTTCCGGTCTGCTGCACTTTGAATGAAAGTCTATGGGGCTTAACACTGGTTCTGGTATTGTGTTAACCCCCATAAAACAACCCACATTAACAAACAGCTGTGGGTCCGCCAAAACTACAGGCTTACACATTCATCATCTATGTAGCTTAGATCAGCAGTCCCCTGTAATCTATGTTGACTGGCAGCTGTGTGGTTATCGTGCCAAAAGCCTGAGTATGTACAAGGTCAACGCACAACTGGCCTTCATTTTCTTTTAAGCACTTGCTCCAGCTGAAGCGTTAAGAATGACCTCAAATGCCTCTATTGCATGAATGGAATGACACGGCAATAAACACAAATATGAGGTTTTGTCTGTGGATGATGTGGTATTCTCTAGTCTCACTTTCAGCTGAGACAATGAGTCTTATTAGTGGAAAACCCCGTGGAAGATGGCCATCCTTTGAAGCCTGCAATAACATCAGATTACCTTTTCCGCTATTAAGAAATCATAGCGCAGCGCCTCTCTGGTGCAAATGGCTCCCAGTAAGAACACAAAGACGAGATACAGGAACCACCTGTGGATTCCCACAATACCCATAGGTCAGGGATAAATTCATACTATTTATAGAGTATTATGCAACAAGAACTGTTTAATGAAAGCATGTCAAATATGTGATCTCACACAATACATACATAATAAAGGGTCGAAAATAAACGTAGCAGCTAATGAAACAGCACAATAATAGCTAACACTACAGGCCAAAATGTTCATTAGAACAGTTTTATGTTTTTGTTTGAATAATTAGAACAGTTTTATGTCTTACCAAAGTTGCATTTAATAAAAAATGCAGGACTATAATGAAAAAAAATATATATTAAAGAATTGGTTTCTATTTGAATATATTTTAAAATGTAATTTGAATTTTAGTGTCACATTAATCATCCTAAAATGCTGTTTTGGTGTCAAGAAAAATGTCTTAGTTTTACTGCATGGTATTTTCTTGGAATGAATGAATGATAATAATAAATAGAATAATAATAAATAGAATAATAATTATTATACTTAAATGTAAGATAAAAAAAATGATAAAAAGTAAATTAGTTGTCAAATATTTAATTTAAATAAAAAATAGATAGACAGACAGACAGACAGATAGACAGATAGACAGACAGAAAATAGATAAACAGATAGACAGACCGACAGACCAACAGACAGAATGACTGACCGAACGATCAGATCGATTGATAGATATAGATAAATAAACAGATAGACAGACCGACAGACAGAACGACAGACCGACCGACTGACCTGACAGACAGACAGAACAAGTGACAGACAGAATGACCGACCAACAGAACAATCGACCGACAGAACGACCGAACAGATAGAAAGACGGATACATTAACAGACAGAATGACAAAACGACAGACAGACCGACAGAACGACAGATAGAACGAACAAACGTTAATAGATATATAGATGGACAGACAGACAGACAGACATATAGATAGATAGAACATATACATAAACAGATAGACAGACCGAGACAGAACGACAGACCGACCGACAGACAGAACGACCAACTGACCTGACAGACAGAACGACCGACAGACAGAACAGACAGAACGACCGACCGACCGAACAGAACAGAACAGAACGAACAGATAGACACATAAACAGACAGATTGACAGACAGAACGAATGTTAATAGATATATAGATGGACAGACAGACAGACAGACATATAGATAGATAGAACATATACATAAACAGACAGACAGAACGACAGACCGACCGACAGACAGAACGACCAACTGACCTGACAGACAGACAGAACGACCGACAGACAGACAGACAGAACGACCGACCAACCGACCGAACAGAACAGATAGATACATAAACAGACAGACTGACAGACAGACAGAACTAACGTTAATAGATGTAAAGATGTACAGATAGATAGACAGATGGATAAACAGACAGACAGACAGACAGATAGGTAGATAGGTTATAGAAAAGCTCATTATAAATAAAATGTATAATTATTGTTTGAATATATTTTTTTGTATTATTTTATTATACATTAATATTTATATTTATTTTCATATTTAAAATCTAATTAAATACTCGGTTTCAGCAAAGAGACAATAAATTGGTCAAAAGAGATGGAAATTGTATTGTATTTGTGTATGCACAAATAAACATTGCATTATATTATTCATTATATTACATTAGACCTATACTGTAACTGTACATCACAATATTGAGCACCAAATCAGCATTTGACCCTGAAAAATGTAATAGTAGTAGAGTAATAGAGTAATAATAGCTTAGAAAATCTGCCTTGCTTTCCAAGAAATACATATACGGTAAATACACTTTAAAATATAGAAAACAGATATTTAAAATTGTTATAATAAAACTTTTTTTTTCGTTAACTTAATTTTAATGTGCTGCATAGTCTGTGACAGCTCATTACAATCTTTTTTTTATACTTTGCAGTCTTCTCTAAGCTGTGTGTACAGTCAACACAACAGAGGCCAAAAGCAAACAGAGGAAGAATGAAATAATAATTTCTGTGGCTGTGAGACACATACGAGGTGCAGACTGCGGCGAGAGTTCCCACAGGGATGTTGTGTTCGGGCCTCTGAAGATCTGAGCTCATGTTGAACCCCGCCATCACACCTACACACACACATACATACAGAGGGTCACTGTGAAAACAAGACTGGAGACAAGAGGCCATTCAAGACCTGAACAACACACAGAAGCTCAGCTGAAACACCTTCTTGACTAATAACAGCAGCAAAAAGGAAACTTTGAACAGGACCACGTGTTCCTCAAAACTAATTGTTCGATCGTTTAGTCGTTGCAGGAGACTGACACCGGTCTACCTTGTGTTTCACCACCAAGACAAAAATGGAGTGAAAAATAAGGGTTTGTTCAATTTATCTACAGTATTTTAATTTTATTATTTTTATTCATGAGTCTTTCACCTCTTAAAATAAGTTATAAGCATTATGAATGTGTTTTGCATGTTGAGATTACAAGATAAGACTGAATTCAAACCTAAAACTGAATAGTGAACAGTCAATTCATCATGTTTGCAGTTTGTTTGAAATTACAAATTTGAAAGTATCCATCTCAGACCACCTTGTCAGCACACTTTGGGTGTGTCTTGCCGGTGCCCTAAAAACCAATCCAGTCACACCATGTACAGTACAGCTCCGACCAAACCCTCATTACACAACAAAAAATTATGAAAAATGCCTATCATTAAAAGCACAATTTCTGAGAACTCAAGAAACCACAGCTAATGTACATCTGCAAGTACTTGAGGCCACTCTGGTAATTTACACAGGCTTTTACTTTACTGACAGCGCAGTATCATTTAATCAGTGGTTGTTGTTATATCACAGTTTTGCCTTTATTGTTTATACGTGTACGATCACCTGTCGCCGCAGGAAAGAAAACCCCAAACACGGTGAAGAAAGTCTCGCCAGCTGTGTAGTCTGGCAGGGTGTTCTTACGCAGCAGCTCCTCCGAATAGCCCACGAATCCATGCTCTGCAATAAACATATTCAGCACAAAACAATGTTAGGAAAGAGTGTTTATATCATTCATCGGCCACTCTAAAGCTTTACTGAGTGCTTTATGGAAAACTGAATGATAACAATCAGATTCATGTCTGAAATGTCATATCGTATGCGTGAGACAGACAGAAGTCTTCCTGTAAATGACTATCTTTGTTTTGAAAAACCAAATGGAAATATTTTGGCATTTTTGAGTCTAAACATTTCATAACATTAAAACTTCCTGAAAGCTAACGCATGTTACCGTCTGCTTGAATCATATAGTGACGACATTTACAAGAAAATATCCCTCTTTCCAAGACCACAAACCAGCGTTTATGACAAGCAATATTGATCTATAGCACACTGATATATAATAACCCTTTTCACTCTGAAATCAATAATGTGGGAGAGATGTTTGGTGTGAAATATTACAGAGTAGGTTTGGACTCCCGGCTGACCGTTACCGCCCTTTATGTAACAACCCAGGGGGGACAGACGCCCCGCCAAGATGCGTGCAAACCAAGGACCGGTTGTTTTTTTTTTTCTTTCTTGGGAGCACATGCCAAGTTCAATAGTTCTGCGGTGTGGACAAGATGGAGGGAATGCTGGACTAAGGTCTGGGTGTGTTCACATGCAAACAAAACAATCCAAGAACAGGCGCCGCTGAACATTTACGTACACAGTACTGAGAGATATCAGCATTGTGCTGAAGTGTCACACGAGTGCCATTTTCACTGGTCTGGATTTCTCTGATGCTTCGTATTTCAGGTGGTTTGTGTACCTGTGTAGAACTATTAATTGCAGTATATACTGTGTAGAGGTGTGAACCTATACCGGTCTCACAGTTAGGTTGTGAGGTTGTGTTATTATGCCACTGATTTGGTTTAATTTGATATCTTGATAAATCACGGTGCATTGACGAGGCTTTTTATTCAAATCAATCAATCAATCAATCAATCAATCTATCTATCTATCTATCTATCTATCTATCTATCTATCTATCTATCTATCTATCTATCTATCTATCTATCTATCTATCTATCTATCTATATTATTTGTAATACAATTTTGTCTCTTAATACAAACAGTCAGATATTCTCATGAGACCCAAATAAGAAATAAATCTTTTTTTTTTTCTGCGATTTCCTACATACTTTGGGTAAAAAAAAAAATTCTACAATTTAGAGTTTTTACATTTTGTTTTCATTTTTAATTTGACAGCATGTTCACGGTAGTGGACCACAGGACCATTTTAGTTCGAAATGACTGCCAAACTCAGACAACAAAACTGTACAGCAGGGATGCTCAACCCTGTTCCTGGCGATCGACCTTCCAGCTGATTTCAGCTCCAACCCTGATCAAACCCACCTGAACCAATTATTTAGAACGTGAGGAGCACTTGATAATCACAGGCAGGTGTGTTTGATAAGGGCTGCCACTGAAAACTGCAGGTAGGTCGATCGCCAGGAATAGGGTTGAGCACCCCTGCTGTACAGGATATGGCTGTAAAGGGATATTAATCCAATATTAATGCAACAAAAACTAAACAAAAGCCATTTTTTCTTTTTGTATTGAAATTCCTGAAACAGTTTAGTCTGAAAGAGAGTCGAACTAAAAAAAGAAGTGATGGTAATCCAAAACAAATTTAACATAAAAGCAATTTAAAACTGAATGTCATTCTCTAATTGTCTCTAATTCTCTAATTGTCTGATTGTCAGACTCTAAGTCAGACTCTCCCTCAACCAGTGCTTAATTTGTGAATTGCGAGGTCCCGAAACAGATCGGGGTAATGGATCCGGCATGTCACCTGAGGATGGAGAGGTGTCGTGCAAGAAAGTGTAGAGCGGGGAGAGGGGTGTTAGAGGTGTATGACGGAGGAGAGTCACTGACGAAAGTGAAGAAGGTTGGGGAGTCGCGGAAGAAAGAGAACATCAGACGGGGCGGTTTATGAGGGGGATCGGTAAAATAAGGTGCCGGATCCGGCGTGTTCCGGCACAAATTAAGCCCTGCCCTTAACTATCTTATAAAGAGTCCTCTCTGCTTCAGGTCTGCCTCCTACAACATTCAGTCATTACATTAATATGGTCCTGGTGTCCACTATAGTGGACATTTAAAAAAGGATGATATATTGAAACACAAACAAGTTAACAGCTTTTAAAGCTAAATGTATTGTTCCTGACACTTTAATAAACAAATATATATGTAATAATAATAGTAAAAAAACATTTAAAAAGCTAAATTTTACATACATCTTTCCTTCCCATAAAATGTGCTTGTTTGTATGCCGGCCATTTTGGCATATCACAAATGACATATCACTAGAAAGCACAGGATGTCCTCTGCACAGTACAACAGGACTTGACAGAGTAGCTCAAAAACTCAAAGAAAATTCATGAAAACACAAAGTCCAGAGGACACAAGTCAATGGGCAGGGTCTCAGGAAGATATATGAACTGTACCATTAATTTTACCTCCTCAAAGAAAACACTTGGTTTTAAACAAAACTCAAATACATGCACAGAAGACAACTTGAGCATTTATAGCAAATAAACTAATGTAAACATTATCCCGCTTGCTTTTTGAGCGCTGCCAAGTGAGTTCTTACACTCCTATGATTGGCCATTGTGTTCACCTGCTCAACAGAAAGGGCTGCGATTGGATCTAAAACTGTCAGCGCTGTTCACTGATGAGTGACGCGGGAAGAACAGCCACAGTTACAGTCTATATGTGCATAATACGCAGTTATCACAGGTCATCCATAAAAGACGCATTGGAGAAAACTCGCACTACAGACATCCTCGTGTCTGGATCCACAAGTTTCGCTTTAACAGCCGAGCGGAGAGGAAAAGTTACCTCACAAACACAACAGGGCGTCAAATGTCCAAATTGAGAGAAAGAGAGAGAGGCAGAGATGGAGTTTTACAGCTTTCATTTTCTCCCTAGGAGTGAAATAGCGGCTTGTGTGCTGTACCTTCTTCAGTGTCAGTAAAAGACTGTCCAGCAAACTCACAGGCAGTGAATTGTGCACAATTATTTGCTGTTAAGTAGTTGGAGCATTGTATTGCCCTCGCCTCCCTTACCATAGTATTCTGCCGCGACATAGCGCATATGAGATAAATTACATAAGTACATAATAACCGGTTATGATCTATTACTGAACTGATATTGAATTGTCCACATCTGCATCACGGTGCATCGAAGAAACAATTAATTTTGACACCCTTAATACTGTGCCATACTATATGGTGGCAGGTGATTTAAAATAGTTAGTTCAACAAAAACATAACGCTTCATTTACACGGGGCTTAAGCGTCAATGCTTGACAGAGGTGTGTCTGAAGTTGGGGCTGACGCGATCGTTATAGCAGCGTCAGCCAATGCTTTTAGTCACCAATAGGTCACTGTCTGAGCTGATGTATTTGCATACAGCGATCTGATTGGCTGACGCTTCCGTCGGCGCTTGAAAAGTTGACCAACTTCTGCAACGAGCAACGCCTCTGAAGCGGCGCTAACGGATCCACAATGCAGTTCGGCAACACCTGACGTCACCCATTCAAAGTGAATGAGAAGCGTTGAAGCTGACGCCCGTGTGAATGGGGCGTAACAAGACATCTTTACTCATCAACATATAATCCTGAACCAATTTGACCTTCTTCATCTGTAAAAGGAAATGGTCAAAATGCAAGCTTTTCACAAATAGATCTAATCATTTTTTTTGCTCTAGGCCTCACATCTCATTTATGCATGTTTAACATTAAGCACAGCACAGGTAAGATATTGCAAATAATGCAAATTTTGTTGTTTTCTTTTCATCAAAGAAACATACAGTAACAAATTACTTGGGCTCTGTCCACATGAGCACAGATATTTTGAAAACCGCAGTTTTACATGGTATAGCCATTCATCAACACGAAAATGCAGTATCAGGTGACTGAAACCAAAACTTTCTGAAAACTCTGGCCAGAGCGAAGTTTTTTGCCTTATGACGCCAGCATGCCTGCTGTTTTCTCCTTTCTGGTTGGCCAACATGGATTTATTCTAAGGTTTTATTGCGGCCTGGTGATTCGGCATGCCCTTGACAGTGCATCACAGTGTGTTTTTCCGTTTTCATGAAGACTTTTTTTTTTTTTTTTACAAAGATGGGAAAAATACCTGTGTGTGTGTGGACATGGCTTTAAAAGGGACCTATGCCCCCTCTTACTTGATATAAAATAAGTCTCTCATCTTCCTAGTATATAAAGTTTTAGCTCAAAATTACCCACAAACATTTCTTATAACTGCCTATTTAAGACTTTGATCCAAATTGTGCCATTTTGGTGACTGTTGCATTAGATTGTGCCCTTTACAAAAGAGGGCAGAGCTACAAATGCCTGTGTCAGCATAGCAGCAGATTAAAAACATGTTATAGCTGTGAAAAACTGAAAATGTCAAAAAGAAATGTCTCAGAAGAAGGCAGTATACAGAGACTACGCTGTTCATTTGTGCTTCCTAAAACTCATCATCTATAATGGCTCCTAGTCACGGACATTGTCTTTGACAGGTACAACGTGAAACCCTAATGCCAGATGGCTACTTCTCACTCAGAGCTGTTTATGCTAATGAGGGAAAGATCATCACTAGTTGGAAGGGATTACCCTCTCTGATGACATGTATAAAAGGGAGAAAGAGTTTCTGGAGACTGCTTTTATGAAATTATAAAAAATATAATTAACTAATCTGTATTATTAGAAGCTAGCTATTGTAAGTTGCTTGGAAACATTCTCTGGGATACAACTTGAACTAGTTTATGTATTTAGTAGTGACTAAATTAACAAGAGTGTTATACGTAATGTGTGCTCATGCTTGTAGAAAATCACATTATTTTTTCATATATCTTACTTTGATTATATACAGCTACTCAGCTAACATGAAAACGACTGTCATATTTCCTAGTTCCTGTGAAAGTCTCACCTTCAAGAGGCTCTAATTGTTCCGCTAACATAATGTGCTGTGATTCGCGGATTGGCTACATGTCACTCCCCTATAAGTGCGTGCTTTTGCGCTGTATAATGGCTCGTTTCCACTGAGTAGTACAGTACGGTACGGTTCGGGTCGGTACGGGTCACCTTTATCAGGCTTGCGTTTCCACTACAAAGGGTACCCTTTTGGTGGGGGTGGTGTATGACAGAAAGTTTAAGTCGACGTCATTCTCGCTCGAATAAATGTCTACAGTAAAGCCGTACAGGTAGTTCACATTATATGAGAAGGTCTTCTCACAAAACAGTTGCTTTAAACATATAAATACTTCTGTATAAATGTTTATTACTAAAATTTCTATGAACATGATTTGATTATAACTGCAGATCAATGACAGTGTGACAGTGTTACAGCCTACTGTAAGGTCTGCAATTATATAAAATAAATAAATAAATGCAACATATATGAACACACACAGCCCCTTACAGTCTCCGATATGTTACCACGTACAGAAAAACTACACACAGCATTCATTTAGTCCTTATTTGAGTTCAAAACATATACAGTAGTCCACAGTCAGAGCAAACTGAAAATATTTTAAAATTTAAAATATGATATCGTAGTGGACCATCCCTTTAAACTACTTATGAAAGGGATTTTTGCATAACAGGTACCCCCTTAAGCCATTGGTCCTCAAACTTTTAGCTTCCTGTTGTCTACAATATTCATTGGCTTCAAGATTAATTAATCACATTTTTTTGCAAAACATAGATTGAGACCCTGTGGTAATTCAATTTACACCTGGTATTAAGATTTTCGTCAATCCAATTTGAAGTGGACGACAACAAATTGAGGTTTAAATAAGCAGTCTAAAATATTTTGGGCTTGTCCACTTTCAACCACTTCTGGAATCAGTCTAAAACACATTTGAATGGATTGCTTTGTGAAAAACAATAACCACAATCACATTCCTTGAATTCAAACACAAGCGGTAACAAGCCAAAACAGTACTGTAAAACACAGTCTGCTTTATAAAAACAGAGGTTTAGATATTCGTCAAACCTTCCGTTTAACTTTCAATTAAATAAATGCCAATTTGAAATAGCATACAATGTAAAAAAAATCCTGGTTGTCTTAAATTTTTAAGCTGAATCAAATTAACCTTATGAGTCCACTGAACTTATAGTATGTAAAACTGACTTAAAACAGCTTGCGTAACTTAGAAAATTAAGTTAGAACATGATTAACTTAGTTAGTAATAAGTTACAATGACCTAAAAGCATATGCTGTCATGACTAATTGATCATATAATTTTTTACAGTGTAAGTATTGGCAATTTGGGGTGGAACTTTATTCATTTGAATGGTTTGGACTGATCATTTTTAAATTGGAAAATACTTTAACAAACAAACATCAACAGGAATGCCTCAGTCTGGTGTAAACACAATGACGTTGTGTTATAATAGTCCTTTTTCCAATCAGTCAAAACGTACAAAAGAGTAAGTGAAAAAGAAAGTAAGCTGTGGTGGGTTGGAGAGATGATGTGTCACCTCTGCAGAGACAAGGCGCTCATCCAGAAAGAGAGATCTACAGGACCTGGCTATGTAAGAGCATGATCTGTTTCCCTCTTGGTTATCTTGTGATGGGAAAGAATGTGTTCTCTTGGATTAATGACATGTTTATCCAAAAGGAAGTCACCACCCTTTCAGAAGCCCTGCCTGTTCCCTTCCAAGTCATAGTTTCTTGGCTACAAGGAGAGTGAGAGAAAGAGAGTAAGACACAATAGAAAGGATGAGGAGAAAGTGGTAGAGGAAGTGCATAAAGAAAGTTGAGATACACACAGTCTTAGAAATAACAGATATCAAGTACCTGGCTAATAACATGCAAATAGGAAAAAACAACAGATTATACTTCACCACATCACGAATCACCTTTACATTACTGGCTTCTTATATGAACTTTGGTCAGTCTGCAACAGCAAGTGAAAAAAATACAATTGTTGCTATAGTTGAGCATGCAGAACCATATAGCAAAAAGTTGTGAGATTTGGCACACAGATAGGGGACAGTGTGAATATCCTCAGGCCATCTACCTCATGAACAGTTAAATATTCCCCTACTGTGCAATAAACGAGCAATACTTTCTCATACGCACTTGTACACAGCACCTTATAACAATATACAATGCAATACTTTCTTACTCGCATTTGTACACAGCACCTTATAACCTGTATATTTATAACAAATCTGTACATGCAACTCAACATTCAGATCCTTTGACTAACTGCATCTCTGTTTAATGTTTATCGTCTTTTTCATATTCATTTTGTGTTGTCACTTGTCACTTTATGTACACTGGAAGCTTCTGTAGCCAAAACAAATTCCTTGTGTGTGTGAACCACACTTGGCAATAAAACTGATTCTGAAAACTGATTCTGATATCAATCACAGCACATTTGAAATCTCTATCTCAGTCCCTGTAGTGCTGCCAACGTTTGTGACATTTGAACCGTAAAGGGGGTCACACACCAGAAGCGCAGCTCGGTGACGCACCACGCAGCACCATGCATTTCAGAATTCTAAACATAGGTTTCTATCCGTGTACACACACCGGGGCCGCAAGTTGGCGGCTGTCTACGGTGACCAGCCACGACTCAGGACACTGTTCATATTTCTGCCGCACCACAGAGCGCCATCTAAATAGTTTCATTTTAAATAGCATGCGAATGTGCGCATCTGGTGTGTGATACTTTCAACTGTCATGTGCGCGCAGTGTCGCGGCGCTGAGCAGCGCATCTTGTGTGTGACGCCCTTGAGGGCTGTTTTTTTCAAACTGGATGTGAGCCTAGTGCTGTGTACCAATTTGCATACTATCCATCCTAAATAGTACTTGAAAATAGAATTAGTATGTCCAAAACCATAGTATGTTGAAAAGAGTATGCCAAAGGTTCCTAGATGGTTTACTATTTGCAGTAAAAATTCAAAGTATAGAAACGTCCATACTCTAACCGCTAATATTGGCCACAGTACATTGCATGTTGGATGTGAATTTGTTTAGAACTACAAGCTTGGGTAAAAAGTGTAAACAAACGACAAACATGGCGGACGCACGAGACCACCCGTCAAGTAGAGAGGTTACAGTAAAGTTGTTTGAATGGCTGTTAATTAATATCTAGCCAACTGGAACATGCTTAAACCGCATTTTCCGTGTTAGATTTCATCTGCAACAACAATACTATGAAACTTATATCAAGATATATTTGGACATTAACTTCTAAATGCATAATTACTCAAAGACCTCAGGAGATTTCTCTGCATGAAAGACTTGCAAATGGCAGATTATCCTGCTGCTGCTTCTCCAGTAAGGCAAGTAATTAAATATGAAGGAAATATGGATGATCTGTTAAGGAGGAAGTAGTGTCCCAAATCTTGCATACTTGCATACCTTTCCTTTACAAAAAAAAAAGTACATACTTGTAGGGAATAGTATAAGTATGTGAATGGGGATGCAGCATATATCCTTGTCACCCTCTTTGTAAATCCTTTGTAACCTTATTTATATTCATTTGTATTCAGACCAAACTTGGCTTGTGTTATGATGGCAATGTCCTGACATTTCTTGTACAGTTTTAGCAAGAAGTCACATACTGTAGTGGTCAGAAGATATGCAGATTACTATTTTAGACTTTAAAAATTTCACTAGCACTTTGGCACTATGTCTTGAAATTACTCAAGATTTCAGGGCACCTACAGGTCAAACATTATGCTAACGAAAATGCTAATAGCTTATGATTAATGTTCCCTGCTGTACTGATAAACTCCCTGGATCATGCTGAGAACATTCATAACATAATATGAACACCAAATACAAACCAAAATATCTTACCATATTGGCAAAAAAAACATGGAATTCAATCTGAAAGACTAAGCATTTTTTCTTTACCACAATACGACAAACTGAAAACTTTTATTGAACAAAACTGCATCAAATTTATTGAAAGTGACAATAGAGAAGAACATTAATTTCAAATTATGTTCTTTTGAACTTTTCTGTTCATAAATGATTCTGAAATATGTTTGCACAATAAAATTAAGAGGCAAAATTGCTATAATTATTATTATTATTTTTGTTTATTTAACAGGGACAATGCTCCACATACAGGCCTCTATACAGGCTAGTATATAGGCTTCTAGCCAAAAGCCAAATCTAGCCTTGGTATTATTAAGGATTCATTCATTCACTTATTTTCCTTCGGCTTAATCCCTTTATTCATTCACCGCAGTGGAATGAACTGCCAAAAATTATCCAGCATATGTTTTACACAGCGGATGCCCTTCCAGCTGCAACCCAGTACTGGGAAACACCCATACACTCTCACATTCACACACATACACTACGGCCAATATAGCTTACTCAATTCACCTATACCGCATGTATTTGGACTGTGGGGGAAACCGGAGCACTCGGAGGAAACCCACGCAAACATGGGGAGAACCAGCAACCTTCTTGCTGTGAGGTGACAATGCTAAACCACTGAGCCACTGTGTTGCCCCATTATTAAAAATGATTTATGAAAAATCATCAAATCAACAAGGCTGGAGTAATGGCTGACGAAAACTCATCTTTACCCTCACAGGACCAAAAGTTATTTCAAACCATGGTCCTACAATAATTGCATTTTTGATACTGAAATACACACAGGCTTAGTATAATATACTGCTCAAACAAATAAAGGGAACACTTTGAGTTACATTGTGTTGTTAAAGTGTTCCCTTCATTTTTTTTTGAGCAGTACATATTCTTTCAAAAACAACTCCAAACATGTAAACAGTAGCTGTTCAAACACAAGAATTAAACTGAAAATATTGCGTAGGAGTCTCTTTTTTTTTTAAGAGAAAAGACCATGCATAGCAGGAAAGAGAAATAGACAGAAATGCGAACAAACGCACAATGCACAAAGCATGATGAACAGGCTGTGCTGACTCAGTGGATAAGAGCAGTGCCGTTACTGTTACCCTCTCGGCCACCACTACACACATTTTGATTGAACTTTGGATATTTATAGTGGGAGTCCTTCTGATCTGAAGATTTGAAAGAGGAAGTGATGATGTGGATGTTGCTAGTGAAGAACTCGGATCTGCTTCCTGCCTGCTCTTTTGTCTCAGGCCAAAAATGTGGGTGAGCCCGGTCAACACCCTTAACCCAAAACTATGAGCGCATGTCAGTTTCCTGTCCAACTCTGGGTGCTTAAATAGAGTGTCTTTGAGTTTAAAGCCGAGGAACACAGAACATTTTCTACATGACATGAATATCACGCCTTCACAAAAATAAACTACTGTGAGTATACGAGTGGAAAACAAGGCCATTGTGAGTACCATGAGGAAATAAACAAGTCAAAGGACTCCATTTTCAATTTTAAATTAATTTTACTTGTCATATTTCAGCAATTCTTTCCCAAAATTATTTGCAAGAGTCTAGAAAGTGTACAGTAGTAGAAAAGCTTTTCTCATAGCTCCTCTTGTGTGGTAATATGCAGGAGGGAAGGGACAGAACTAGGAGGTGCTCTTATTTTTTTTAATCTAGCACAAATGTGTTCACCACAATGGTATGAACACTCGAGAGGACTGTGCTCACATTTTCTTCATCTCTCCCAGCAATAATGTTTTCAAATGATTTACCAAAACACTGGAAAACTAGGTAGCAGCACTAAAAGACTATCACTCCTCTGCCATTTTGGCTAGGTGTCTGCGCACACTGGTGCCCAATGGGTGTATAACTCAAACATATCTTTTACCCAGAATTATTTCACAACCAAGATACAATGTGTCAGTATGAGCTCTGCCCCAAAGCTTTATTCAGATTTTCAGGAAGAATAGTTCACTCCCTAGGAACTATGACCACATTCTTCATCCTTCCTGATATACTATACTTTTAAAATGTTAATGCAAAGAAACATTAAGAATTCTAGAAAACTAGGGCTTTCAATGACTTTTGCAGTATTTGTTTTCTCCTTCTATGTATGTCAATGGTTACATTTTTTTCAGCATTCTTCAAAATATCTTCTTTTTAGTTAAACAGAATGAAGAAACTCACACTTGAGGGTGAGTAACTGGTGAGTAAACTTTCATTTTTACATCATAATTCATATATGATCATGGTCAGATTTATTCCGTTAATCAATTAATAAAATGACCTCAATGATTCCTTTAAAAACCAACTGATCTAGGAACAAGAGTTGGGAGTCACCATCAGTGAAATAGAATGGAATTATATACTCAATTTTGTACACAGTTCTTCTATATGTGCCCGACACAGTTTAATGCAATGCAAGATTTTTCACAGAGCACACTACACTAATGCCAGATTAGCCAAAATATACCCAAATAGAAGTAATACTTGTAATAGGTGTCAACAATCTCCAGCAAATGACACATGTTTTGGTCTTGTCCAAGATTGACAGTCTTTTTGTCTAAAATATTTGATACTTTAAAAAACTTTTAACATCAGCGACCCCAAACAGCATTATTCAGAATTCCTTTTGGGCCTAATTTGCCTTCAACGTTTTTGCTTTCACCACATTATTGGCTAGGAGGCTTAGTGGAAACAAACATCTTTATATGACAGATGGACAAAATAATTTATTTTGTGTTTAAAGTTGGAAAAAATTAGGTTTTCATTAAGAGGGTCTTTACAATCTTTTTACAAAAACATGAAAACCTTTGTTGAATTATACTGACACTATTGATCTTGAAGCAGAAGATGAATAAAGCTTTTCTTTCTTTTTTTATTATTTGTTTATTACTTTTATTGTTAGTTTTTTGTTATTTATTAATTAATTTTATAAATTTTCTTTACTTTTACTGTGTTCTTTAATAACTATATTTTTTATGGTCATCGATTCTTAGTTGTGAAAAAGCAGAACAGTGTATTACTTATTTTTGTATGCATTTGATATTGTATCTGCACAAAATGTTAATAAACATATTTGGTAAAAAAAATTTAAAAATAAACTGATCTGATTCTCATTTGGTTTGATTACAGTAATTACCAGCTCGCAAGAGGGGTAGACTTTCAGCACATATTGAAATCAATGTCACTTTATTCCCCACAATTAATAACTGAATCCAATTAAAGCTAGGATATACAAAACAGGAAAGGCTAGCAATAGTAAGCAAGCGCTGAAAGCACAAAATTCCATGCACCCTCCCTTCAGAGGTATTTCGAAAGCCCCACACTACCTAAAACACATGAATGTAACAATGTAGCCAATTTGGGTGTTTTTTTTTTAATAAATGTAGTGATTTTGTCATTTTTCTTGCATCTTTTATTATATTAAGTTTTATTTTGGCTATTTAAGGTGATAAATACATATTTTTGGCAATTGTTTCTGGTGAAAAACACAAAAATAACCTAGACTTGAACAGCACAGTAAATTGCAAGGCACCACATATAGTTTTAAAGGTGCAGTGTGTAAATTTGACACCCAGTGGTTGAACTAGGTATAGCATTCCTGGATTAAAACAAATGCAAGCACAGGTTGCCAGATTGAGAACCAACAAGGCTGATTTACATGGTGTTATATAAAAAGCAAGGACATACGATGGAAGGAATATTTTCCATATTAAAAATTCCTATTTTCCATAGTTTTTGTTCTAACCAACACCTTGAATTGATATTAGAAACAGCTTCTATTTCTTGCAGCTGAAAAACTGACAAATGATCACCTCTGGTAAACCTCGTGTGCTTTATTCAGTGTTAAATGCTAATAATGTGAGTTTGAATGCCATTTTACATGATATTTATTGCCATACTACAGAAAGCAGCAGCAAACTGAAAAAATTTTTTATACTGCTTGAAATTGAACTTAAGAACTGTGATTCAAAACCAACACATATCAGTGATTCAGCATCTATATTTAATGATGTTAAAGAGGTTTAATGTGTATTAATTAGATTATAAAATTACCATTTTGTGAGTGAGTGCATATTCTGTGCTTCTGTAGGCTGTATTTAAATTTCTGTCATGTTTCTTCTGGTGCAAACAGCCAAATTGCTTATCACTGCAAATCCCGTCACGTAGCGTGTTGTTAGGACATGGGGTTACAGTGTAACCTGCTCATCAATGTTTGCATTCGTAATATTTACATTATTTGCTAATTAATAACCTTGTGTGGAACTCTGAATCTGCGTCTCATTTCAGAGTCTGCTACTGTCCACCAGAGGTTGCATTTCAGTCATGGACGCATGCTTTCAGAGCCTTTCTGAATGAATGAATGAAATATGCGATTTTCCAACAAGGCAATCCGGGGTGCTGAAATATAATTGGCTACACTGGTATTGGGCGGGTTAAAAGAACCAAAACAAAGACAGACGTTCTGGTACGGAAAGCACATTTTCAAAGCAGAATATCTGACTTTAGCATTGTTTTCAGATAAACAAGAATGTTCACTTGGCATGTTTCTTAAATATCTGCAAACATATTATGGTATGTTTATGCTTTAGTAGTCAAAAACTTACATACAGCACCTTTAATGTGGGCTGCACTGTCTGACAACAGAAACATAAAAATGTGTAAATGAAAACTTTTTTTTCTGTATCAAATTAAGATTGGGCTGCATTAAAAAAGAAAACAAATGCAAAGTGTTGCAACAATGTGATAACATCATCAAAATGCTAATTACTGCATGACATCAACATTGTTGACATTATTATCATTTAGCAACTTTTATTTTAGCCCTTTCTGTACGGTAACTTACATTAAGTCCGGCAGGACATGCAATGTTGTATCCTTAAGTCTTCCACAAAAGACCCCTTCAGACCACTTTATTTACTGATTGCTAGAGACATTTTTTCCCTTGAAAAACTCACCCAATAGCCAATACTAGCCCAAAGCCCCAGTCCTCATTTACTTTTATTATATAAAAGAGTGGCCTTGCATGGTACATTTTAAAATTTAGCATTTTTTGTTCCAAAGAAAAAAAGAAAGGCATACAGCTTAGCCATATCAAAACATGCATTTTTGGTGTGAACCATGCCCTTTAAATGGTCAAGGAATGCGGACGTGCTGGGATCTCTATATCATAATGGTTATGAAACTTTCCTTGTGCTGACCACCTGGCCTTGACTACGTGATTAACCGCGTTATCAAATTGTAAACACATCTGCACAGCAGCTCCTTTTTCCTGCCACTGGCAGGTAACCCGCCCATGCGGCGCCTGGTCTAAACCGTGCAACCCCCCTGGAGTCATGCCAATGGTGAGATCACTATATAACCACAAGGGCTTAATTGGAAAAACCTGGAGGAACCAGCACCTCCTTTTCCCACTGCCAGTGCTCACTGCACTCCCAGACCAGCTCTTAAAAGAGCCCAGAGCAAGATGACCACAACAGAAGCAGTGGTTTGGGGTAAATGCCTCATGTTCACACCAATGCATCTTACTTTCTCTGCAGCGGGAGACTGAGAGCAGCATCTTTCTGAGTGTCTTGCCTGCTCTCTGGACAGGAAGCCAGTAATCAGGAGAACAGGAAGAGTTGGGATGGATTTCCTGCAAACTCAGTGTGAAAGTACATACTGACCTCGTCTGAAGTGGGCAGCCAAAAAAATGTAAAAATTTCAATGGACTAAGAATGCCTGCATGCTTGTCTTTAGAGCAAATGACTCTTAGATATCACACATACATTTCTGTATGCTGACAAGTTGCTATTATAATCTTGTATTATTTGAACTTGTGCCAAGTATACTACTCTTTTATTTCTACAAGCAACTAAAATGGCTTTTAATATTCCATAAATGCAATAGGGTTTTTCAGCACACATGTATAAAAGCACATCTAAACAATTGGAAAAAATATGACCAAGCTGAAATTTCAAATGGCTGAACAACTCATTGGACTGTAAGCAGACTACATTTCATTGACACTCTTAATAACAAGCACTAATAACATAGAAATAATATTAATCTATTGAAGTTAATTGTAAAAACATTTGAATGCTGTATTAGCATGTATTATTCAAATTCAAATGACAGTTTTACTATTTATTTATTTATTTATTTTTATGCAGGGACAATGTACAACATGACATGTTGTGCCAGAGTTAGCTATAAAGATAATTTACATTTGTAGTTCCTGGGCAGGAAGTTGTAACAAGTTTAACAGTAAAAAATAATACAATATACACTTACAGTAAAATACATACAATACATCATAGTCAATACAATCAAATCAAAGGTTGCATATTTGATTTAGTTTATGCCACATTTTAAAAACACTTTTAAAATGATTAAAAGTGGTACTCTCTCTGATGTGCAGTGGTATTTTATTCCATCTTTCTGCTGCTCTGACTAAAAAAACCTGATTGTCCAAAAGTTAAGTTTAACTGAACAATCACCTCTAACCGATGACCTACAGTCTGTCTTATATTGTCCTTGCAGACAATCACACATTGTTTGAGAGGTGGTGGTGCAAGATCATTAAATATTTTATACATTAAACACACATCAGCATAAAATAAGAAACTGTCGAATGTTAGCAATTTATGCTGTTCAATACAGTTACAGTAATGATAGCTCATTTGCTTTTTAGCTAAAATTTTTACAGTTTGCTTATAGATATTATACAATGGTTTTAATGATGTAATGTTTGTGAGGGACCAGCTTGTGGCACAGTAAGATAAATGAGGGAAAATCATTGTATTCATAAGAAGTTTAGCAGCAGTCATAGGCAACTGATGCCAAATGTTCTTACAAATCCTCAAGCTTGCTCTAGCACTTTTGGAAACCTTCTTAATGTGTTTTTTTTATTTAAATTAGAGTCAATAATTATACCTAAATATTTAAAATGATCACCTATATTTATTACTTCTCCATGGACTAAAATATCTGAGCAATGCTCCTCGTTTTACTTAAATGAAAAAACATTCCCACTAGGGCTGTGTGATTAATCAAAATCGAATCGCAATTTAAAACAATACGAATAGCTAAAACCGCAAGAGGCTGTGATATAAAATATATATGTATTATTTAATTTCCCCCGCCCAGAGCAAATGCGTGACTACCGTCTGTGTGTGATAGTCTTACTAGACAATTGAGTGAGCACACTTAAGTTCTGCCCAATCAGAATTGCGCAACAGAACAATGCGGAACACCGACAATAAAAAACAAACAAACAAACAAACAAACAAACAAACAAACAAACAAACAAACAGGAAAGCACAGACAATTGGAATAATGGCGTCTGCTGCTTCAGAAGCTTTAATAAACAAATATCAAAGAAAAACAGGACATCGGTAACATGGGAATATTTTGGTTTCAAAGTTACAGACACCAAACAAAAACAGGTGATTTTTAAGAGCTGTCGCAGAATTGTTGCCATGGCTTAACGATTATTGACCTGAAGCTTGACTACAAAATTAAATCGCAAATCAAATCAAATCACAATCGCAGTATGTGTCAGAAAAATTGCAATTAGATATTTCCCCAAATCGCAAAGCCCTAATTACCACAGTTTTATTAACATACACATACACACAGATAACAAATCACAGAGTCAGAATAACGTATTAAATAGAGTAAGAATAATATTTATTTAGTTATTTATTATAAATAAATATTTCATTATAAATTAATATTAATCAAAATATTTATTTATTATATATTATATAACATGGCACCTTTTATGCTCTAAAATGCAACATTTTTATCTTTTTTATTTAAAATTCAGACAAAATGTCCCCAGCAGTTTACAAAATAAAACTAACATTTTTTGTTTTTTATGTTTTAGATGAAAGGTAGGGCTGGGAGATTTGGCCTAAAATCAAAATCTCGATTAATTGACCATTTTAACTCGATTACGATTAATGAATGATTATTTTAATTATTTATTTGATATTTTTGCCCTCATAGTTCACTGACAATTTTGTACAGTAAATATGCTCACAAATAACAAGTGAGAGATTTCTGAATGAAGGGTGCATTAGTTGATTTTAAAATAATTGAAGGAAACACACACTACTACCTATGATTATTCATTGAACATCAACGTTGAACAACTGAAATTAAAACACACATTATCTAAAACGAAACCACATTGTCTTTTTTTATTATAAAAAAGTGAAAATAAATAACTTAAACAAATAATTTGCAAGTTTGGAAACAAAATAAATAATTATCAGGTTTTTTCATATTAAAAGTAGAAAATAATAATTTTATGTAAATAATAATTTAAATGTAATGGATAATATGCCATCTCAAGGCATCCCAGCGCAGCTTCCAATCAACGTCAATCTAGTGCAAGTAAGACTCATGAATAGGTCTATCGTCCTACTTGATGAGAGATCAGATGTGGCTGCAGAAATATAAATCTGCCTCAGCCTTTAACGGAGAGGGCTTATGCCATAGGGAAAATAATTGAAACAATCATCCTGGGAAAAATTAGGTCGATTATAGGTTCTGAATGTCGATTACTTTTTAAAGCCCTCATGAAAGAAAACTAAAAATGGTCTTCATTCACTTATTTCAGACTTTTACATTTTTTTCTTCTACTAAACACAAAATGAAATGAATATTTAGGATTATTTATCTATTATCTAAATAATTGAATATCTATTTTTTATTTTTTGGAGAACTAGTAGACTGTATTTAAGGCACCAATATACTCAAAGTGAAGTAGGATTTTTGCTTATGATTGAATGTCTTTTCTTTCTGAACCTCTTTACACAGCTAGTAAATGCGTTTAGGTAGCATAGGATACATACATAGAATATGTGTCTGATGCTCGCTTTCCTATCAGACAAAATATAAACTCATTAATAAGCAGTGAGTTAGATTTTGTACAAATGCATTTACATTTGCTATTCAATAATATTTAAAGTCCCAGTGAAATTATATTTAAAACCTCACAGCAAGAAGGTCGCTGGTTCGAGCCTCGGCTGGGTCAGTTGGCATTTCGGTGTGGAGTTTGCATGTTCTCCCCGTGTTCGGGTGGGTTTCCTCCGGGTGCTCCGGTTTTCCCCACAAGTCCAAAGACATTCGAAGTGACTGTGTAAATGAGTGAATGAGTGAATTGGGTAAGCTAAGTTGTCCGTAGTGTATGAGTGTGAATGAGTCTGTATGGATGTTTCGCAGTGATATGTTGCAGCTGGAAGGGCATCGGCTGTGTAAAACATATGCTGGATAAGTTGGCGTTTCATTCCACTGTGGCAACCCCTGAATAATAAAAGGACTAAGCTGAAAAGAAATGAATGAATGAATGAATGAATATTGTTACTGTGCAATCTGTGTAATCTGTGCAAGCGAATCCACTTCTGGTTTACACAGTCTTTAAGAATAGCAGGTTTAGAAATCTACATGGATTTGGCCTTCCACCTTCTCTATAGCTACTGTAAAACTAAAATTGTGTTTTATTTGGGATGCCATTACACTAATCTTCAGAATTTATTTTTAATATGCTAATTTGGCGATTACTAAACATTTGTTAATATTATCATGGCTCAAAACAAGTATGATGCTTTATACACTGTGGAAACCACGACACTGAAAATACATAAGAATGGCATTTGTTTGCAATAATATACTATGCAATGTACATTACATCTGGAACAAATCTGGTATACCCTAATAGACAAAGTTTTGTTATTTGAAAAAAATTGGTCCCCTTTTATTTCCTTTCTACAAACTTTAAAATATTAATATTCTTACTGATTAATATGTTTACTATGCCTTCAGTACCTAATTTTACCATTAGGTAGCACTGGTGGGTGGTTGGTTGGGGAAATGCATGTTTATGTTTTGTTAAATTATTATTTTTATGACTGTTGGTTTTTTTTTTTTTTTAATGTCTAATTGTTAACATGCATTTACAAGTGAATGTCTGCTAAAATTTCTAATAATAACATCATATGTAACATTATTAACATTATACTATTAACATTATACTTTTATTTTTCATAAACTTAATGCAGAATTTAAAATATTTTTTTAATCCTACTGACTATAAACATTTAGGTAAAACATTTTGCCTACTGAGGTCCAGGTTTATTTATATATATATATATATATATATATATATATATATATATATATATATATATATATATATATATATATATATATATATATATATATATATATATATATATATATATATATATATATATATATATATATATATGTGTGAGTATATACTAGGAAGACAAACTATTTCACCCTTCCTGTTCCTTCAACTTCCATATTATGATTGGTGCTGGAGTTCTATCATTGTGTTTATTTTAGGAAGAGACCCTGTACTCCCTGGTGGCCTTTTGCACCACTCCCAGAAGATACATTTAGGCTGTTTATATTGTCAGTATAGACCATAAACCCAGACTCAATGTGCAAAATCTTGACTTGTTGAGCCTAAATTGTTTTAAAGAAATAATTTTAGAAACCCAATGCAAAAGATATATTATTAAATTAATCATATCATATATTTTTCTGAAGCACATTCCCAATAACTTAGAAAAAGCATAGTTAGGGACATTTATGTTACCCTGACATCTACTGGACAGTTGTTGTAAGGACATATGAGCTCATGTTATAGTGTCACTAATACTGATACTTTTTAGGTAAACCCAATGTAACTGAGATGTACACACATTAAGTCAGTCAGCATTAATGTTGACATTATTCGAGATCATTAATCCCAATAGACATAATATTGACACAACCAAAACCATTTCAGATTACTATCAGAGATGAGTATTTCTAAAGTCACACACATTTTTTAAATACATTTACATAAACACAGTTGTTCAAGCGTTAAAGGCTGGTAAGATGTTTCCTATAGCTAAAAAAAAAAACAAGTAATACCTACAGTCAGAGTATTTAAATAAATTTACATACAAAATTATTGTAGGTAAGTTGACAAGATATTTTAATGCTTTTAAAATTATGCTTTATGCTCCCCAAAGCTGCATTTTTTAATCAAAGAATAAATAATAATTGAAAATTGCTGTTTAAAGTTAAATTTATTTATTTAATATTTTTCTTTTAATGACATTTTAAAATATCATTCATTCCTGTGAAGATTATTAGCAGCTATTAATCTACTTTACTGGGTCCACTCCTGTTTATCATTTATTTACTGCCTCTTGGTCACATTTTTAGAAAATACAATTCAATTTCACTCCTATGCTGATGACACTCAATTCTACCTGTACACCAAGCCCTCCAGTTCTTGTACTCCTTCCGCTTTGAGTAGATGTTTAGCTGAAATAAAAATCTGGCTTTCAGCTAACCTTTTTAAATTAAATAGTGATAAAACTGAAGCCCTTCTCATTGGGACTGAAAAGTGTTGGATAAAGCTGATAATTTTACAATAGATGCTGATAATAGCACAATTCTTCCCTCTGTGCAGGTCAAGAGTTTGGGTGTCATCTTGGATAGCACACTCTCATTTGTCTCAAGGTCACATTAATAATATTACCCGTACTGCATATTTCCACCTGCGTAATATCACTCGTCTCCGCCCTTTGGAGTGAAGTAACTAATGCATGGATAAGAATTGCTGTGTTATTGGTCATGAGTAGGACCAGACGGAATCTGCGGACATTTTTTTGCTATTTCTGCGCAGAATTATGCGGAATGATTTTGGGAGCATCATAACTAAAACCTTAATATATGAATTAAAAAGTAATACCTTTTTAACTTTTATTAATTGTTTACAATGCAAATCCAATTAGATCTGCATTATTAGGTAAACAAAGCAAGTCTCTCGTATAATATATCCACTAAAAGACAGAAAATATTACTTTACAAACTATATTGTGCATAAATCATACAAATATTTTCATATTAGTCAATAATAATACTAAAATAAATTTAAAAACTGAATAAATATAAACTTACACACATTTACACAAGTAAATAAACAGAATCAATGATGAGCTAAAAATCTGCGGAATTCTGCACGCGCAGATTCCTTGTGAGCCTAGTCATGAGAGACCAATAACACAGCAGTTCTCATCCATGCATTAGTTACTTCACGTCTTGACTACTGTAATGCACTTCTCACTGGGCTTCCTTCTAAACTTCTCCATAAACTCCAACTGGCTCAAAACCATGCAGCTCGTGTCATCTCTAGGACTTCATCTCACGAGCATGTCACATCACTGCTTTATTATCAGCTTCACTGGCTTCTGATAAAGTTTCGTTTAATTTTAAAATACTACTTCTCACTTTCAAGGCACTTCATAATCTTGCTCCTCAATATCTCACCAAACTTCTCCATATCTATACCCCTTCTCGCTCTCCTATCAGCCAACTCTTTCTCCCTGGTGCCACCTCACACTCAATTAAGCACAATGGGAGCCAGATCTTTTAGCTTTGGGCTCCTCGACTATGGAACTCGCTTCCCATGAAACTAAGGAGCAGTACTTGTCTTCACACATTTAAATCTCATCTCAAGACCCATCTTTTTAAGCAGGCTTTCTTTTGACTATCTTTTATCATGTTATTTTATACTCATGATGTGTTTGTACCTGCAACTCCTTACATGCATTTAAAACTTAGTTTGGTAATGTTTTATTAATTGTTTTAATTTGTTCTGATGTTAATTGTTTTAATTTGATGCTTGTTGTAAGGCAACCTTGGGTGTCCAGAAAGGTGCCATTTACAAATAAATGAATTATTATTATTTTCAGTGCCACATTATCCAGTATTGATTATAGATTTCTTTTTATTGAGATTATTTGGGTTAAAAATTGACCTTTCTATCAGCAGTTTTACATTTAAGAAATACAATACATTTTAACAGTAAAAACAATGTATTTTAACTTTTTAACGTAAATGCAATACTTTAACAGTATTGTATTAATTCTGTCAACCCCAACCTCATTTCCTCTATTTTTCAATAACCCTAAAATAAATATTACTCTGCATATATACTTAAATATAAGAATTTGCATAGAAATGTGTGCTGTTGAAGGAATAAAACACTCAGAATTTTGTTCAACATAAAATGACGTGAACCGGAATATCCTCGTCCAGCAGGTTTGCCAGGAAATGTGCAAAGAAAGACAAGTCAATATTAGAAAGTAGTTTAGTGAGGTCTATGAAAACAACACTGCAGGGCAAGAATCTTTTACTAAAGCATTTATTAACAAGAAACTTTTGGAAAATACCTGTTATTGGATTTTTTTTCTTTTTTGTATTTCTTTAATATAATAGTATTTAACTCAAAAAATGATTTTTGCTGCTTGTTCAAACCGCTTAAGTAGAAAGAGTTGAAACAACACAATTCTTGAGGGGTTTTTAGGACAACTTAATAGTTTTATGCTCAATCCACTTGAGTTAACTTAATTGACTTGTGTTGGGACAACGTGAAGGAATTGTGTAGAACCCTGCATTTCTTCCAGTGTATTTTGAATTTTAACAAATGCATAAACACATTTATTCCTGTTCATTCATTCATTCATTCATTTTCAGCTTAGTCCCTTTATTAATCTGGGGTCGCCACAGTGGAATGAAGCGGCAACTTATC
The DNA here is from genome assembly GCA_903798195.1 of Danio kyathit. Classification (NCBI taxonomy): domain Eukaryota; kingdom Metazoa; phylum Chordata; class Actinopteri; order Cypriniformes; family Danionidae; genus Danio; species Danio kyathit. Next base: position 47,144,882 of record LR812527.1, on the reverse strand, counting down.
CAGCATATGTTTTAAGCAGCGGATGCCCTTCCAGCTGCAACCCATCTCTGGGAAACCTCCATACACACTTATTCACACTCATACACTATGGACAATTTAGCCAACCCAATTCACCTGTGCCGCATGATTTTGGACTGTGGGGAAAACAGGAGCATCCGGAGGAAACCCACGCGAACGCAAGGAGAACATGCAAACTCCACACAGAAACGCCAACTGATCCAGCCGAGGCTCGAACCAGCGACCTTCTTGCTGTGAGGTGACAGCACTACCTACTGCGCCACTGCGTCGCCCATTTATTCCTGTTCTAGAAGCTAATTATAACACGTACTTTTCCAGTCTTGCTGATTGATTTTCTCAAAAGAGGATCTATTATGATAATTTAGTCTTCAAGTTAACCTAGTTATGCAATAACATGTAAAGCAAGTGTTAAACTTACTAGAACCCTTATACTAGTGAATCTCATCTAAAACAACAACCTTGAAGAGATCTTACCTCGATCTAGATGACTAAAAGTCCCGATGACGAAATCCAAAGTTGACATTGCTAAAATCCCAAGCAGAACCAATTGAAGGCGTATAATCCATTTGACCCCGGCCAGATTAATCCCAAGCAGACCAAGCAGAACGGCCACAGAGATGCCCCTCACAACCCATGTGCTCTGCAAACTCAACACCTGCGCAATGGACTCAGCAAAACCCGTAATGTACATCGCTCCAGCCACACACTGCCAAGAGAGAGACACATAATTGTCACCAAACTCTATATTAGGGATGTTCCGATACCCTTTTCCCTTTCCCAATACCAATTCCAACACCTGAGCTAAGGGTATCGGCCGATACAGGGTACTGAACCGATACTTGAGTGTGTATATGTAGAAACAGTTGTGTAAACTACTAGCACTGTTTAAAAAATTGACCGAATTAAATTACGGTGTGCTTCAGACTTATCCATTAATAAAACATGAACAAATGCATACAATAATCTAGAGTATTTTTATTATCTGACATTTCTATTATCAAGCATTTAACAGTAATATTATTTACTGTACTTTACTGAAACAATTTCAGCCACGAATCAAACACCACAAACTGAAAAAAATTCTATTTAAGTGAAATTCAAGTAATAAAAATCAGTGCAAAAAAATAAAGAAATATAAAAAAGTGAATATAAATAATATAGAAAAATAACCTCTTTAACTTAAAATTTTAAAACATTTAATTTTATATAGAAAATACTGCATTACCCTCTTCTTCTTAGCTGCTCTAACAAAGCAAAACTTCCACAGTTTGCATTCTGAGCAGTGAAGAAGAACTGACTTTGGGTTTGCAGTGTTAAGCAAAGCTAGTGGACATATGTCTCACCTAAATAGATGGTATTGGATTTATGGTTTCAAATTCTTCTCACCAATACCAATGCCAGAATTTGTGCAGGATTGGTGAGTATTTTCAATACTAGTATCGGTATCAGAACAACCCTGAGCTTATCATCCAGTGAACATGCAATATAATGCAGGCATGAGCTGCTCACCTGTCCGAAAACATACAGGAGTCCCACAGTTCCTCCAATCCTGCCTCCCAGCACAGTGGAGATCATGGAGTAAACCCCGCCGTTTCCCACACTGCAACATTCACTCACGCCAACACCAGACATCACTGTAACCAAGGCCACCAGTACCACCAATGACACCAGCAGCATGCCCAGCAACACACCAGTGTTACCCTGAAGATGATCGTATGGAAAAAAGAAAATAACAGTTCATTGGATGTTCATTTAAAGACATAGTTTACCCAAAACTGAAAAACTTTCATCATGTAATCAAACTTCACTTGTTCCAAACCTGTTTAAGTTTCTTTCTTCTTTCTTTCAAACTATTGACTTCCACAGTATTTGTTTTTCCAACTATGGACGTCAATGGTTACCAGGTTTCAGCTTTCTTTAAAATATCTTCTTTTGTGTTTAAAAGAATAAAGAAACTTATATTCTGCGTGTTTGAAAACACTTGATGGTGAGTAAATAGTGAGTATATTTTCACTTTTGGTTGAACTATCCCTTTAATAGCACAAAAACTTGGCACACTACTGGTCTCGGCTAGTTCAGTTGGCATTTCAGTTTGGAGTTTGCATGTTCTCCCCGTGTTGGTGTAGGTTTCCTGCGGGTGCTCCGGTTTCCCCCAAAAGTCCAAAAACATGCACTATAGGTAAATTGGGTAAGCCAAAATGTCCGTAGTGTAGAGTATGTGTGTGAATGAGAGTGTATGGGTGTTTCCCAGTGATGGGATGCAGCTGGGAGGGCATCCCCTGTGTAAACATATGCTGGATAAGTTCATTCTGCTGTAGCGACAATGAAGTTTGAAGAAAATGAAGTTTGTACTTATTTGATCTAAAGAAATCACATTTTTATTGTAAATCATTTTATTAAATAAGAAACAGAAAAAAAATTCCCGGTGATGGGTTGCGGCTGGAAGCGCATCCACTGCGTAAAACATATGCTGGATAAGTTGGCGGTTCATTCCACTGTGGCAATCCCTGATTAATAAAAGGGACTAACCCGGAAATAAAGAAATGAATGAATGAAGATAAGATAAGATAAGATAAGAAAAGCTGGTTAGCTTTATTACTTAAACACTGCCAATGTTTTAACTTCAGAAGAGTAAATAAATAAAAATAAAAATTTGGTGGATTAACCCTGATTTTCTATCACAACACATGAAAACATTTGTTATTCTGACCAATTGTTTTTTTTCTGGAAGATAGAAAAGTTCTAAATTACTACATTTGTAAAATTTGAAATGGAAGAAATGCTATCAAACATTTATAGAATATAACTACCAATAAAATGTATATTTTACTTAAACCCACACCTACTTAATGAAGTAAATCTACAGAAACTGTTAATTCTTAAAATTGATTACAGTGACAATAAAACATTTACAATGTTTACAAAATGTTGAACTTTCCCTTAATGAAAAACTCTCGAAATGTAGAATGAATCTCAGTTTTCAGAAAATAAATCTTTTCAAGACTAACAACAACAACAACAACAACAACAATAATAATAATAATAATAATAATAATAATAATAATAATAATAAGCATTTTAATGATTATGCTTTGATAGAAAAAAAATTATAAACCACAAATCATGTGACATTAAAGACTGAACTAATGATTATACTGACAATTTGGCTTAAAAATAATAATAACATGTGAATATGACAATTTAAAACATTTTAGCCCATTTAATTTAAATAAAATTTTTATTTCACAACAATACTGTTAAACAAGATTTCAAATACCGTAAATGCAGCCTTGGAAAACAGAAGAGACTTTACAAATTTTTTACAAACTTTACTGTAGGTCAAAAAAAACACTGACATATATTTAAAAATAGATTATCTGGTATATAATTACACCTCAATTAGGGCTGCATGGTATTGGAAAAATCTGACATTGCAATATTATGTTTTGCTGCAGTATATATTGCAGTATGAATACAGCTTCCACAGATGATTTGAATAGCTCTATTTGGAAAGATTTCGTTAATTTAGATCGACTGGAGTGATCAAATATTTTTTTACGCAGTGATATCTGTATAAAATATAATACATTTCCAGCATATATAAAAACGAAATTAAATAAAAATTAAATAAACAGTGCTTTATGGTTTTCTGGGGAGTCGGACAATATTGGAATATAGAAATTAAAAAAATTAACGTAAAACAACAGTTTAAAAATATAAAATAATTTTAAGCAATTATATAAAATAATATTTAATAATATATGTATTTTTAATATTGCAGATACACATATATTGATATGAATGCTCAAACAATATATTGTTCAGCCATAACCTCAACCATCCTGAAATCTGTGATAAAACAACTTACCACAAGCCAGCCAGTCCGTAAGAAGAGCACCACTCCAAAGATGTTGATCATGCAGGTAGTGAAGACTCCATCCCAAGTGCCGAAAAGCACAGGTTCCCAGACGAATAGCTGCACCTTCCACCAAGGTTGAGCATTAATCTGGGAACCCTACACAAACCAGTGTCACTCAAATCTAAATAAATCCCTATTAATGCCTGTTCCTACACCCAATCTGGAATAGTACCTGAACATTATCATTTTATTTGCATGGCAAAACCTACAGATTGAACATTACCTGTGCATCTTCATGAAATAACTCTTGCACCTGAGGACTCATTCTCTCTCCTGGGTAAGATTACAGTAGCTGGATCTGAGGAAGGAAAACACTTTCTGTCAAGCATTTAAAAAGCTCTAAAAGAGACAGAGTTTTAATAATATTTGACAAGCTGGCAATGTCCACCCCAGCGGGTACCTTGATGTCAAAACGACATCAAACATGACGTCAAAAAAACAGGTCAAAAATACAAATCGATTTGTTTTCAAAACCTTAAGGTATATTTGACATCCACACAATGATGCATTTTGACCACCAAAATAACGATGCAAATAGTACTAATATAAAATTTGTATTAATCTGAAAGCTTAAATTGGAAATTTACACTATTTTCTATCCCTACGATGTTTGTAAACTGTATTGATATAAAAACGACATCAAATTGACATCTTATATTTGCGTCGAAAACACGTAAAAAGTCGATTACATGAATGTACTAATGTAAAATTTGTATTAATCTGAAAGCTTCAATTGTAAATTTACACTATTTTGTATCCCTACAATGCTTGTAAACTGCCTTAATGTAAAAAACAAAGGTGAAAACCTTGAGGTATATTTGACCAAAATAACAACGCTAAAAGTACTAATATAAAATTTGTATTAATCTAAAAGCTTAGATTGCAAATTTACACTATTTTGTATCCATACAATGTTTGTAAACTGCCTTGATGTGAAAACAACATCAAATTGACATCTTATATTGGCGTCGAAACACGTCAAAAGTCAGTTACATGACTGCCATGTAATCAATTTTCTGACGTGTTTCTTATGCTAATTTTAGATATCAATTTTATGTCAAAACAACATCAAATATGACGTAAAAAAACACGTCAAAAATGCAAAACGGTATATTTGACATCCACACAATGATGCATTTTGACCACATAAATAATGACGCAAAAAGTACTAATATAAAATTTGAATTAATTTGAAAGCTTCTATTGAAACTTTGTATTAATCTGAAATATTTAATTGCAAATTTATAATAGATTTTGTATTCCTACGATGTTTGTAAACTACCTTGATGTAAAAACGGCATCAAATTGACATCTAACATTATTGTCGAAAACACGACAAAAGTCGGTTACATGACTGCCCTGTAATCAATTTTCTGACGTGTTTCTTATGCTAATTTTAGATATCAATTTTATGTCAAAACAACATCAAATATGACATCAAAAAACACATCAAAAATGCAAATCGATTTGATGTGAAAACCTTGAGGTATATTTGACATCCACACAATGATGCATTTTGACCACTAAAATAACGATGCAAAAATGCTAATATAAAATGTACTAATCTGAAAGCTTCGATTGCAAATTTACACTATTTTGTATCCCTACGATGCTTGTTAACTGCTTTGATGTGAAAACAACATCAAATTGACATCTTATATTTGCGTCGAAACACGTCAAAAGTCGGTTACATGACTGCCATGTAATCAATTTTTGACGTGTTTCTTATGCTAATTTTAGATATCAATTTTATGTCAAAACAACATCAAATATGACGTCAAAAAACATGTCAAAAATGCAAAACGATTTGATGTGAAAACCTTGAGGTATATTTGACATCCACACAATGATGCATTTTGACCACAAAAATAATGACGCAAAAAGTACTAATATAAAATTTGTAATAATTTGAAAGCTTCGATTGCAACTTTGTATTAATCTGAAATCATCAATTGCAAATTTATACTAGATTTTGTATCCCTACGATGTTTGTAAACTACCTTGATGTAAAAACGACATCAAATTGACATCTAACATTATTGTCGAAAACACGACAAAAGTCGGTTACACGACTGCCCTGTAATCAATTTTCTGACGTGTTTCTTATGCTAATTTTAGATATCAATTTCATGTCAAAACAACATCAAATATGACGTCAAAAATGCAAATGATTTGATGTCAAAACCTTAAGGTAAATTAATACGCTCTTTATTTCTTAATAGAATTGTATCAGTTCCAAATGTTACTTTTTATTGGAATTCTTTTGTTTCTGATATTGATTGGAGGAAAATATGGCTCATCCCAAATAGCTACTTAATTACAAATAAGATAAAAGAAGTTTCATTTAGAATTATTCATTGTACATACCCAGTGAACACTCTCTTAGTAAGATATAAAAAAGATATTGATACTAGTTGTTCATTTTGTAAGCAACACCCTGAGTCCCTAGTTCACTTATTTTGGCAATGCAGTTATTCTAATTTGCTTTGGAAAGATTTTTCTCTTTTTGTAATTGAGAATGTTGATAAAAAGTTTTCCTTACTATGGGAAAATGTTTTGTTTGGTTTTGTTAATTATAAAACAGAAGCTTTACATAAAAAGAAAATATATTTTCTTAATCTTCTATCTTAAAATTTGATATACATAAATGTAAATTTTCAAACCAAAAACCTTTTTTTTTTAAATTATTTTGCTTATTGAAATGCAGTATTACTTTAAAACTGTTTCTAACTCTTTTACAAAAAAGGCTTAATAACAACTGAAATTTGTAAATTATATAATCTTTTTCTTTAATGTGTAATGTATATACCCCTTCTGTTTGTTTTTCTTTTGTTTTTTTGTTGTTTTCTTTTTCTAAAAATATTTTCTTTTTGTCTTTCTATTTTTTTATAATGTACTGTGATTGTTTATTCTCACTTTTTGCATAATTAAAAAAAATAAATTAATAAAAAAAACAAAAAAAAAACAAAAAACCTTGAGGTATATTAGACACCCACACAATGACCACCAAAATAACGACGCAAAAAGTACTAATATAAAATTAGTATTAATCTGAACGCTTCAAATGGAAATTTACACTATTTTGTATCCCTATGATGTTTGTAAACTGCCTTGATGTTAAAATGACATCAAAAAAACACGTCAATAGTCGGTTACTGTATTTTTTTTGACGCCAATTTTAGATGTCAATTTATGTCGTTTTGACATCAAGGTAGTCAACTGACATCAAATTTATTTGCATTTTTGACGTGTTCGTTTTTATTTTTATGTCGTTTTTACATCAAGGTGGTCGCTGGGACAGCTTGGATACATGGTCAACAAAATCTGTTAATAAGTTACACTTTGGTAACTATTAATAATCAACAGCCAATTGATATTCCGCATGTGAGTCACATTAAACTACTTCAAGATGAAAGGCAAACAAACTTAGCCTACTGAAGTTCACGTGAGTAGTACAGCCTAGTACAAAAAGCTCGTTTTCAAGTCTACAAGAAATGACAGCCACCATCGAGACTACATAAATGTGTAAAGAGCTGTTTTGTGATATAAACGGTAAAATCATTGCGCAATCATAAAGACAAACGGACACATACCTGCGCTGTGCTCCCGGATGCAGAAGCAGGTGGAGAATGTGGGAGAGACACGAGCAGCACACCTGAGGAATCGCGTGGTCCGAATCATTTCAGCGAATCGGTTCTTTTGAACGGTTCGTCTATTCTTTTACCTAAACTTTCGTAAACAATACTCCGATACGTTCTTCTACTACCTATAAAAGGTATAAAACTTTGCTGCTGAAGTAACTCAATAAACTGTACCATCATTCAACACTGTTTACTAGTTTAACTCCGTGTATTCAGTTTTATATTTGAGCTGCTTTGCCAGCTGTCTTTGTACTGCTGTTATTAATGGAAACGCTACGTGTTCAAATAACGTCATTAAACAAATATCTGTTCTTTCAGCGCCACCTCAGGTGTGTGCTGTCAGTGTAGCTCTCCTGTTAATTTTTGGGTTTTCACTGTTCTTCAGATGCTATTATAGTAGAGATTTTCATCACATGAATTCAAATTATTAACTAGCCTAGACATTTTGTGATGCAAATCTTTGGTCAGGTGTCAACCTACTTACGTAATTTGAAATAGCATTTCATCCAAGCTCAGGTATTTTTGTGTAAATCTCGAGTCAGAAATTCTTTCTTTTTCAAAGATTGTTTTTTTTCTGCATAATGATTATAATTTGATTGTGAAAAGTATCTTACTTCCATCTTACTTATAACTCAGTCTTAAGGCAAATTCCAAAAACTGTACTTGGTGGTTTCAGTATCTTAGATAACAAGTCTAATAACTTCTATATTAGAAAATGTCTTATTCAAAATAGTAGTTGTTTCCCAAAAGCAATTTTGAAATGGAAACAATATTTTTCTTTACCTTTTATAGATGATATTTGGTAAACAAGTAATGTTTTTTACTCCCAAATAAGGTAAAAGAAATTCATTTTAAAATATTACACAGGTACTATCATTTCACCACAATGTTCTTTCTGTAACAATGAAAGCCTACATCTATTTTGTATTTGTACATTTTCTGATGATATATGGAAACAGGTTTCAGGGTTGATTTTTGATTCATTTTACAAAATAAATAACTTCGATGAATGCATGATCTTTTTTGAATTGTACAACTGGCTTTGATACACTCCATAAGGCTTTGAAGTTGCTAAAAAGGCAAAAGCACTGTCTATTACTCCCTCCTTTAATTTTTTCTGTAAAGATTTTAAAATATTGTATAATTCTTTGACCTCAATTACAAGAAGGCTATAAAAACATCTCTAATAATGAGAAAATAATCTGTACAATCTAATAATTTAAATATGATGGATCACAGATATATATATATATATATATATGCATATTTAATTTTATGCATGTTCTGCATCACTAAGTTTTGTATGCCTGTTACGTCGTATAATCCTGTATTCTTGTCAGTTATTTGCTTCAATAAATATTTTTTTTTTTAAATCTCGAGTCCTACAGGTCATAGTTAACAACAAAATAAAAAAATTAAAAAATAATTATGCATAAACATAATATTCGTGACCCCTACGTTGCATGGGTATATTTTTGGCCAAAATTAAATTTTATGGATCAAAATTATCATTTTTTCTCTGTTGTCAAAAATCATAAGAATATTACCTTTATGTTTCATGAAGATACTTTGTAATTCTCCTACATAATGAATCAAAACTAATTTTTTATTAGAAATATGCATTGCTAATAACTTAATTTGAGCTTTTAATAGGCAATTTTCTCATTATTTTGATTTATTCTTCTTTTTTTAACCCTCAGATTTCAGATATTCTGTTTGTTAACCTAACAAACTAAACATTAAAGCAACTAATATTTATTTAGATTTCAGATGTTGTATAAATGTAAATAAAAAAATTGACACTTTTATGACGAGGTCAAATCGCTATTTTTCTAAGTTTTAGTAAATTATTATTTGTATATTTCATTTATTTTTGGAAATTGCTGAGATATTTGAAATTTCATTATTTGAAAGTTCGTTAATCTTAAGGAAATAGTCATGAAAAACATGTCAATTATAAAAAACAAAACACTTAACAGGATATTTTTTTGAATCCTTCATTAAAAACTACATGTATTTATTTCTTTTTGACTGGTTTCATGAGATTCACACAGTAGTGCTCATACTAAGAGCCACCCATTCCTGTGGTGAGTGATGTAGATCAGGAAACATGGAAACAGCACTCAACAACTTGATGTTTTGGAAATTTAATATTACACAACAAGAGGCACGCAATCAAAAACATCCAATCAGAACTTTCCCCCATGTCTTAGGCGAAGTATTGCATTAAAGTATATTCTATGGAAATAATTCGGCTACAATAAAATGGATACATATAAAAATATAACCAGTGTACAAAGACAGTCAGAGGACATGCACTCCCCAATAAAATGAAATGTCTAAAAACTATTTAGAAGAGCTCTCTTACTAAATAAAACCATTCAGTTTTCCACTCAAGTTAAACTTGGGGGGAAAAAAAGATTAAGGACAACCATAATGCATTCATTAACAGATATGACCAACACCAATTCAAGATTACTCAAAACATTTCAAAAGAAAATCATAATTTACTATCAGAAAATAAAGCAAAAACAAGGCATTAAGCTCTTCCCTCAAATCACCATTTCACTTTCATAAATTTCAGGAGCATCTGTAGCAGTAATTATTGATTAAATATTTATAATGCAGAAATCACATGATATTGAAATGATAAAGAACTCCTTACAATGTCTTTTTTTCCCAATTAAAACCGCATTAAGAGGCAATTCATAGAGAGGACAGTACATTTGTCATTTTACAAACAACAACACAAACATGACTTTGTCACAACTGTTGTGCTGAGAGTCATCGGGGATTGTAGGAATGAGTAAATCGAAATGGCAGCAAATATTCTCAAATCAAGTTGCACTCTCTCTAAATACTACATCTCAAGAAAAGTGCACAACTTAAATTACACAACCTATTTACAGCATGTAAATAATCCAAAGGAATAAAGGAATGTTTAGGCACACAGAAAAATAAACTGTAATCAAAAACACGGTAAATGTCTTCGACAGCCAGATCATGCAGACCATGAACAAAAAAAAGAAGACATACGCACTGGACTGCTCTTAATGGACTCACGAAACATAAGCAGAACGAATGTGTGTGAATTGTTTACACCGCAAAATCCTCTGAGCAAAATTTACTAGGTTCAAAGAGTATTTGGTCCCTCTTTAAATAAGGGGCAAACAGGTTGGTAATATAAGTAAAGCTGCTGTTTGTGGAGTTGCTTAATGATCCTCTGCTGAGATTTTGAGAGAATCAATGTATTATATTTTATCTGATTTCATCTAAAGCTGCTGTCACACTGGACTTTTCCCTCCATAGACTTCATGCGAATGCGTCAGACCAGAAACACAAGCTCGTGCGACAAGTTTTGCGGTTCGCTGCATTGCAGTTCAAGCTTGGTGAACTCTGACCTGCGAAATCGCATCACTTGACTGCGTGAGACCAATCGAGAATTAAAACATGACCTCTCTGGACAGAAATTTAAAATATGGACCAATCGCTCGCTTTTTTAAATGTCTAATCATCTTGTGTAATCCTGCCCCTTTTCGCAGCGATGTACTACAGAATTTCACACGCACAAACTCTAGTGTGACCACAGCTTAAGGCTGTGACTGAAGTCAGTTGTAGTTTTGTGGTTCTCTTCTGTTTATTAACAGCACGTGTTCATCATCAGTGCTCAACCATCCCCTAATTAATCCTTTCATTGTCTCATTAACTTGAGTAACTTCAACTCAATTTATAGAGGGACCAAATACTATCTAAACTGAGTAAATTTGAGGATTTTGCGATGTACTAAACCATTCAACAATTTACATAAGAATGCTTTAAAGAAATTCAATGAGTACAGGTTGGCATGATACTATGATTATAAATCATGAAACTAAGATTAATCAAGTTACACTTAAAAGGCAAGCGGGTCAATTTCCATTATCAGAAAAATAAAGTTTAATGTACATGATTAGTTAAAAAGCTAACATAGAAAGATGTGCAACAAACATGTTATGCTTACATATAGATATTAGTACAGTTTTAAACATTATACTTTTTTTTGTTCAATAATTCAATAAGCAATATGATTTTTAAAAGCATTTGCTAATGAAAGGGGTGCTTTGAGACAAAGAAAAGGCATATGAATATGATCTCAAACCATACATTCTTAAATCACCTTTGCTGATTTCCTTCTACACTGATTACATCAGATTTCAAGAGTTCACACTTAGCTAATGATTGGTAATAAGCTTGTTTGGCATGCTGTGCCGGCAAAGAGCCCTGAGCTTATAAGATCCTCGAGCCCTGGGCTCCCTCCCGTTAGCAGGACGAGAGGGGAGTTTGAGCTCAGGTAGATCTCCCCTGACTTATTCTGGTAAATGGCAGATATAGAGATGCTAAGGAGATATACGGCTTGCAAAGAACTTGACTACGATGTCAATTTGGTATGTCCAATTTCCTTAGAATGTGTGTTTTTTGGACTGTGGGAGGCGAACCCGGGGAAAGCCTACACGAGTATGGGGAGAACAAGCAAACTCTGCACAGAAATGTCGACTGGTTTAGTAGGGACTTTAACCAGAGACATTCTTGTTGTGAGGCAACAGTGCTAATCACTGGGCCGCTGTGTCGCCCATCTAGAAAAGAGAGAGAGGGGGGGGGGGGGGGGGGGTTCTTCAAGACGAAGATACTGAGATAAGAAACTCTGGTTATTTATAGTAAGTTAGGAATCATCTGATTGGTGAATCAATCGTAAGCTAATGCGGGACCAGCCGTGGACAATCATAAGCACGTGATCCTCTCGAAATTAGTTTATAAATAAACTTCACTTATGGAGATGTGCATTATGCAAATGGAGGGTGGGAATTGAAAAGTGCTTTAAAACAAAACCAAAAACTGCCAATGAGCTCAAAGTGCTATATAATGGGTCATTTTTGTTTTATCAAATCTTGAGTGCATCTGGAAACTCAAGAATACAGGCTTGACCAAAAAAATGAATAAAGTGATAAATGCCCTAATTGTCTTGGAACTAAGTTAGGCATAATGAAGATAACGATGAAGTGCATACCTGTTGTTTCTGTTGCCTTGGACAATAATTAAAACGACATCCTCAAAATGTGGCACACAAGAAATCAAACCCTAACATACTGATTCTGACAGATGTAGCATTTGCTGAATATAACCATCATTTTGATCAAATAATCTTAGAACAAAATGTGCAAAAATAATTCAAGATTATATGGTCTCATAGAATTATGGGCTAGGTCCATACAAACTCAGTATGATGATAGCTGAAAATTGCTGCTTTGTGAGATTCTTTCAGGGAGCAGTGAATGCAAGAACACATGAAAGTCATTAAATGCACAAAAGATATACAGAGTAACTAGGGTGTGATAAATGTCACTAGTTAAAGGTGGATCACAAAGAGGAACAACCTAGTAAGTGCCCTACTCAAGTCTAGGGCATCAAAGTAAGGTACTTTTTTTAGTAACTTTCTAGACAACATGTCATGAAATTAAACAAAAAGAAAGGAAATTGATTGTAATGCTAGGTTAGGGTAGTTTCTATAGACCTAGAATACTATTAGGTCACTCAGTTGAAAACTGAACACTAACAGGTGGCAAATTCTTATTTTTGAACTCCATGTGAACCAGAAGTTGCTGACCCTTTTATTCCAGTATGTTGATGTACTTCCAATTTAAATGGAATATTGGGTAGGGGGCGGGGCTTCCTTTTGCGCATCATTCCCTCATAGCAAACTAACGGTAAGGGGGCATGGTTAGGAATATTGCTATGAAAACTAACAAGTTGACATCAACAGAGAAGGATCGCCACTACAAACGCAGAAGCAAAAGGTCAGACTTTGATTGAAGATTACCAAAAGAAACAAACAAAAAAAAAATCAGTGCATTAACCTGCACAGATTAAGTATTCACCTTAAGAATAACAATTTGAGATAGCAAAGTAAACATTGTCAATTTTGATTTCACCCAGACTTTAAAGTTTTCTTTTGAGAAAGATACTTTAACCCAATAAATTCACACTACTACATGCAGTAGTAAACTGAATGCTTGATATCTGGAACGCACAGACTAACTAATTTGCTGCGCCATAGCGTGTCCAAGCACTACAAATAATGCAATGACACAGAGTATTCTATATTCTCCATTAGAATAATGAAACCTTATGTGCGCATGACTCTGCTCCTTTGATTCTCACACACGCGTGATTGTTTAGAGATGGAAATTGGAAAATCATAAGTATTTGCACAGAGATCACATTGCCTTCACTGACAGAACTATAAAGTGCCTTTTATATGCTTCAAATCGTTAAAAGCTTTTGTTCAGCCAAAGGTTTGGCTGCTTGTAGCATCTGGTGATGAAGTTAGTTGAGTTCTTGTTTCATTAACCAGAGAGAACTCTGGGAAGTCCGCCCCTCCATGACCTCTCAGGGTAACTTGTCCACTAGCAATGCTAAACTGTGGGGATATTCCAGATCGAGAGCTTGGAAATTGAGATCGAAAGTTCTGATCGAAAGTAGTGATCTGAAATGTCTGGCTGATGCTTTGGGGGTCAGTCTTTTTGGGAGAGGTCACTTGGTCGAGGAAGTCCTCGGTTGGCGAAACTGAGGAAGGGTTTGTCTCGTCACCTGAAAAGGAGAAGGAGTGTTGGGTATCTACTAAAAGGCTAAAGTTAGGTTTCTCCAAGGTGGATCTTAATGGAGAGTTCATGGTTGGTCTGAACCGGGATGGGGAGGTGAACTGCTTCTCTGTGGAGAACAAAGGCTGGCCAGCGAGACTGGCACTGTCATTTACAAAAGTAAGACTCTGGTTGTTAAGGTAGGTGTCGTTCTGACTGGTCCTTTCCAGTGCCTGCTGGAGAAACTTGGAGTACTCCTGCAAAAGGCTGGCCTTCTCAGTCGGAGGTGCTTGTGAACTGGTTACCAAAGCTTCCGCGGGGCTACTTTCATCAGAAGAGTTGATTGAGATGCTGGATGTGACCTCGGTGTCTGCCACGCTAAAGGAAATCTCTGCCTGCCCATTGGCCTTATTGGAGTAGTGATCAAGAAGCGTCTGCAAGACTTCATCTGGAAGGACGTTCTTCTCATTACTGGACTTTATTTCCACGTTCAGCGTCTGAGTCTCAGAGAGGATTGTGGCAGGGACAGTCTCATCGATGACGGTCGCTACAGATGCCTGAGTGACAGAAGACTGCGATACGATGCTGCTTACGTTGAGCGCATAGTCTCGACTAGTGTTCGCCGTAGCCGCCTGAAGATATCGCCTTTTCTTGACAAATTGCATGGCGTCATCATAGTTTGTGCTGCTCCCTGTAGGTTTCGCTTGTCCTACTTGTAGGGCTTCAACTGACTCCATGTCAGGATTGGTCTCTACATCCAACAAACCTTTGTTATCCACAATCTCAAACGTGTATCTTGTTACTTTGCTCTCTTCGAATGAGGACAATGGAGAGAGACTCTGGGACTGCTCTAGAGCCTGCTGTTTCAAACCTCTTCTGCTAGCGATTTTCTTTAAGACTAGTTTTGGAGGACTGATAATTTCATCATTAGATTCCTCTCCTGCAAGATGCCTGCTGCCAGGTGGGGAATCAGGGAGCTCCACAGAATAATCGGTGACAACATATTCATCCTTCACTTTGGTGGCTACAGCATAAAGAGGAAGACACTCACTTTTGGTAAGTCGGTCTTCTGTCTTTTCATCCAGACCAGCTTCAACCACTTTATCAACAGTGGGACTTGTGATTGAGGCCCGACTTTTATCAGAGGTCTTCTGACGTTTCTTCTTGGGAAGGGTGCAATCCTTGGCAGGAAAAGAGAAGCCAAAGTTCTCTGGAGTGCGAAGGGGACCATCTTTGGCAGCTGTTTTCTGCACCTTCCTGTCTTTATTCTCATGGCACATTCGTCTGTGCTTTAGTACTCTGTCAGTTCTGGAGAAGAACTGTGGTGGGAAAAAATACGATTACGGTTGTGTACCAAAACCCATAATCTGTATCTAAACACAGACCTCAGGGTCACTTAAATGCATGAGTTAGTACAGATATTGTAATGCTGCGTTCACACCAGATGGGGATGAAGTGTCAAGCGCAAATGATTTACATGTTAAGTCATCGCAAAGACGCGAATAGACATCTAGTGGTGCCATTCGCGCAAATGACACGTTTCGCATGAATAAAGCAGCGCGGGTTAAGCGTTTTGCACATTTGACGCTCGAGTAGGAAAATCTGAACTTCAGCAGACATTCGCACCACGTTAACCAATCAGGAGCTTTCTTTTTTTTCAGGGGCGTGATTATGATGTAGTGCCTGTTGTTGGTGTCCCGAGGGGAAATCCTCTTGCAGACACCGGAGAACAGCTCATCAAACTGTACTCGGCTCAGTCTGAAGCACCGCTGAAAGCATCTATCATCCAGGTATAGTTTCTGGAGGAGTTGATAAACTCACAGAGCTGGGTGCACCTCTGAAAGGATCTAGTGGACTCAGACACGACGCCGAACAAATCTATGCTGTTTTTCAGCCTAAATAAAGCACATAAAGCACAGCTACTATCTCAATAAAATCAATGTTAGCCATTTAGCAACAAAACTAAGTCACTGGGCAGACAGATGCTCCTGCCATGATGCAAATCTGCATCTAATGTGAAGCGAATTTGACGCGCAATGAAGCGAGTAAACTCAAAATGTCCACGCATCTATTTATACGCAAATAGTGTGATTTGTTCGCGCATGCCACATCTGGTGTGAACGCAGCATCAAAATCACAAAGCCAACCCTATACATTTTCATGATACTGCCTGCCAAAATATTACCTGATGGCAATAGTCACACTGATAAGGCTTCTCTCCACTGTGTGTTCTCTTATGTCTCTCCATGTGGTACTTCTGAATAAACTTCATTCCACACTCATCACAGCGAAAGGGTTTTTCTCCTACAAAAGTTAAATGACAGGATTTTATAAATGATATAACAAACTATTTAGGCAAGTTGAATAAGCATGAAAGTTTATATAAAATGTCGACTTGCAATCGACGGTTTTTATAAATATAGGTAAGAGAACACAAGTATAAATAAATGACACTTTCTGCTAACCTGTATGGATCTTCTCGTGTCTCTGAAGCAGGTACTTCTGAATAAAGCGCATGTCACATTGATTGCACTGGAAAGGCTTTTCACCTGCAAATAGTACATTTTTGTTCAGTTTTGTTCTTTATATACCAATTACTCCCACAGGACTAGTGTAAAGACTACTAAAACACTTACCCGTGTGAATGAAGACATGTCTCTGCAAATGGTAGTTTGTCCGAAAAGCTGCATTGCAGTGCTCACAGATATGAGATTTTGGGTTCTGGTGTCCAAGTGAGCCGTCTTCGTTTATAGTGACAATCTAATAGGATGGAGAAAATAAATTTCAAAACAACTTCATCTTTCATGTATGTGCTCCTTTAAAGCATTATGATACTGGGCGGTCAATAAAATAACTGATAATAAATGTCAATTTATCTTACACTGCATTACAGTTTGTAGGATTATTTTTAAGTCTACACACAATCAGCTCAAAAGGACCACTCAACAAACTCATCACTAGTTGTTAAATTTCTTTACCACAAATGTTTTGCACTATAAAGTATCTTTTACTATTAGTTTAAAGCACAGATGTCATTTATAGAGGAATCTCTGATGAATTATATTAAACCTTTGCAGGCGAGCGCTGCTTTCTCTTCTTCTTTTTGTGACAGTCTGATGGGTCCCTCCCTGGTTTCTTCTCCTTTTTATTCAGAATCAACGAGTCTGGCACTTTCATCTCCTGCTTTATATTTACCTAACAAACAAAAAAACAACAACAAAAATCATTTATTCATTCATTTTTCTTCGGCTTAGCCCCTTTATTCATCAGGTGGAATGAATCGCCAACTTATCCAGCCTTTGTTTAAAGGTTTGATGATTTTAGATATATCATAAATTAGTACACTCCTTTGAATCAATTTCTTACTTAATGTGCATAAAAAAACATAATTATACATTTTAATTCAAATAAGGTAATGCAAAAAAATCAACTAAATTTAATATTTTACATGGCTATCTAACTTTATTTATGCAGTCTTATTCATTGGGCTCAGAGTGTACTCATTCTTGAACTTAATACAATGTTATTTCATTGTGAAATGTTTTGTTATGCACTTCTTGTGCACTGAATACATTTAGAATGCATGTAGCTTGTTTGAAAAAGCAAAAATAGTTGCCAAAAATTGCAAATAAAATCGCAATCGCAATATTTGTTCAAAAAAAATCACAATATGATTATTTTGTCCATATTGCACAGCTCTAATTACCACGTCAATCACTTTTTCCGCAGGACTCTGGCATGAATAGCCACAGTGATCTGTGCCGTTATAATGACGTTGACAAACTTGGTTGGTAAAAAAGGTGCACAACCAAGAGGACAGTGTCTGAGGTTTTCGCTAAAATTACTAAGTAAAAGCGTGAAAGCGAAAGAATAAAGCAGTGTACTGACGCTGTGACACGTTACCTGATAGATTCAAAAGACTGAAAAGTCGTTAGATAGAGACAAGATTAATTAAATATAACGTTTAATAACTATAGTGAGACGCGATCCATCGGTACATCCTTGATGAACTGTCTGACATGCACTGCTCTCTGGGGTTTTGTGCTCAAAGCACCCGCTGACTGCTGGAGCTCAGACAGACTCGCGCATACGCTGCAGCGTGACAGAGTGCGTGTGTGGTCACGTGATGTGCATTTTCAGCGGTATAGACCTTTTTCATGGAACGCCAAATTACCCATTATGCTTTGCGTGTATGCACAAGGAGAATGCTAAGAACTTCCGGTCGGCAGCTGATGCATGTAAACGGTCACATTTGGACAGCTTTGAAATTATAGTTTTAATCTATTTTACCTGCTTTTATCATCTTTGAACTAATACTGTTGTCGATCAGCGCCACCTCCTGGACTGATCATTTAAAAAAAATGTGATCTAATACGATGGCTGAGGCATTTTTCTCTCGTTGCCAGACGGCATCTTCTGCCGTTTAAATGAAGCCTCGTCGGGATGTCCCGATCCGATATTGATATCGGAAATCGGTCCGATATCAGTCCAAATAAATTTATCGGACTGCGTTAAAAATCTCCGATATAAGCAGTCTGTTCCACTCTAAACTCCGTTACAGCTGTTTTATCCAGCAGCGTCCAGAGCCAGCGTGCAAAGCCCACGTGATCACAACACTGCTTGCTGGCAAAGTCCCTTACAGATTTAGCATGCTCTTCACGCTAAGATATGGTGTATTACGATAGAAATCTATTGTGACGGTAGCACACGCTAACGCTATCAACATCGGCACATCTATACAGGTTTATTTACTTAACATCAAGCGATCTTTACATTGTTTTGTATACGCTGCTAAGCAACGAAAGGCACCGAATGGCGGCGCGTACCGCACATCGTGCGAGCCTCATAGAAAACGTTTACAATTCGGTCATGGCATATCATGGTGCATCCAGTGTGATCGATACCCAATTCAACACCTGCTCTTCCCACACAAAAGACTACCTCAGCGGCCCGGTTCTGTGTGCGTGAAAAACGAACACCGCCACAGACTCGCATGCTCTGCTGCTGCAGACCCACACAGAGATGCGATCTGTTCACTAAACCTTTAACTAAATACACTGATCCAGCTCATTATATACTGTGCTTTCGCTTTCTATAGCTGCGTTTTTGCATGACTTTATATCTTATATGCGCGCGCGCGAAAGAGAGAGAGAGAGAGAGAGAGTTAGAGAGAGAGAGTACAGTTATTTGTCATGCCAATAAAGCACCTAAAATGTGAAATGAGAGAGAGAGAGCAGATTTGACCTGTCAGTGGTGCACATGGATAGTAGGAGTCAAATAGTGGATTTCTTTATTTTTATTTTATTTTTTTTACTTGAACTCACTGAAAAGAAACAGTGTCACGTAAAAGGTGTTAAATGATAAACATTTTTGTTTTTAATTGTCTGTTAAATAAGAATAAGAAATCATTCTGTTGCTGAGGGCCATTACGGTTTAAAAGAAAGTATGGTATTCCCATATTTAACTCTTCTTTTAAAAGCCCAGAAAGATAAAGTGCTCAGATAAACAGTGTCAGCTTTGCACATGAGTTTGTAGTTCTGTCTTTCTTTACATTGTCATACTTTTCCCATGTGGGAAGTAGGGTGGAATCTGTGCAATATATTATGCAAATAAAATAAATTTTGATAAATAAAATACATTTTAAAAGTCACATTATTTTATGTGATGTGGAGAAAAGTATATCTATGTTAAAGATAATATGTACAATATATATTATTATAAAATAAATAATGTTTTGTTTGGGAGCATTGATACAGCCATACTCATCTTATGATACAAACACAGATTAAATAGATCTGATCATGTGAATGTTTGCACTAACCATACTGCACATTTTTATTAACTTAATAACTTATAACAATAACTCCTTATTTCTGCTGCTCAGTGTGAAAAAGATTTTTCAGCTCGAAACTGGATTGAAAAATTCATCAAGAAGCTGCCTAGGCACGTCCACAACTGAAGACTTGATTCAGATCAGTTTAGAGAGGTCTTCATTAGAGCAATATGATCCCAGACCTGCTGTGGACCGCTAGCTAAACTCCATACAGATTAAATTATAATTATTAAACACTATTTAAGCTGTTGTTGCAGTAAAATAAAACCTAGTGTACTTATTGTATTCAAATGAATGACACTGCTTTGTTTACAGATCTCCTCTTGTACATTTATTAGGCAAAAACACTATTTATTTTATACATTTTCACTGTGCTCCTAAATTTTTCAAATTAGGAGCACATGTACTCCTCCTGAAAAAAGTTAGCATCAAGCCCTGGAAATGCTTATCTTCTTAAAAAAAATCTAATGTATAATCTAGCCGTTCATACATTACTCTCAACGAAATAGGTAAAAGTAAAGTATTTATGATTTGTGCTGATTATTATAACGGATTTGTATCGGTATCGGTTAGTACTGAAGGCTGCAATATCGGTATCGTATCGGAAGTTAAAATGTTGTATCGGGACATCCCTACGCTAAAGTCAACAGTTTCTCTTTCTTTCAGATATATAACTAGTCTAGCCCAAACAAATATAGTTCACCAAAATGTTTAACACACAGGTAGCCTACTGTACTGTCCCACTAACACACAGATTTAATAACTGTGACAAAGTGAAAATAAAGTGACGTTTTGAAATGACAGAAAAACACAAACCGTGGTAAACATAACACACTAAATGAAACATAAACGGCTCGCGATTAGAATGAACAGCAAATCAACCAGCAGAGTATCAATGACACACTTTTATTGGTCATTATTATAAATTGCATGACTTACACACCTGTTATGTTTCATGCCAGTAATCTGGTTTGCTCTATGATGCAGTGAAGTATTGCGTGCGTGTGTGTGTTGAAGAGCCGCTGAGCTAACAGCTGACAGGCCGGGGAAACACGCACACACTGTATTTCTGACGGCAGACACGTGAACTAGGAGCACGTTTTTCTCTCGCGCTTGAACCACATCTGACAGATTATAACGGCTTTAACACACACCTTTCAAAGTTGTGTGTCACCAAATCACTCCGTAATCCACTCAAAACACTATTGAAACCCATTTTCGGAGCGCAAATTACCAGTTGTAAACACTGTAAACGGAAGTTCTAACCATTCACCGGAAGACGCTGGTCGCTATGGCGGCCTCCATGCAGCAGCCAAGAAAAAGGTCTATAGTGAGGAAGGAGGGCTTTTCAGAAATGCTAGGTGAAACGCTAGTGTGGACGTGGATCATTTTCGTTCTAAAATGCCATTTTAATACTAAGACGTATCAGTGTAGACGGGGCCTAAGTGTGTATTTTTCGCGAGCGGGTTGTTGCTGCGACGGGGGCGCAGCGGAGGATCGCGATACCAGCTCAGCATAGTGATGTCTATTGGCAATCGGCGATGGACGATGGCTTCGTCTATCGACCCAATCCTATCATAACCCATGAGTATTACAAAAACACCACAGATACTACAATAAAACTTAAAAATACATTTTGTAATGTTTAACATTAGAATAATTTATTGTAAACAAACTGAATTTTAATCACTGAAAATAAATGCACACTTATTTTACCTGACATTTACTTTTTTACTTCCACTGACAAAGCTGCACAAGTAAAAGTGACTGATCAACTGTACACTTACCGGCATACTGAGTGTATAGTGTAATTTATTGGAGATTCGATGTGAGAAAGCTGGTTCATCCTGTCCATCATTTTTGACCGTCTCCTCATGCACCATCAGGTCATCCTGAGATATCAGGTCATGTGAGGTCAGGCCTTCACCCACCAGGTCATCATCATCATCCTCATCATCATCTTCATCGTCATCATCATCATCATCCTCTGCCAAAAGTGGATGATTCGCCAAGCTACGCTCCCCAAGAGTCATATCCAAACTGCCTCTCCTTCCTCTTCCGTCCACCCTCGAGGGTCCCAAACCTCTGGAAGTGTGGTGAAGCCCCACAGGGCTACATTTCAAAAGCATGCCCTCCAGCTTGTCATCAATGTTCATTGCTAAACGCTGTGCAGTTGTGCGGAAGTTACAGAACCAACATAGGGATTCCTATCAGCAGTCAACACGGCACCTTTCCTCTGTCAACCTGACTGAGAGAAACAACAAACTTGAGTATAAATTAAACACAACCTGATGGATTCATGTCCTCCAGCATGATTTAAAATGATCCAAAAAGCATCTTGTCCTTCATTCATTCATTTTCTTTTCGGCTTAGTCCCTTTATTAATCTGGGGTCGCCACAACGGAATGAACCGCCAACTTATCCAGCATACGTTTTACGCAGCGGATGCCCTTCCTGCTGCAACCCATCACTGGGAAACACCCATACACTCTCATTCACACACATACACTGCGGATAATTTAGCTTACCCAATTTACCTGTACCACATGCTGCGAACGCGGGGAGAACATGCAAACTCCACACAGAAATGCCAACTGACCCAGCCGAGGCTCGAACCAGGGACCTTCTTGCTGTGAGGCGACAGCACTACCTACTGCTCCACCTCGTCGAATCTTGTGCTTCAATGAATCCAAATACAAGTTGTGTCTCAAATGACACTATACTGTAAAATTCGAAGTGGATCAAAAATGTTTTTCAAATTTGTTCTTAAGACAAGATTGAGTGCTGTTCGGTAGTTTAAGGACAACTTTGATGCAAGGTTTTGAACCATTTCAAATGTTGACTACTGTACACTATGTGCTTATAAACGCACTCAAGTGTGTCCCAAAAAGAACACTAATGTTTTTCTTGCAACCAGAAGTTAAAACCATTTCCCAGTTGATGTCTTACGGTCGCCAAATTAGTGAAATAAATAATCAAATTAATAAGCAGTACCTATAATTTGTACAACCAAATTCACCACTGGGAGGCAGCATAATTGCTTAAAGTCGTTGTAAATTCAAAATAAAGTTTTTTTAGATGTTAGTATCAGTATGTTAGTCTTAAGGCCCGTGCACACAGAGACGTTTTTTGCTCTCATTTTCCATCGGCGTTTAATGCCTTGTGACTAAATAAAGTGTGTCAATGTGATCGTGCATACCAATGTGCAAAACAGCAGGCACAAAAGCATCATTAAAAAAAAACGCCTCATGCAAAACTGTCAATGCGAGCGCACATTGAAAAAGATGCCCAGAGGTGATATGAACGTGGAGCTGCTTATTCCACTGGTGAACAATAATCATTTCTTCATCGCTAGAGCTGGAGCTGCTACTTGAACCATCCATAACAACAAGCGTGTCAACTATGTCTTCTTCTTCTGTGTTACAAGCAGGTGTCAGAAGCTTAAAGTTGTGTAGCACCATCTAACGTCAAGGAGTGATTTAGCATAACTCTTCTGCTCGACATCTGTGAAAATCGCTTGGGTTTGAATCCGGAAAAACGTCTTGAAAAACGCTGACGGTAAACGCAAACGAAAAGAGTCCTGGTGTGTACGAGCCTTTAAGGATATCGAAAAGATACTGTTTTGAAATTCGCATTAAGAAAATATAAACATCGAAAGCTTGCAGTTTGTCACTTCCGCCTCAATGAATTGACCCATTTTTTATGTAACCTCATACTTCAGTTTCTCATCAAATCTTCTGACCAATCAAAGGCTCTCTAGTATATGACATGTCCCACCCCTTCAAGATGCTATTGCTATAAGCGCTTGAGCTCAAACACTCTCACTGCAAAACTGTGATAAAAATTAAATGCTATTGGCTGTTTTTTTAAAAAGAGGGAGGGGCTACTCTGTCCCACCCTGTCTTCATGCAAATGTATGATAAAAATGAAACAGTATTTGCGGTTTTTAAAAAGGGGAGGGGCTACTCTGTCCCACCCCGTCTTCATATTTCGGTTCAAATTCACAAATGTCCACATGAACAATGTCACACATTGAACAAAAATGCTCATTTCAATGCTCTTCACGCGACCTTTGAAAATTTTGAAATTTTTGTTGAAAATTTTGCTTGCATAATATAAATTATATAAAAAAATGTAAATATAAAAAATAATCTAATTTTAGTGCCGACAGCTCCTCCTCTTCCACATCATGAGCAAAGCTGTGATCATAGTGTGCATGAAGTGTTCAACATTTTGTTTATAAGTTGAATAAGTGCATCATCCAGGTATTTAAAGTGCACTTATTTTTTTTTTAATGATTTTTAGTGTGAAAGCACTAGACTGTAAAAAATGCTGTGTTTCACACAATCAATCTGTGTTGGGGCAACATGAAGGAATTAAGTTAACTTAAACATTTAAGAAAACATTTAAGTTGTCCCAAAAAAAACCTTGAGAATTGTGTTGTTTCAGCATATTTTAAATAAGTAGTTTGAACAAACAGCAAATGTCTTTTTTTGAGTGTACTAACACTATTTATATTACACAGGGCTCTAAAAATCTAGTAGCCTGAAGTCCCAGGGCTATTGTTCTTTTCAGTCGGGCTACCAAAATTTATCAACAGCGTGCCCGGCAAGCTATCTAGATACCCCGCTGGGCAAAGTGAAGATAGATTTTGCTAGCCTGACTAAAAAAACAATAGCCTCTGGACTTCAGGGTACCAGATTTTGTTACAGAATGCCTTGTTACAGAATGGCGTAGAATAGTGCACAAGTAGGTGATTTGGAACGCATCTACAATCTTTTAAAAATCTAAAACTTTGCTTAAATAAAAAAAATTAATAGTATCAGCTTGTTCTCAGACGTTTGGACCACAATATTGGTCTAGCCTTTATGCACAAATATAAAAAGAAACATTTTCAAATCCTGCCAGGCAGAGGAGTGACAACAATAATCCCAATCTGATTTGAAATGTCTTGAACAGTCATTGTCAGAATTGCCACTGGAGCATAAAGCAATTTAATAAAAAAGCGTTCTTGCCGTTTTATGTCAGATTTGTGCTTTTAAGCCTCATTACAAATGAGCTGACACAAATTGGTTTGTAATATAGAATTTCTAACTGATTAAACGGGGCTTATAAAACAATTAATATTCAGAAAATATTATCAATCTAACACTGCTGGATGAGGACGCACTGAATTGAATTAAGCTGAACAAGGATACTATTGTCTTCTGTCGAGCTGCTTTAGTGCTGAAATTGCACTTGTTTCATAATTGATGAGCTTTGCATTATAGACAGTTATTTTCCTGTTTATTACTGTGAAGCTGCTTTTATACAATATGTGATGTAAAAAGCGTTACATGGATAAATATGACACTCGTCATTAAACAAAAAGCAATATCATACACTTGAAGGGTTAGTTCACCCAGAAAAGTACATTTAATGTTACAAATTGACCCTTCGCTAAGCCACACCCAAATACCGCCATCCATCAATCATGGCTTAGCAACCGTAGCTACGTGCAGGAGCTCTGTCAAGCTTTCGAGCAAGGAAAACAGGGCAGGCCAAAGTGTTGAGCATATGGATTGTGCAAATCTGATACTCGGTATCCTAAAAGTTTGGGCGGGATGGTGGAATTTTTTCCCTTTTCAAAACCTAAAACCCAAGAGGAGAAACGCCAGTGTGGATCAATCTCTGTGAGGGGCGCTAAAAGAGCGGAGTTAAGTTGGTTTTGTTTTGATATTCCAGACACATTCAGTGACAGACGGCAATAACTCACACACCTCTTACCCTAAAAAGATCTAAACTGTGTTTCCTACAAGAATACAAAGCAGGTTATGTTTCACAGCTGTCTTTTTCTTTTTTTTAGGTCGATACTCCGTTTAAGCCCTCGCCAGGGTAGTCATACTAATAGCGATCATATTTTCATCCGTTTCAAGCTACGAATATTTGAAATTAACATTACATATCAACAGAACAAAACAGAGATGTGATCACAAACTGAGCACTTGCGATCAATATGCTTCATCTGCAGCTGTTTTTGAGTAATTTATAAGCTTCGTGCCCAGGGCCGGCGCAACCATAGTGAGGGCGGCAAACGCGACTCACGCGCCCCTGTTTGTGCCCATGTCAGAGCTACAAATCACTGATGTTTTTTTTTGTCTGTCTTTTGGAGATTTAGTCACTGGTGACGACGTTATAGTGGGTTAGTGTCTGCTTTTATATTTGGTGTCTGATTAATATTTGCTGGTAGGGAAAATCTATTTGTTCACTTCTGCTATTTATACTTTGAATTGCATTTCAATTTATTTAACTTCAACTTAACTGCAAATTAGAATAGAAACGGTATAAAAATCACACAAACATACAGACAGTAATAGGTACTGTACATTGTTTTAGGTCAATGATGCTAATATTCGGCACAAATCCATCAATTTGCCCTTTCTGGCTGTTCTTTCTGTGAATGAATTATGTAGAAGCACTGTCCATGCGTGTTTCCTCGTCGGTTAGTAACGCTATATTTCATTGCACAACAATTAGCCTATCAGGCTTTTTGGCTAAAAAAAGAGAAATCACGGTTTAATTTGTTATTATTAGATCATTTTTAGATTTCACCTATCCTGCTGTGGATGAATCAAGCTGTTGAATGGTGAGTGTATGGGGCGGCTAGGCTAACCTAGCTTCAATTTTGATTCAATTATTTTCTAATCGGTTGCCTATTATGTCGTAAATATTCCCCCTGCAATGCATAATGCAGTCCTTTTTTGTCTGGGGTTCTCGGATATCTCATGTGTTTGCCAAAAATGAGTAATTATATCCCTGGCAATGTCTGACACTGGCGCATACACATTGTAATAGACGTGGCAGGCACCAAAGCTTG
This sequence comes from Danio kyathit, assembly GCA_903798195.1. Classification (NCBI taxonomy): domain Eukaryota; kingdom Metazoa; phylum Chordata; class Actinopteri; order Cypriniformes; family Danionidae; genus Danio; species Danio kyathit. The sequence goes on along the minus strand of LR812527.1, from coordinate 47,118,001 downwards.
ACAGGCGTAGCAACAGTAACTAAGGAAGGCGGAGCTTAGCAAAGGGTCAATTGTACTGTAGGTGACTTTTTTTTCTACATAAAAACTGATGATTTATCTTAAACCGTGGTCATCGATGATTCATAAAATGCAAGTCAATGACTACTAGGGCTGCACGATATTGGAAAAATCTAACATTGCGAAATTTTTCTATTCTATTTTTTTATTTTATATATCTATCTATATATATATCTATATCTATCTATCTATCTATCTATCTATCTATCTATCTATCTATCTATCTATCTATCTATCTATATATATATATATATATATATATATATATATATATATATATATATACATATCTATACACATTTGAAGTTTTTTCCCCCTAATTTCTGTTTAACGGAGAGATTTTTTTCAACACATTTCTAATCATAATAGTTTTAATAACTCATTTCTAATGACTGATTTATTTTATCTTTGCATTGATGACAGTACATAATATTTTAATATTTTACTAGATATTTTTCAAGACACTTCTATATTCTATAAAAAATTAAAAACTGCTTTTATTCTAGCCGAAATAAAACAAATCTTCTCCAGAAGAAAAAATATTGTCAGACATACTCTGTAAATTTCCTTGCTCTGATAAACATAGTTTGGAAAATGTTTAAAAAAAGAAAAATTTCAAAGGGGGTTTAATAATTCTGATTGCAACTGTGTGTGTGTGTGTATATATATATATATATATATATATATATATATATATATATATATATATATATATATATTGTATCCATTATTATAATCCAGCCTCAACACTGTGTATACTCGCGGTGTGACTAGGCATGGGACAATAACTGTTTTCAAGGTATACTGCGGTTTGAAAAAGTCACGATTTTAAAATGTTCCTAAGGTATGTGTACGATTTTCTTTTACGTTTTTTTCTTTTTGTTTTGTTTTTTAGGACAACAATATCTCCAGCAGAAAAGATGCCGTTTTAAATTGTAAAAAATCTGTTTTTGAAACAAATGAAGACTGCAGAAGTCAATAATTCATATAGCCGGACGTGTTTACTGTTCCAAAATATTTTTTATGTTTCTCAAAATAAAATATATTGTGTTTAAAAGGGAAAAAAGTTTTTGTGTTTTGCCCAGACATTTAAAAAGAATATATTTTAGAGCAGTAATCACTATACCGCGAAACCATGATATTTTTATCCAAGGTTATCATACCGTCTTATACCGGCCCATGCCTAGATGTGACTATTGAGAATTATCACAATGCAATATCGATTATCAAAATATCGAATATCAAATATGATATATTGCGCAGCCCTAATTGCTACCATCACTGAGGGTCAAACAAATTATTTAAATGCTAAAAAACTACCACGAATGTGTTCAGGATTATTTGCAGAGCCTTTGGATTAAAGAAAATAATGTTGCAAATAATGCACATAACATATTGGCCTTATAGGATCTAAATGAATCATCAGGATCTATAGGTATTAATTAATTTTGCCGGTATGTTTTATTGTGCGTATGTGTGTGTGTCTAAAATCATGAATCAGCAAGGACCTCTTTGCTTTACTGAAGAAAAAAGGTCACTTACTATTAGGGCTGGGCAATATGACAAAACTGCAATCCTGATAATTGTTTTCCATATTGAACAATAACGATATTGTTATTTACATCGATAACAACATTTCGATACAAGTAGTTAATGCTTCCAGATTTAAAAGAGTACCCCAACAAAGCTACAAAAATTAGAGGGTCCATTAAATGGAAACATTTTCGACCGATAAATTTTCGGTGGCCGAAAATTCGGTACATCTCTGTACAATATCAACACTTTTAGATGCACATTTCTGCTGTGTGATTGGCTCTTAGTCAATTTAGAGTAAAAAGTCCAGAGCTTATTATTATTATTATTGGCATGAATTTTATAGTGATTCAATATAATATTGTTTATCGACCCAGCCCTACTTACAGTACATTTCCGATGGCTAAAGGGTGAATAAATTAACAGCTAAGTTTTATTTTCGGGTAGTTTAACCAAATAAACATTTTTCAGCTATATTTCCCAATGTTATTGATCACATATTGTGCATATTTTTTCCTAAACATGCCTGATCATGATGAATTATTAAGCCAGGATAAAAATGAACATTATAAAACATCTTTACACATAATTATTTGCTTATTCCACAGGCCAATAAGAGCATATGGCATATGGTAACTCTTTGCCTCTATCCAGATGAGACAGAGACTATACATATATTTGACATTTGTTTTCACAGTGAGTAATCAAGCCAAATTTGACGTTAGCAAAGCCAAAAATATATATTAGATTTCGTTTAAATGAAGAAAGAACTACACTGAACAACACTCCAATTTGGTCAGTCTTTGAAATTGTCAGGTTATACACAATATGACAAGTCAATTATTAACCTAGACTTATGACGACCCACAAAATAACTGCATATTTGAGTATAAGCTCTACTTATGCAAGACTTAATAATAACACTGAAGTCCACGAACTACAAAATGAACTGAAAGTACCGGACTGTGTTTACAACAACACTCCATCACAACACTGGGTGCCTGTTGCCGCTGTCAGAGATCCAGCTGCTTATTTTTATTTGACGTGAACTTAACGACACTAACGTATTTTAATAACAGCCTCGATGTGTTTAACAAATTAACGCAGAGTTTCAAATCGGCCCGATCTCCATCTCTAATATGCTGCCATTTCATCGCGCGCACAGAGGTCGGACTGCAGACATTTTGACGGCGGTTTGTCCCGCAGAGCTCCGCGGATGAAGAGTATACGTACCGCATGTGTCGTCAGTGCGGCGCTGGCTGCGGGTTCGAGCCGCTCATGACGTGTTTGTCAAACTTTACTGCGGTGCTGCGGCTAGCATGCGAGGCTAGCGAGCTACATTCCATCTGCAGCTGCGCAGTGGTGCATTCTGGGATCGCAGCGGACCCGCTCAAACGAGACTCAAGTGGCTGGTAGAGCTTGCTTGCTTTTGAAGTACATTTGAAGCAATGTAGCGTGAAGAATTTACAACAAAGTATATTCTGTTAATATTATTAGATGCATTAACTAACATGAACTACTTAAGAATTTATTGTTAATGTTATAATCTTAATGAACTGAAACCTTTGATCTTCATAAAAAATAAATAAATAAATATATATATATATATATATATATATATATATATATATAGTAGTAAATTAATTCAACATTTGCGTTAACTATTGCGTCGAAACGAAAAGTTATTGAAGAGTTGATGTATGTTTGCTGATAAATCTAATGTTTATTCATAATAGAATATTTTATCCCATTTACAGCATTTATGTACACTATAAGACAGAATGTAACAAGTTTACAATCATTTTTAGCTCATAGACACAATAGTCATTTAAAATATAATCACATATTTTATAGCCTAATTATAATTAGTTATAATTATAACTTAATAATAATTATAATTAGGTTAATTCTTTGATATGAAAGTAAAGGACTTTAAAATTGAGGTAAATAGACATTTCTCAGATGAAAAAGCCCAAAAAACTAAATTCCAGCCACAGGATGACCTAAAATAAATAGTCCTAAAGATCTAAGACCAAAAGATAAAATCTTCGATGGATGGATGGATGGATGGATGGATGGATGGATGGACTTAAGTGGAGATCTCTCCTTATTAAATTAAAGATGTTGCATATAATTCCTTAAACATGTCCTTAATAACCATTTAGTATGAAAATGTAATGGTCAGAAGCAGTTTTACAGAAAATAATAGATAAAACAGATACAAACAAATAAAAAAAAAGATTGGAAACATTGTAAATGATGGAAGAAGAATTCAACATGTCTCAATGAAGTTTGGAGCACATATTTGATGCATAAGAAGTTAAAATGCACACCTATAAATCCATTATTCTTTACTAAAAGGTAATAGGTCCATACTGTTTATTGCAATAAGTATATTTTATTATATATATATATATATATATATATATATATATATATATATATATATATATATATATATATATATATATATATATATATATATATATATATATATATATATTTATATAGTTATATTATTAAATATTCAAGTAAAAAAAAAAAATATATATATATATATATATAGATAGATAGATAGATAGATAGATAGATAGATAGATAGATAGATAGATAGATAGATAGATAGATAGATAGATATGTATGCATGCATGTATACACTTACAAATATTAAAAAAAAAAGTTTCTCTGAATTAATATTTTCAAATAAATTAATAACATACATAATCTTGACTCTTATAGAATTAATAGTGAATCAGGTTCATTGATTTATCACTAGTTTTAATTAATAATACTAATAAACAAAAATAAATTAATTGGAGAAATAAATCCATAGGAAGTAATTCAGAATATTTTATATTGAATATTGTGAAAACAAATCTGTTCTTATTCTGGTTATTTAACGCAACAAGATATTCAATTTTACCTTGGTTCGTTTTATCACACGGTTCTTAGGTAAAACACACCAGTAGAGGGAAGCATTACAACTCAGAAACAAAAGGAGATTCCTTCAGAGAAAATGGCTGAGGCAGTGGAAATCTCTACAGTTCTGTCAGAAATACACTACAGGCCCGTAGCCAGGGGGGGTTCGGGTAGTTCGAAAAAACAACCCCAACACTCACAAAGGTCCAGAATAAGTCCCATACATGAGCTATATACATTTGTCCTATTTTGACTGCTATGTCATCATAAATTGTAAAAATAATCAATCGCAGAAGGCTTTAAGACCAAGCAGCACCCTCTGTCGGCTGTCACTTCGGCGTGACTTCTGCTAATCATTTTTGACCAATGCAAACAATTATTTTTCATGACTCCAACATCCAGCTGTGCAAGAAAACCAAGAAAACTTATAATCTGCTTTAAGTGAAGTCATCTTTCACTACTATATAACTATTTTACAAGTAACGTTTATTCTGAATCTTGGACCTTATACTTGAAAGAAAAAATGGCCAATAAAAAGGTGTGAAGCACCAAAGGTGGCCATATTAAAGGACATTTTAATACAAATTTTCATTATTCAATGGCCAAATTCTGACTGAGGAAAGTTGAATGTGCTGGCCAGATTGTTATTTACCTAATAAATGATAATTAAAATGTCACTAAAATGCAGTGTTTAAAGCTCACAATTGAATAGAAAAGAGGCAAATACCTGCAAAAAGGTCCACCTTTTGAAAAAAAAAAAAAAACATCCCTTACACCAGGCTGGCTACGGGCCTGCACTATTTATTTTTTAGCTGTACACAAAGATACTTTATGCTAATAGCTGTTGCAATTTATCCTGTTTCTCCTATTTCGATTTATACGTAACTTAACATGTTTACTTTATATTTGTTACATAACTTCATGATATGCATCAAATACTGCATATTTTCATTTTCAAACTTAGTCATTTCATAATTGAACTATGTCAAGCTCAGAGAGATATACACCATGGTTACATTTCTAGTTTAAAGTGAACAAATGAAAAGACCCTCACAACATGAAAACAAAAGCCAAATGATAATGGTACTTTATTAATATTATTATTACCATTAGTGTTACACAACAATGATTTTAACCGCATATATACAAATAGTTATCTCCACCCAAAAAAAATGAACCAAATGACCAGGCTGAGTTGCTCATGCTGCTCTAAAACGTGGAAATTATAAAACCTGCCTTTCCTGCGACATTCATATTCCTTCAGCCAGATTTATATCAAAACATCGACCCCACCCATTCATCATAACACACGACAAATATGGCATTCATAGTGAAGAAAATATGCAGAGTTATTCTTGAATAAGGCATAAACAGCATGTTAATATTTCTCAGATGAACTGAACCGTAGAAAGGGAGGGGGGCGGTGGTCATAAACAGCTTATGCTTTTATGGCTGAATGTGCAGAAAAGTGACAGACCAGCAAATTATGATGAATTTATGCACTTTGTTTGCTGTATGGGTGTCAGGGTCAATTTAGTTTGCATGTGAATAAGACCAGTTACTTTACTTTTCATAGGAAATCTGACTCTTGGTGTCCTCCGTGCCAGGTGATAAAGATCAATACGCATGAAAACTGGAAACTGGACACGTTCCAGATGTGCGGGACCACCATTATGGGGTGGGGTGAGGGGTATGATAAAAATACGACTTTTTTTCCCCCTCATAAAATACACACCCTTATGTTGACAATTTAAATGTGCTTTTGTGTTTTATGCTTGACTAGACTTAATGAAAAGAAAATTAAAAGTATAAAAATGAATTATTTTGGCATCAAAAAGCATGAAGAAAGTCAAAGAAAAAGACAACAAATCATACAAAAATCATTCCATAGTTCAAGATTAATCAATAAGAAGTCATTATATTGTTTCAGTCCGAAGCTTTAGGTCATTAATTGCCTGTTACCTTCACAAGCTCTTGTGTAGGTCAAAATAGTGCATTCACAAAAGTAACCAGATCAGAAATCTATCTGGTGAACATGGAAATAAATAAAACAGCACCCCATTTATTCATTATTTGGACTCTGAAACTAGTGTATGTCAATTTTCGATACCTTTTATTCACAAGAGCATCTGGTGCTAGAGGCTGACAAAAGTTTAAGATAGAGAGGAAGACTTTAGTCCCCATGGTCAGTCTCTAGGAGTGTGTGCTTCTCTGGATTGACATCTCCAAGGCCTCCCTGGTGTTCTGGTTGTCCTGCTCGAACACTTACATCTTACTGAAGCACTCTTTAGCGTTGTTCCACACTTGAATTCCCTTCAAATGAAGCAGGATTACATTAAGACTTCATTCCTGTGTCTTAAAATGGTACAAATATTATGTTTTCTATAAATATTATTATTTTTGTTCGGCCATGATCAAATGTTCTCTCTCCATGCTCACCTTTTTACACATGCTAATCTGCATGATGGCGTAGCTGATGAGAGCTTCTCTGAGATCATGGTCTTTCTGCTCTTTGAACCTCTCAATGTCCGTCCATGCACCTTTCACAAACTCTCTACACAAAAAAAGACAGATTTTTAAATATTTTATATACTGTTGTGACCCACATGAGTTTTAGGTCACAAGAAGATTAAATTAAATATATACAGTATCTGTGATTTATTAATTAATTGTGTGTATTCCTATATATATATATTGTCATTATTTTATTCATTACTTATTACTGTATTAACATTGTATCGGTAAAGTCTAGATCGGATACGCGGCCGGCCGGAAGTGCGATATGCACATTAATATAGCGGCATTTTTTTATGACACTGTATAACAATAATTCATATTTTTACAGTACTGTGACGGTTGGGTTTAGGGTGGGGGTAGGCGTTATAAAATACAATTTATTGGGTAATTTAATGGATATTATAAATAATACTCGGTACAACTACTGTTTTTACGCGTCTGTGACGGTTGGGTTTAGGGTTGGGGTGGGGGTAGACGATAATAAAATACAATAAATCAGAAATTTCATAAATAACAAATTATTCTCGTTAACTTCCGGGCGCAAACGTATCCGATCTAGCAACAACCTTGTATCTTCAAGTAGAACACAAAGCTGCATTTTTTAAACTGCTGGCAGTTGAGAGAAAGTGTTACCGTGACAACCACAGCGTGTCTTCAGTCAACAAAGAGGACAGCACAGCTGAACACCAACTCTGTTTCTCTCTGTTTTTTTATTCATTTTAAAGCTTAGTAAAATACTACAATGCAGATGAAATACTATAATTTTATGAGATAAAATATATGTGTACAACTGCAGTATGTGTGTAAATGATCTATGTTAAGTCATGTCTGTTATTTGTGAAGAAGTGGGTTTGTGAATTGAGTTTTAAAGGATAATCTGCTGTTAGTATGTGGTACTGTTATTGTTTTATGATCCTGTATTTGACACGCATACATTTGTATATATTATACATCTATCTATACATGTGAAATCTGAGATGTCATGGCTTTTAATGCCATGTGTGATTAAAGTCAACAAAGACACCAGCACAGCTGAACACCAACTCTGTTTCTCTCTGTTTTTTTATTCATTTTAAAGACCTCCAGAGTGAGGTCTGCAACAGCAATTATTAATTATAATGAAGCCTGATATTAGTTGCTGTAGCCTAAGATGGGGCTTCTCAATTAAGATTTTTCCTATAAATCATAATTATTTTAGTCAATATTGTAATCAGGATTATTTAAAACTATCATGAGTGGGCCATATAACCAGCGCTGCGTAAAAAAAGTAATATATTACAATCTTAGCTAATCAGTGGCGCAATTCCCGGGGGGGACAGGGGGGACATGTCCCCCTCACTTTGTTTTTTAGATAGGCCTATACCACTTTACTTCATGCTATAATGTCCCCTCGAGAGTCTAAAAAAGTTATTTTTTAACTCACGATGTGTACGCAAAATTAAGTTTGCCGTCACAAGTATCACCAACATTCCACAACTACAGTATCACCATCACTCAGATTTGGTCCCCCCCACCTCTTAGACCAGAATTGCACCCTTGTAGCTAATCTTAATCCTTTAAAAAAAATTAAAAACGCAAAAATAACAACATACTTTTATATTATTGTTATGTTATTTTTGCGTTTGTGTTTTTTAGATTTAAGTCATGTGCGACACGGTGGCTCAGTGGTAAGCACTGGTGCCTCAGAGCAAGAAGGTCGCTGGTTTGAGTCCCAGCTGGGACAGTTGGCATTTCTGTGTGAAGTTGTTCTCCCTGTGTTCGTGTGGGTTTCCTCCGGGTGCTCTGGTTTCCCCCACAGTCCAAAAACATGCGGTACGTGTGAATTGAATAGACTAATTTGACTGTAGTGTATGTGTGTGAATGAGTCTGTATGTATGTTTCCCAGTACTGGGTTGCAGCTGAAAGGACATCCGCTGTTTAAAACATATGCTGAATAAGTTGGCGGTTCCTTCCGCTGTGGCGACACATGATTAATAAAGGGACTAAGCCGAAGGAAAATGAATGAATGAAGTTTAAGTCACTTTAAGTGCCGCACGGATCTAATTTACAGTTACGTGTGCATTTTCATTCTCAACTCTTTACATTAATTTATTACATAACAAATAAAGGATTACGGTTTTAAAAACATGAATAAAATTAATACATTTCAATAAATAAAGCACTTCATATGCTGCAAAAGCCACATTACATGATTTTACTAATATTTACTGAAAAGTGGCTGGATATAATAGTTTTATCTCTATTGTTTTTTTATAATCGTTGGATGCCAAAATCGATTAAACAAACAGCCGATCCTCAGATCTACACATTTTTAAGACTGAATAAGCCTGGTTCAGTCCAACCACTTAATGTGCTAAGAAATATTAAAGTGAGGTAAACTAGGTTTGACCTCAAAAATCCAGTTGCTCGCTGGTGATCTTGAAAATACAATTATTCCAATAGGTTTTGCAGACAGCAACAGAAAGCATGATAGCGCAGGATTTAATCAGGTGAGAGTATAGTGCAGAGCTTACTCGCATTCTACATTTCTGTCTTTGACCATTTCCTCTCCTTCTTCGATCTGTGTCTCCAGCATTTTCAGCTTGGCCTCTCTCTGCTCTGGGGTCTCTTGTCCAAACAGTTTACTGGTCATTCCCTTCAGAGAGAAGGTCCGGACCGTCTACATGAGAAAACAAAAGAAGTCAATAACTTCTAATGGCTGGAACAAGCCACAAACTCTTACTCCTATGTTTATGAGCAAAAAACAGAATTATGGATGTTTTCTCACATTTTTGTTTTCTACAAGTGGGCCAAGTAATTGGCCATATCAGCTAATTGGATCAGAAAGTTTTATGTGTCATTGGCTTTTTGTGCTGCTTAAATGTTTACATTAAAATGAACCAATGATGAAGTCATTCTTAGTAGTCTCCATTTGCATAAGCGACCAGGCCACATAAAAATTCAATTCAATTCAATAGCATGCAAACACAAAGACATCAAAGACACAAAGATCACTAAATTTTGGCCAAAAAGATCTAACTTTAGGACTGTGTTTCAACACAGTTTCTGTGTTTCCGGAGACAGTATTGAGGTATAGAAATCGAATAGTGAAATGTAAAACAACACTATATTCTTCACTGCATTAATAATTCAGTTAAATTATTCTTCTTAAAGTTACAGATGTTGTAGATTGTGACCGAATGCTTTAAATTCTCTTGTCATGCCTTTAAAACACACACAAATGATAAAGATTTACTCTGTTATAGTTATATTTTGCAATGACTTCACAAATCTCATGTATTCTCAACTGTTATGCTGATCAACTATAGTCTCTCAACATTGCAGATCCTGCGATGTGACTATTGTGGATACACACATTGCGATATGTATGCTGAAACGATATATTGTGCAGCCCTAATATAGATATGCAGTGGATCCGGAAAGTATTCATAGCGCTTCACTTTTTCCACATTTTTAATGTTACAGCCTTATTCCAAAATGGATTAAATTCATTTATTTCCTCAACATTCTACACACAATACCCCATAATGAGAATGTGAAAAAAGAGTTTTTGAAATTGTTGCAAATTTATTAAAAATGAAAAACCTGAAAAATCACATGTACATCAGTATGATCACAGCCTTTGCTGTGAAGCTCTAAATTGAGCTCAGGTACATTCTGTTTCCACTGATCATTCTTGAAATGTTTCAGCAGCTTAATTGGAGTTCACCTGTGGTAAATTCAGTTGATTGGACCTGATTTAAAAAGGCATACACCTGTCTATATAAGGTCCCAGGGTTGACAGTGCATGTCAAAGCACAAACCAAGCATGAAGACAAAAGAATTGTCTGTAGACCTCTGAGACGGCGACGGTTCATCTTCCAGCAGGACAATGACCCAAAGCACACCGCCAAAATATCAATGGAGTGGCTTCACAACAACTCGGTGAATATCCTTGAGTGGCCCAGCCAGAGCCCAGACCTAAATCCTATTGAACATCTCTGGAGAGATCTGAAAATGGCTGTACACCGTCGCTTCCCATCCAACCTGATAGAGCTTGAGAGGTACTGCAAAGAGGAATACTGCAAAAATTCCCAAACACAGGTGTGCCAAGCTTGTGGCATCATATTCAAAAAGACTTGAGGCTGTAATTGCTGCCAAAGGTGCATCAACAAAGTATTGAGCAAAGGCTGTGAATACTGATGTAAATGTGATTTTTCAGCTTTTTTATTTTTAGTAAATTTGTAACAATTTCAAAAACTCTTTTTTTCACATTGTCATTATGGGGTATTGTGTGTAGAATGTTGAGGAAATAAATGAATTTAATCCATTTTGGAATAATGCTGTAACATAAAAAAATGTGGAAAAAGTGTAGCGCTATGAATACTTTCCGGATGCACTGTACTTTGCAATGACTTCACAAATCTCATGTTTTCTCAACCGTTATGCTGATCAACTATAATCTCTCAACATTGCAGATCTTGCGATGTGACTATTGTGGATACACACATTGTGATATCTATGCTGAAACGATATATTGTGCAGCCCTAATATAGATATACGTGCATGATATTTAGAGCCTACAGTATTACTATAACTGTAGTTTTAACAGTTGGTGTTATAGAGTCACTTGTCAAAACACAAAAGAAGCCTTAAGAGTCCAAATGAAGCCTATTAGAATGCAGTTAGAATTACTAAATAATTCAAGTTATAGATTTATATAGCAAGATGATTTGAGCTACACTTTATTGTCCTTTTTAGGAAATTTGTCTTGGGCTCAAACAGATTTGATATTGCAATATTATACAAGAAAGAGTGTGCTTGCATGTGTGGTATATTAAAATTATACAACAGTCCAACCTAATTAAATATTGGGCTAATTAAATTTAATGAAGCAAGTCAATGATTCAGTGATCCATCCATCCATTAATTCAATAAATCACTCTTTAAAACAGGGACTTACTGCAAAATATTAGCGAAAACAGGTATAAACCAGCATAAAAACACACTCAGTAAAATGTTTAAAGAATAATAATAACAAAAAAATCCCCAAATTACTAGATAGCATTTTTTTTGCCATTATCACACACTCCTACTTATGATGTAACATGGCATTATAATGATTAAGTCTAACTGGAAAGTCCCTCATTCCAGATGTAAGAGGAGTGAAGTGCAGTTGGTGTGACTGAATGGACACTGACCCCGGTGGCGAGTTCCTCCCGCTGCTGTTTCTTAGAGCTCAGATCCTGGACGGCCGTCTCCAGTTCGTACTGAGTCAGTTCATGCTTCCTACACACTGCCCTGTCAAAGTACACACACACACAAAATATACAAAAATTGGCCATTAAACAGATAAAGATCTTTGTATCTTACGGAAATCGTTGAACTGAAGACCTAATGGAGGTGACCTGCAGTTTGACCACTTTCAAAAAACCAGATGGGGAAAAAAGTTGCATGTGTGTAACTTAATCAGCCGGTGGGAGTTTCTAGAACATTTCAGATTAACCTTACTGTTGTAACAGCTTGTGTTTGGTATGCTTCAGGTCACATTTTAAGAAGTTTAGGGAAATTATCACAATTCTCCTTTTGGGTGACCTGTTAATTTATGGTGAAGCAATTCAGGCAATGCAAACATAGTTACCGCAATGCATCTGCATAGAAAAGATACTCCTTCAGCTGGTCTGCATAATGCTCCTCTTCTTCTAGAATATCATCTATAGAGGCAGCATACCTGCAACATACAAATAAAAACTGTACAGTTATTTTCTGATAGTTATTTCCTGTGCACCAGAACAGTGTGACAGAGGAACAGTTTCTTCCCTTAGGCAATTCATCTCATGAACACTTTATGATAGTAATTGTGAAACAAACATCACTAATTGTGACTTGCAGGTGGAAAATAGCAATCCTGCTACAACCTGGCGAAATGCATCTTTCCTTTTTGAGGTTAATGTAATTTTTGTGCATTGTGCCTGTTAAATAAATAAATTCATTCATTCATACTTTTATACACATATACACTTATTTATTTAACAACACACTTTACATGCCAATTTGCACATAACAGCTGCACATATCACATTGTATATAGTAATATACCTGTACATACACTTGTCAATTTGTAAATTTGCATTCACTGCTTACTTCAGGGTTCTTACGTCAAATTTTAGCACTTTTCAAGCACATTCCTGATGCATTTTCAAACTTTTTCAGCACTTTACAAGTGTTGCAAATTACATATTCACATACTTCATACTACATTATATCATGTGCTATTTGTTTTAGCTTTCTGTATTATAGTATAGTGCTCTAAGGGGAAAAACAACACTGTAATTCACTCTTAAATGTAATTTACTCACCTTAAATGTAAAAATAAAAACAAATAATAAAACAGCCAGTGCTACAGGCATATGCACATACTTTAATGCTAAAATATACCATTTATTTAAATAGTGAATTATTATTATCTATTTAGTAAGAAACCTTCAAAACACAAGAATAAAATCCAAGCATTTTCAAGGGTTACCAGCACGTGTAAGAAAACCTGCTACTTCTATTTTTGAAAATATATTTATTATCTGTTTTTGCACTGTAGAAGCTCCGTCACAAAAACAAATTCCTCGTATGTGTGAACATATCTGGCAATAAAGCTCTTTCTGATTAGGTCACAGAAATGTGCATATTAGCGTGCAGATTTTGTTTTGTAAAAATTACTTTGTATTTTTTTTACATTTTATTATTATTTATTTATAATTTATTTATTCTCAAACAGTATTAAATTTATCTAAATCAACAGAAAATACATTTAAACTTTCTATTGAGAATATATATATTTTTTATATATACATAAAAATATATTTTCCAAATTTCTCGAAAAGTGCCAACATGTGACTCAGATCTGTTTTTGTCTTGACAGTGTGAACAGAAATTTCACTGATGACACACTGCCCATAGTGTTTCTTTCCATCAAGTTCTAAACAAAAAAATATATATAATTATGAAAATAAATGACATGCTTTCATTTAAATAACCACATTACCCAACAATAGGCATTACCACATTAACTATCTAACATATAAACCACTTTTCACTGCATTTCCCTTAAAAACTGCTAAATCTTATTATATATACATACATTGCACATACCACCCACCCCTAATGTAACAAGCTGCCATTCTAGTGAAACCACGTCTATAATTCTCTCTAAATCAGACGTAGAGCCAGAGATACCAATGCCAAACCCACAGCACAGTCTGTTTGGGGTATTTTGAGGAATTCTGGAGAAAAGGTGAGGAACATGATCCATAAAACAGTCTGACAGCTGCTGAATGGGGGCTGATGATGGACAGGTTGTTTCTTTCAGTGCTGAAACAGACAGGCAGCGCATTGGGGTCTGACCTCTGACCTTTCCTCCGAGTACAGCAATCTGGAATCCATCAGAGCAGACAGCAATACAAAACCAGAATAGAAATGACAGGGCCTGGTTAAAGACTCACTATAAGAACACTACTGCGAAAGCGTCCCTCTCACAACATCAAATAAATAAACATAGCTAAACGTTTTGGCCATGGCTCTGGGAGATTTGCGCCTTGGTCTGCCAGCCAAATCAAAACATAAGCCTCCCAAGGGGGCATCATTCAGGCTACTTGTTATGAAGGTGGGGGGGGGAGTGAATGGAAATTTGAGAGGAATCGGATCAATCTGGTAAATGTGTTTAACAGAAAAACACACACATGTAGAATCATGGGGTGTATCATAAACCATCTTCATATTTCAGGGTCCTCGATGAGCTCCCAGAAGGGTAACGGGATCGTCCCAGGTAGGAGAAACGCAATTAAAAACAGCTGCAATAAAAACTGTACTCGAAAGTGGCTACAACTCGAACCCCCAAAATCCAAATGGCTGGATATTGTATCTAATGTTCAAAATATGGAGAGGATAACTTTTTCATTAAAACTACAACTGGACAAAAACCTGCAATATTGGGAGTAATGGATTGTGCTTATGTCTTTACACTGTGTAAACTGATATTTATATGTATTTGTTAATGTGACCTGTAGGGAAATATATGACCAGTCAACTGTTTAAGTTTCAATGTTATTGTACTATTTTGTTATTGTACCAATGCTATTGTACTGGTATTTTTTTTCTTTCATTTATTTTTTTCTTCCTTTACAAAAATAAATCAAAATAAAAGTATTAAAAAAAAACAGCTGCAATAAAATCCTATATTAGACCTATATACAGTTGAGGGCAAACATATTAGCCCTCCTTTTTCCAAATATTTCTCAAGTGATATTTAATGGAGCACAGAAATGTTCATAGTATTTGCAATAATATTTTGTCTTCTAAAGAAAGTTTTAATAGTTTTATTTTGACCAGAATAAAAGCAGTTTTTACATTTTTAAAAGGTCAATATTTTTATTAGCCCCCTTCAGCAATATTTTTTTCCAGTTGTCTAGAGAACAAACCATTGTTATACAATGACTTGCCTAATTACACTAGTTATCATAATTAACCTTAAAGGTGCAGCATGTAAGTTTGACGCCCAGTGGTTGAACTAGGTATTACATTCCTGGATAAAAACAAATACAAGCGCAGGTTGCCAGATTAAGGAGCGAGTCTGACGATTGAGCCTAAAGGCTGATTTAAGTCATGTTCTAAATTAAAGCAACGGTACACGATAGAAGGAATATTTCCATATTAAAAGGAGTTTTTGTTCTAAGCAACACCTCGAATTGAGATATTAAAAACGGCTTCTATTTTCTGCAAATGAACAACAGGATAAACCGTGATCACCTCAGGTACACCTCATGTGCTTTATTGAGTATTAAATGCTAATAATGCGAGTTGGAATGCCATTTTACATGACATTTATTGCTATACTACTGAAAGCAGCAGCAGATAGCTCACCTCAGATCTTGAAAATAAAATAAACCGTTTGAAATTGAACTTTAAAACTTTGACTCACTCAACACCAACACATTCAGCATGCACATTTAATAATATTAAAGAGGTTTATTATGTATTAATTAGATTATAAACCTTACCATTTCATGAGTGAGTGAGTGCATATTCTGTGCTTCTGAATGGCTGTATTTAAATTTCTGTCGTGTTTCGTCTGGTGCAAACAGCCAATCACTGCAAATCTCAACACGTACTGTGTTGTTAGGACATGCGGTTACAATGTAACCTGCTCACCTAATGTTTACGTTTGTAATATTTATATTATTTGCTAATTAATAACATCATTTGGAACTCTGAATCTGCATCTCATTTTGGAGTCTGCTACTGTCCACCAGAGGTGCTTTGAAAGCCTTTCTGAATGAATGAATGAATGAATGAATGAATGAATGAATGAAATATGTGGTTTTCCACCAAGGCAATATAGTTGCCAATATAGCCAAGTGCTGCAATATAGCACTTGGCTAAACAGTTGGCTAAACTGGCATTGGGCGGGTTAAAAGAACCAAAACAAAGACAGCGTTTTCAAACATTTTCAAAGCAGAATATCTGACTTCAGCATTGTTTTTCAGATAAACAAGAATGTTCACTTGGCATGTTTTTTAAAGATCTGCAAACATACTATGATATTATTATGCTTTAGAAAAGTCAAAAACTTACATACAGCACCTTTAAGTTAAGCCTTTAAATTGCACTTTAAGCAGAACACTAGTATCTAAATATCTAGTAAATTATTATTATAAAATTATATAGTTTTATAATATGGCAAATATTTAAAAAATATGTTATTAGAAATTAGTTATTAAAACTATTATGTTTAGAAATGTGTTGAAAAAAAATCTCTCTAGTAATCAGAATTTGGAGAAAAAAAATATAACAATTACAATATAACAGGAGGGCTAATAATAAGGGCTAATAATACTGTCTGTATGTACATGAGAATGGCTTTAAAGCGCAGTGAACTCACGCGTCCATGTGGTGTCCGGCGCTCTGCAGCCCATCTCCCATCTCTTTCTCAATGGCGCTCCACTCGCTGTTCAAAACAAACAAAGACCAACACTGAACCAGAGCAGCTGACCGCAGTCAAACAATCACACAGCAGAAGATTTACCCCAAAAAAGCTTCTTACAAAAACTGTTTACAGCAGGTTTTAAAACATGTGGCTCCTTCAAAATGAGGTGCCTTTTTGTGATTGTAACATTGCGAGGAAATAAATCTGTAGCACATAGTCTATAAATCACACACTGAATGACTGCATTGCGATCGTTCATTCATTCATTTTCCTTCAACTTAGTCCTTCATTTATCAGGGGTCACACTACAGCGGAACAAACCGCCAACTAGTGTTGTCGCGATACTGGAATTGGATACCAATATCTGGATATAATATTGGATAATTGGATACAATAATATCTGAAATTATAAAAACGTCCATTTCCCGCTAACATTTGAGCGCCGTTGAGCGCATTCTTAAACACTGCCGATTTGCCAATATGTTCACGTGCTCAATAGAAATGAGTGTGATTGGCCGTGAAGGTCATCAGTTCACCAAACTCACCACTGTTTACAGAGCTTAACTACAGATACATGGACACTGGAGCGTTTTAAAGCTGCAAAGATCAGCTGGTCTGTTTATAAGCTGACATACGAGCGATCCGCTGATAAATCGACTGATCTTCATGGCTTTAAAATGCTCCAATGCCCCTTTATCTGTGGTTACACTTAGTAAACAGTGGTGACTCACTAAACATTTTGCTGTGTGAATTTGCTAATTACATTTTATGCTTATACAACTCTGATTAATTTCAGCACTGGGTCACGTTTAGTGGAGTTTAGTATGGATTTAAAGAGACAGTTCACTCAAAAATGAAAATCCTGTCATCATTTACTCATCCTCCACTTGTTACAAACCTGTTTGAGTTTCTTTCTAATGCTGCACACAAACAAAGTAATGTTGGGGCGAGGGAAGCAGCCATTGTATAGTATTTTTCGTTCCTTCTCTGGATTTCAACAGCTATTTTGTGTCAACATTCTTCAAAATATCTTAATTTGTGTTCAACAGAAGAAAGAAATTCATAAAAGTTTAGAACCAAAGCGTGAGTAAATTAAAGTAAAATAAAACTTTCATTTTTGGGTCAACCATCCTTTTAAGAGGGACTGCAAATGTACATTAAGACCTAAAATCTGAGGTTAGTACAACTTTTAATTTATTTTATTATTTATTTTGAAAGTCACCAAGGCTGCATTTACAATACTCAATAATCTAAAATATAGCAACATGTAACATGCTGATGTGTCACTATTATGAATCAATGACGATAACAGTCGGTCTGCTTATCAACTTTATCACATTTTTTTATTCTTTGATTAATAAAATATCAGCATATATTTGAAATTTGAAGTTTAGTATGGATTTAAAGGGACAGTTCACTCAAAAATAAAAGTTCTCTCATCATTTACTCACCCTCCACTTGGTACAAACCTGTTTAAGTTTCTTTCTAATGCTGTACACAAACAAAGTAATGTTGGGGGCGAGGAAAGCAGCCATTGTATAATATTTTTTGTTCTTTCTATGGATTTTAACAGTTATTTTTTTCAAAATATCTTCATTTGCGTTCAACAGAAGAAAGAAATTCATAAAAGTTACAAAAATATACACAAAAACAATTCACAAAAATATAGCAACATGTAATAACATGCTGATGTGTCACTATGATATATCAATGATGAAAACAGTTGGGCTGCTTATCAACGTTTGAGAAAAGTTACTTTTTTTCTTTGATTAATAAAATATCCAAAAGCGCAGAATTTATTTGAAATATGATTGTTGAATAAAAATGCACATCTCTACAGTCACCGTAGATCAATATAAAACATCTTCGCTGATCTTTTTATCTTTAAAATATATAAACACTCACCTCAAACTTTTCAATATTGTACAGAGGCCTATTTTAGCATTTCCAGGCACACAAACTCTTCTTAACATGACTTTTGGATTTTAATCGTATAATATTATGCATAGGGGCGACGCGGTGGCACAGTAGGTAGTGCTGTCGCCTCACAGCAAAAAGATCGCTGGTTCGAGCCTCGGATGGGTCAGTGGGTATTTTTGTGTGGAGTTTGAATGTTCTCCCTGCGTTCGCGTGGGTTTCCTCCGGGTGCTCCGGTTTCCCCCACAAGTACAAAGCCATGTGGTACAGGTGAATTGGGTAAGCTAAATTGTCCATAGTGTATGTGTGTGAATGAGTGTGTATGGATGTTTCCCAGTGATGGGTTGCAGCTGGAAGGGCATCTGCTGCGTAAAAAAACATGCTGGATAAGTTGGCGGTTCATTCCGCTGTGGTGACCCCGGAGTAATAAAGGGACTAAGCCAAAAAGAAAATGAATGAATGAATAATATTATGCATGGAAGCATGGAGGTTATATGGGAAAGAGGACATTGTGCAAAACATCTTTTATTTTTCCACAGATTTTTTTTAATTCATGTGGGCTGCGATATAAATAATTCATATGCAAGTACACGCTTTTAAAGAAAACATACCTAAAAACTCTTCCATAGTTTCCATGCACTTTGTAGACACCATAAAGACGATCAGCTGCTCTCTAAAGGGAAAAAAGAACTATTATTACATACTTAGCCTAATTAGTATGCTCATTTTAAGGAAAGGGGACACATTTAATTGTATTAGATTCCTTCCATCATCCTAACACATGACTTTTTTAATTGGACTGGGCATTTGCTGGACTGCATTTCTTTTTTCTGCGTATTCAACTGTGTTTACACTCACCGCCCGAACTCTCAGCAGCTGTGAAACAACAGCCTGCAGCTCATCGCCATAGTGTTTCATTTCTGCAAACCTCCTGAGAAACACACACACACACATACGGTTCAACATTAGCAAACAAACAGCAAGGCCATTTCTTTATGCGATTACAAAACTGCGACTTACTTGTCAGGATTCTTCACTCTGAACGTGGCATTTAACGCCTTTAATCTGGAGTCGGCCTGTGAGGAGAACAAATGCCAAATGTTGATGGATGGATCCATATTTGGAGTTTGTTTGTTCAGATGTAAAGCAGGATTACAGCCACTCCTAATAACAGTCACATTTTCAAATGACTGAGATCAGATAAACACTGTAATATGGCAATAATAACGTACACTAACATAAAACAGCTCTGGTTTGATCCAGAGCGATCTAACAGACTTCCTGTGCCTGTTTACTTAAACTGATAACAGATTCCTCACTGCAGTAGCAATTCAGTCACTTAGCACCCCTTTTTTTTGAGATCAACACACATTTAATCAGCTTCATATCAACATGTGAATACTGACCTATGGGGAGAAGCGATATATAAACAGCAGAGCCATGTGTAAAGGTTTAAAGAGAGAAAGAACCCAGTGAACTGGAAAGTGCTGATATACCTTCGCCTGAAATCCTGTCTCGAATACGGTTTCCTTCCAAGCTTTTTCCTGTGGGGTAGAGAAAGGATGCGATTTCTGACACTGACAAGGGGCATTATCAGCATGAAATGCCAGTTAAAATATGGCACTTTTCCTGTGCTAAAGAAAAGTGGGCTGTCAAATCTGATGTATTAAAGGGATAGTTCACTCAAAAAAAAAATTATTCTGTCATCGATTACTCAACCTTCACTTAGTTTAAACCTTCACGAGTTTCTTTCTTCTGTTAAACACAGAAGATGCTATTTTGAAGAAACCTGTAACCATTGACTTCCATAGTATTTGTTTTTCCTACTATGGAAGTCAACGGTTACAGGTTTACAATTTTCTTCAAAATATCTTTTTTAGTGTTCAGTGGAAAAAGGAAACTCATAAAGGTTTGGAACCACTTGAAGGAGAGTAAATAGCGAGTAAACTTTCAGTATAGACCCTTTTCACATTTCTGGGTTTCTCAGTAGCGGACGTCGTCCTAGTTGGGAAAACGTAAAGCGCAGTGAATCGGAGAGTACAACAAAAATTTTTTTTACAATCTTATTTGCTCAAATAATAGAAGAAAAACATGATGGTGTTATAAAGACTTTCAGAAAAAGGAAAAAGAAAATAGTGTGAAACTGATGACGGCAGCCAGAGGAGAGAATAACATCAAATCTACTGTCCACTCCTATAGACGCTGCATTAGAAATGCCTCGGACAAGCGGTAATTCGTTTTTTTGTAATTTTTGCATACATAAATACATATAAATGTTCATACGTTTAAAAAAAATCTAAATATTAAAAACTTTCAAGGATTTAAGATGCTGATGACCGTTAAACGTGTCATAACGAGCTTGTGAAAAGGGTCCATTGGTTGAATTATACATTTAATTCAGTTCAGGAATTTAGATTCACAAAACATAGAATTGATTACTGTGAATGGCAATGATGCACTACCATTGCAAAGTTTGTGATTGGTAATATTTTGTTTTATTAATATATGCCTATTCAGCATTTTACAATCTTTTGTTTATTAATCAAGATTGTTATCAATCAAAACCATGTAACGATCATTTCCACAAAATGCCAAGTAGATGGTCCAAATCAGCAGATCAGAATGATTTCTGAAGTCTTGTGACACTGAAGACTAGAGTAATGAGGTATATAAAAAATAAATGCATTTAATTAATTAATTTAATAAAAAAAATACAGTGCAAATTGTGAAATGTTATTGCACTATAAAATAACAGTTCAAAAGTAGTTTATAACTTAATTTAATAATTTATTCCAGTGATTTTAATGATGAATTTTCAGCTTTATTACTCCAGTATTCAGTCACATGATCCTTCAGAAATCACTCAATTAATTATTATTGTTATCATTAATATTTATAATATTATATAAATATTATTTTTTTTTACATTTAATAAATGCTGCCTTGATGAACAATAATTTTCCTAAAAAAGAAAAACATGAAGAAAAAAACTGACCCCAAACTTTTGACTGGTAGTGTATATTTTAAAGGATCAGAGCAATTGTAATATTTCACAACACTGCTTATTTACTACATTTTGCCTCAAATAAATGAAGCACAGAAGACTTCAAAAGTAAATATTTTTACCAACACCAAAGGTTTTAAATAATTTATGTTGGGTGATAAAGAAATAAATAATCTTAATTAATTCATAAATTCTCTATAATGTCAATAATTTTCAGTGTTCAGCAAATCTTTTTAAATCATATTATATATACACAAGTATTTGCACTTACTTAGATTATTCAACAAACATATATTTTGTAATACGTTTCTAATTCTTCTAGGCTGTCATTTGATTTCAATAAAAAAATGAAAAAAACACAATTTATATTCTTCTATATTTCACCAATAGTAAAAATAAAAATTACAGATCTACAAAAACATTTAATCCTAATATTAAGAGGTCCTATTTTACCCTTTAAAAGATGTAATGCCATTCTCAGGTGTCCCCAGAATACTTAAACCACTAAACATAACATCTGTAGGATTTAGAGGACATTTGGAGATTTTTCTTCATACTCAAACAGCAACATTTCCCACTTAAAGATTAAAAAGGACAGCCCTCACTGAAGGGATAGTTCACCCAAAAATGAAAATGTACACACCATTTTCTCACCCTCAAGTGGTTCCAAACTTTTCTGCGTTTCTTGTTTTTGCTAAACACAAAATAAAACATTTTGAAGAATGTTAAAAACCATTGACTTTCTAACAAGTACTATGGGATTCAATGGTTACCGATTTCCAACATTTTTCAAAAGATCTTCCTTTGTGTTCAACAGAAGAAAGAAACTCAAACCGGTTTGTGACAAGTGAAGGAAGAGTAAATAATGACAGGATTTTCAGTTTTGGTCTATAATGTAGTTAATTACAAACTAAAAATGTATTAAATGACCTGCTATATTCCTTATACAAGAGGACTACACCCTTTTGTTCATCAGTTTTAGCGAGTGATCTCTACCTCAGTGAGAAACAAATAGAAGATTTTGTCCCCCGCCAGGACTGGATGTGAAGCCACTCGCAGCAGGAAGTTCTCTAGTCCAACTCGACGCCTCTCCACAAAGTCAGGGTCCATGTTGTCTGCTGAAAGCTTGTGCCAAACAAATTCCGCCTGTTGCACAAAGTATGAAGTTACAGCATATGAATGCAAATCGCATTTACAATCGGCAGCGGCCAAAGCATCTTGTTTGCATACCCGTTTTTCAGGCAAAGGAGGAACCACCACAAATGGATAAGTGACTAACAAATAGTTTCTAAGGAGCTCAAACTCGCTGTAACGCCTCCAGAGAGAATCAGGGACAGGACTGGTCCCTTCTGATACAGCATCCACCGGTCTGAAACACAGAGATTAAATCAGTCTGTCAGAAATGGAATAAAAAGGACCAGTAATGCATTGCTACTGTATCTAGCCAAGAGATAATCTTATTTCCAACTAAACTATCGTATTGATCTTATTTTAAGAATACAATGCTAAGCGAGATCAGATTGTGTACGATTATTATGATGTTTTTTTGGTAAGATTTAAAGTTAGTTTTTTCAGGGTTTTTGCAGGTTTCACCAAGTCAAATTTAAGACTTTCAGACCTTTTTATTTAAGACCATTATAATTGAAATTTCAGACTTTTAAAGGGCAAAGACCTAAGGATGTTTTTTACTTGCCCCATTTAAATTAAATTTCAGTTATTTTTAGCCACATATTTTAAATTGTGTCAAAACAAGCAAAGTCTAATTATATACATATATATTTTTTCTATTAGCATAACTTTTATTAAAAAAAAAAGACAAGTTTTAAAAACTATAATGAGCTTATTTTATTCACAGCATACATTTATGTAGAACTTTTAAACAAATGGATGTAAGAAAGATAATTAAAACACATTGGTAAATAGAGTTAATAAATTTTACTTTTGTTAGACGTTTTATTTTTTATATTGTACTGTTGGTGGTACCAATTGGGAAGCTTTACATGGACCAAGGAAAATGAACACCCTTTTCAAAAGTATTTAAGAAACACAACAGCATATTTAAGTAAATTTAGGACTTTTTAAGGCCTACATTTTAGTTTTTGATAATTAAGACAGGGTCAGCATAGTTGGGATAGTTGGCGGTTTATTCCGCTGTGGCGATTGCTGATAAATAAGGGACTAAGTCGAAGAAAAATGAATAAGTGAATAATTAAGACATTTTAATACTTAAGATCCCGCGTACAACCTGATTTTACCTGTGAATTTAGCTCAATTACATTCAGAGACATAATATACAGTGAGACCAGCCTTATATTTTTAAGACTTTAACTGTAATAAATTTTTAAATTTGTAAAAGTAAATATGTTCTGTTACCTATTGTTGCAGTATGCTTTAGTGCTTTGAGAAGTAGCAGGTAATAGTTTTGCATTGTAATAAGACTTAATATGAATAAAACATTTTTGGACAATATATGCAATAGGGCTGCACGACATTGAAAAAAAACAGACACTGCAATATCTTGTTTTTCTGCGATTTCGATTGAAATATCAATATAATTTGACAAGATAACCTCAGGAACTATTCAGAAAGAAATCATAATTTTACTTTGACTGGGAGTTTGACTTCGATTGGGATTTTGTAGGTCTAAAATATACACAATGATCCAAAAATATATCAAAAAAATCTATTTAAAGCACAAATGAAAACAACAGAACAATGCTAAAAATAAAACAAAGAGCATGTTATGGTTTTCGGTAGAGTTTAACAGTATTAAAACTTAACAGCATTCAAATTTAAAAACACATCAAAATAAAAATAATAAAAATCGGTCACACTATTAAATTAGGGTTAAACTTTGTAATCAAATCATGTGCTCTGAACTGTACATTGATTGTTTATGATATCTATGCTGAAACAATATATTGTGCATCCCTAATATGCACAGATGTGGGATCCTGTTTAAATTTAAATGCTTTGGCTCATTTTAAGATGTATATAACGACACATCTTCAATGAAGAGGAATTATCCTGTTTAGTAAACCTTGTTTCAAGACTAGGGTTTTGGCATCATACAATGTCTAATGTGAAATATCGCCCACCCCTAGTCTTAAAACAAGGTTTACTAAACAGGATAATTGCTATTCATTTAAGATGTGTCATTATATACATCTTAAAATGAGCCAAAGCAATAAAATGCCATTTTAAAACTAAGATTTATTAGTGTACACAGGGCCTAATGTGTGTATTTTTCGTGAGCGGGTTGCTGCCGCGACAGGGGTGGGGCGGAGGATCGCGATGCCAGCTCAGCATCGTGATGTCTATCTGCCATCGGCGATGGACGATGGCATCGTCTATCGACCCAACTCTATTCAAACAAAATAAGAAAATCGAAATGTTTAAAAAGCAATTAACAAGCTAGTTGTGAGATAATATGATTAAATACTCTGCTAGGAATAAGTGTTATAATACCTATTTTAAGACTTTCCTTTCTTCACTAAAGCCTAGGTAAGTTTTATTATTGTGTATAATTATCATATTGCGCTGGCTGTATCTTCTTAAATAGTTAATTTCTCGTATTTAGATGGTTATTTTTTTGCAGTGTGGTATGTATTTTGAATATTAAAAACACTTTTATGTTGAAATGTGGGCTCGACCAACAGTTAAAGCTAATTTCTAAATAAACCCAATCTGAAATAAACACAGCGAAGATCTGCGGTTTCAAGTTGCGGTTCTAGCTAATGGAAACAGTCATTTTGAGGGCCTTTTCCAACTCATGCCAAGGGTTTAACAGTGCTGGTTGAATTCCCAGTGCATGAAGTTCTGAGTGCTGCTAATTTAAGAGCATTACTCCACTAAATCACACTGCAGTGCAGGAGCATGCATGTGAACTCTCAAACATTAATTAAACATCTCTGCAGGGTCAGCACTCAGCGCTTATTGTGCAATAATGAGGTATTCCATTACTTTTTTTTCACCAATGAGTTTCAATGACTTTTCCAGCCATGACTTCAGTGGTATACAGTAGTCAACATTTGAAGTGAATTAAAAACTTTCATCACAGTGGTCCTAAAACTATTGAACAACACTCATGCTTTTCTTAGATCCACTTCAAATGCCGACTACACTGTAAAAACAATATCTGTTAATTAACAGTTTCCGAATTTTGTGATTCACAAGTGTTTTCCGTTAATTAATGGTTGTGAATATAATATCATTTATAAATAACACAAAGAAATAAGTCTGTAAATACCTTGTGCTATGTGCAATTTTAATTGTGCAAATATTAAACAATAAATAAATAATGCAGTGTTTATGGGGAGTTATGAGGAGGGTGTGGGGGTGTATGAAAAAGTTGTCGGAAGAAAGATTAAGGTCTCATAATGCAATTTAAAAGCATAAATAAACAGGGAAAAATAAAGACATGAATCACAAAATACAAAAAAACTGCTAATTTACAAATATTTTATGGAAAAAAGTAATTTATTTATTATTATTTAGCAATTATTCATTAAATTGATCAAGTAACAGTTCGTGTACATATATACATATATATACACATATATACATTTAGCATTTAGCCCCTTTAAGCTATATTTTATTTTGATAGTCTACAGAACAAACCATCGTTATACAATAACTTGCCTTATTACCCTAACCTGCCTAGTTAACCTAATTAACCTAGTTAAGCCTTTAAATGTCACTTTAAGCTGTATAGAAGTGTCTTGAAAAATATCTAGTAAAACATTATTTACTGTCATCATGGCAAAGATCAAATAAATCAGTTATTACAAATGAGTTATTAAAACTATTATGTTTAGAAATGTGTTGAAAAAATTTTCTTTATGTTAAACAGATATTGGGGGAAAAAAAATAAACAGGGGTGCTAATAATTCAGGGGGGCTATTAATTCTGACTTCAACTTTGTGTGTGTGTGTGTGTGTGTGTGTGTGTACATGTTTTTGTGACATGTCAGGACACAAATCTGTATAATGACATAGGTATGACACAGGTTTTACAAAAAGCAGGTGAAATATGAGGACATTGGTGACGTCCTCACTTCTCAAAAAGCTTCTAAATCACACAGGATGAGTTTGTTCAGGGAGTAAAGCTGTACACTGTCTCCTGTGATGGTTGGGTTTAGGGGTAGGGTGGGGTGAGGGCAATATAATATATGGGTTGATCTGTATAAAATGAATGGAAGCCTATGTAATGTACCCACTTTTCACAAAAACAAGCGTGTGTGTGTGTGTGTGTGTGTGTGTGTGTGTGTGTGTGTGTGTGTGTGTGTGTGTGTGTGTGTTCTGTGAAAAAGTAAAATGTATAAATATTTCAATTAAATATTATCAGTCCTGAAAACATTTATATTGCTTATTTTGCTCAAATCAACATTTTAAAATTAGATTTTCTAAGATTTTCAAGTTGTTATACTGAATATTGCGATTAAGGCTGAAAAATATATCGTTTCAGCATCATTTTTAGGTACAGTATATTATTGATAGAATAAAGACTACACAGTGTTAATTAACATTACTAAATTTCTGTAACTGAATTAGGCATAGGACGATAACCATTTTTAAGGTATATCGCGGAAAAGTCAAGGTTTTAAAACGGCCGTTCTTATGGTACATGTAAAAAAAAAATGTAATACGTTTTATTTTTTAGGACAACAGTATATCCAGCAGAAAAGATCTCCAAAAATGTCGTTTTAAATTGTAAAGAATTCTGCATTTTAGAAGTCAATGATTCATTTGAATTATGTAGCCTGACATGTTTACTGCTCCAAAATATTATAAATGTGTTTTAAAATGCGTTTCAATGGGAAGAAGCTTTTGTTTTTACCCAGACATTTAAAAAAGAATATATATTTAGAGCAGTAATCACAATACCGTCAAACCGTGATATTTTTATCCAAGGTTATAATACCGTCAGAATCTTCTACTGGCCCATGCCCAATCTAAATACTGTTTGACAAATAAAAACCATAAAGAACTGTTTACTTGACTCTATTCTAATGATTCTTGCAATTTTAATTTTTACACATGATTCAAACCCTTACAAACTCAACCAAACCAATTTAAATGAATGATTTTTCACAAGTAGAGCTATTCAAGCCTCTGGTGAAATTGTATTCATATCACAATATATAATCGCAGCTAAACAAAATATCGCATTGTCAGATTTTTCCAATAGCGTGCAGCCCTATAAGAGATACAGAGAACGACATGAGGGAAACACTGAAAAAAAAATGGGGAGACTCTGAAATAAGAGCCTAACTTCCCAAGGCCTCCAAGGAAGAAATGGGAGTACATAATGTGCTCCACGCTAATAATCCATGATGAAATCAAAGCACAAGGAAGGTGCCCATTGGCTGGAAGGCATGCTCCACTCAGACTGTACAACTTCCCCCAATATCAGTGGCACCAAACTACTCTCTAAAGACCAGTGTGTGTGTGTGTGTGTGTGTGTGTGTGTGTGTGTGTGTGTGTGTGTATAGAGTATGCCTTCCGCATGCGCCTTTCAAAAAACATCTGCTTCCTTTTATGGGAATGAGCAACAATACAGCACTGTTGAGATATCTCCACATTCACAGCTTCAGGAATTTTTATGCTAATGCAAGCATACCATTATGTTAATGTTAGGGATTGATCTTGTACGCTGATCCTAAAACTCGTCACAAAACGTTTGTACTACACACATGAATGGTATCTCAAATCACGTGACCTGTTAGCAGAGGCATGCTATTAACTTTCCAAGCAATCAAACTTGTGATTTGCCTTGTGAGACAATAAAACATGCAAATAAAACCTGAGCCATGGAGAGCATAATATCTTTGCAATGACCCAAAACACTCTAACAACCATAGCGATGTGTTAAAAAATGCAGAGGATAGTGCTAGCAACAACAAGGTCAAGGGTTCAGTTCCCAAGGGATGCATGACATGGATCTTATATGCAATATAAGGCCCCTGTGGTAAAAACTCGAGTCCGCCCCTGGAATCGAGTCCACTAAGGACCCCAAGGGATCGTCAGTGCCTGATCAAGCTAATATTGTGATACCTTATTGTGTGGATAATCAGAGCTGTGTCAGCTTGTTGTAGCTAACAGTAGATGTATGATTATGCTAGCACATACTGTAGGCTAACTAAACAGCATGAAAGATAAATGCTCAATTTCATAACCTATGGCTTTAATTATACATCAGTATATGAAAGGGTCAATATAACACTTATAAATGTCATTATGATGATGAAATGAAATGGTCACGTGATTGGACAGAATTACCTGTACAATCAGGCCCTACAAACTACACCTATTTCAACTTTAATGAAACAATTGGATGACACAAAGGTCCTATAGACAGACCCAATTCTCAGGGGGAACACATGATTTTAATGGTGCTTTCACGCTTGGTTCAAAGGCCTGGTCCAAACCAAAGTTCCCCCCTCGGCTGGATTGTGTTTACATTGTCTTTTTTCCTTCTGAACGCTGGTATGCTTGCGTCATCAAGCTGCTGTTTTGTGTACAGCTATTGCTATGTGATGGCCACGAAAGCAAAATGCAAAAATGGAGACGTCCGCATATCACAGGAGTTCTGCTTTTACGGAATATTTTGGTTGTGTTTTAAAAACCAAAATGCAGAGAGCCACTGAGAGCATCTACTGTATCTGCTGCAAAAAAATATTAAAAACGTTGAGAACATCACGCAATGTCTTCAGAAGTCATTTTTGGTGGAGACAAGCAGACATTATCACTGTTTGCACTAGGACAGTCCAGCCTGTCACCAAGGTAGGTGATACACAGACATACACACACACGAACGAACGTTATGAAAACTAACGTTTGTTGTACAGTTGGTGTTTCACTTATTTTTCACTTACGTTATTTGGTACGATTGCATTCATATCTGAAGTGAACCGTACCAGAGTTCGCACGAACCATACACCAGACCACCTCTTTCAGGCGGACTTGGGTGCGGTTCAAGGGTGCGCACCCGAGTTCAGAAGTCAGCGTTCACACTAGCTAAATGTACCGTACTCTGACGTTCAACGAACCAAGGTGCGGACCAAAAGTGCTAGTGTGAAAGCACCCCAAGATTTCTTTTTTATCAATCCACTCACAAGCGTTTGTAAAAGATATTCGTAAATTAGCAGTTTTTTGTATTTTGTGATTCATGTTTATATATTTTTTATTTTTCCCCTGTTTATTTATGCTTTTGAAATGCATTATGAGACCTTAAACTTTCTTCCAACAAAAGTGACTTTTATTAACATTTTTAATAGTTCAGAGAGATATATTGTCTGGGTTGGTGTTGTATATTACAGTACAACAACCTTGTAATAAGCTGCCAGTACATTTTCTGTTATTTTACAGACTTATTTCTCTACAGGTATGTATATTC
This sequence comes from Danio kyathit, assembly GCA_903798195.1. Taxonomy (NCBI): domain Eukaryota; kingdom Metazoa; phylum Chordata; class Actinopteri; order Cypriniformes; family Danionidae; genus Danio; species Danio kyathit. Next base: position 47,087,702 of record LR812527.1, on the reverse strand, counting down.
ATTCATTCATTCTTCCTTCAGCTTAGTCCCTTATTTATCAGGGGTTGCCACATCGGAATGAACCGCCAACTATTCCGGCGTATGTTTTACACAACGGATGCCCTTCCAGCCGCAACCCAGTACTGGAAAACACCCACACCCACAACACACGCAACACACACACACACACACACACACACACACAACGGCCAATTTAGTTCATCCAATACACTTGTATCGCATGTCTTTGGACTTGTGGGGAAAACCAGAGCACCCTGAGGAAACCCACGTGAACACAAGGAGAACATGCAAACTCCACGAGAAGGGTATAAACTGAGGTCGGAGCCAGCTCCAAGTGGGTGGGACCTGAGCTCCAAGTGGGAGGGCCTTCGAGCTCAAAGTGGGCTGTACAAACCTGGAGTTTTTATTTATTTAATATCTTGTACATGACACGGAGTCCAATATTGTGCTTTATGAATGTCTACACCTAAACTAACCCTAAAGCCAACCTCACAGTAACCTGTTGTGTTTTATTAACGTCTACACATACTCCTACCTCACAGTAACTTGATGTGTTTTATTAATATCTGCTCCACACCACCTAAACCCAACCTACTTGCGGTGTAATCTCACTCGAAGGTCTCGGGGCTGCAGCGATACCTACTTGAACTCCACACAAAAATACCAACTGGCCCAGCCAGGACTCGAACCGGCGACCTTCTTGCTGTGAGGTGACAGTGCTAACCACTGAGCCACCGTGCTGCCCTCTACAGGTATATATTATTTCTAATACATTATATTATTTCAGACTACTAAAATGTCAACAAAAGTCACTTTGTTAACTTGTAGAGTTGAATTTTCAACATCAAAAGTCGACAGAGCAGAGATCAACATCCCATAATACAACTAAAATCCGTAAATAAATGGAAAACACTCGTGAATCACAAAAAACTGAAACTGTTAATTAACAGATTTTTTTTTACAGTAATGATGCTATATAAAGTTTCCAAAATAGTTTAAGCTCTTCCAAAGGTACCTGGAAATGCACAGGGTTCCCACTAAGCCAAATGTCAAACTCCCTGACTAAAAGCTGATTTGTCATGATCTATGTACTGTATTTTTTATGTAAGAGTGGCGCGGTCATTGTAACTTAAATGTGTTGAGATTTGCGGACTGCCATTCCTTTTTAAACCCTGTTATGCATTTTGTTATGCTGCTTGATGTTGTAATTTTCTTATCACATTATTTTAATGTTCTGACATAAACACGCTGGTTTGAAGTGCAAGTAGTTTGACAATTTGTTACGCCTATTCATTTATCCATAGGCAAATGAATTCTAGTCTAACACAATCGCAGAAAACAGTCGTTTATTTTCACATCCCAAAATAAGGTGACTAATGAACAGAAAACAGGCGGCTGTTGTGTTTGGCTCTGAGCAGACACAAAACAGTGTAGTATTTTAACAAGTACAGCCTGCTGATTAAATTTGACTTAAGGGATTGCTGGTTGACATGGGGGAAAAGAATGAAATGGAACTGAAAAACCGTCACCACAACAAAAACCTGAAATACTGTGATAAAAAAAATACAGTTTGATAAACGGAAAGTAAAATCCATTTAAATATAAAATTCCCTGACTTTCAGTGTCTGAAACAGACAAATATTCCATGATATTCCAGAAATTCCATGACTCGTGGAAACCCTGAATGCATAATAATACCTGGTGTAGAAGTAACAGTGTGAAAATTTCATATCAGGATTATAGTGACCAAAACGATCACATTTATCAGTATTATCATGGTTTTTAATGTCCTGGAAATATTCGAAAAGAAATTCACATTCCCTTATGGCTTTCCACCAGGTTTTGTATCTGAAACAGCTACGTTTTGTTCCTTAAGGAACATTATTTGTACCACCGTGTACCTTTTTTCTGAAAGTGTGGTGTAAATCTGTCAGCCTAAATTATAAATGTACATTACAAAAACTAATCAAAGCTATGATTACCAGCTACGACAATCTAACAACATGGTACAGTAACTATAGAAAAGCGTTTATAATTGAGAAAATGCAACAAAAAAAATGGTGCTGGGTGCTTTTCCAGTTACAGGACGGTACCAAAAACAAGTTAGAAAATGTCTTGGTTCCAGACTGTGATTTTATGATGTTGACCACTAAATACTGTTTTGAATCATGTGATAATATGTTAGTGCACTCTGGCCAGCATGCGTGTTTGGCCCTGCTGGAAACACAGACAAAGCACATCTGCCTGAAGCGCTGACTCAACACACTCACCAGAATGACACGTCCCACTTTCCAGCGCAAAAGCTTGGGCAGGATGACAGAGAGGGGCTGAGACAGAGAGGTGAAAGTGACACTTCTGCTGCTTGTCACTTCCTTTGCAGTGGGATACTTCTGTTTGGTGTTATTTGATGTAGAAAGATGATGTTAACGGGACAGATCCAGACACAGGATGAAGAGGTCTACTGTAAACATTCGAGTATGAAGTCGACTTAAAGAGAGGAAATCCGATGGTTTCTAGCACTATGATTAGTAGTTACTTTCTTTTCTTTTCTTTTTTCTTTTATCTTGCGCTAGCGATATATTCTGTGTAATTTATAAGTCAACAAAAGCCATAAAAGTATACGGGTCGAGAAAGTTGTCATGTAGGTCTACTATATCCCAAATGTTTTGAAGACATTCTATATTTTGCTGTGAAGCACAGATAAATGTTTATGTGCTTAAATTCATGTTCAGTTCAGCACTTCCCTCCGCTGCGCTCAATCATTCTCCATTCATTCACAATTCAAGCTGTGTGTCGCGTTCGTTTATTACAACATGAAAAACTTTCTCCAAGACTATTTGTTCCTGTTAATATAAGTAATCAGTGGAGAAATGCATCTAGCTTTGCATTAAATGGGTTCATTTCGACCTGCAACAAGGAGATCATTGCTGTTTCTGAATCATGTTGCGCTGTGTCTGTTAAATCAGCAGATCGCATTCGCAACACTGGAGTAGAGAGGGTTATTACCTGCTTTTCACATACAAAGTAGGCTTACCTGACATTTTAAATTAGAAAAGGCTATTCTGAAAATGTGAATATTTCAATGTAATTTTATTTAAATTTATATTTTATTTAAGAGACCGGTTTGTGTTTTGATTAGGCTCAATAGTGGTAGCCTATTACAGATTTCAAAGAAAAATCTTAATTATAAAAGAAAACATAAGCTGGACCACAACAGATTAATGTCATACTGAGTGCTCAAATAATGTAGCCTAGTTTACAGCAAGCATCATGTTTATAGGTAGATTGTCCCGTCTGTAGGCCTATGTCTGTTATTTTTTACTAAAGAATATATATTATTTGATTTTATCACCAGAACTATAGAAACTGTATTATGCTTAAATAAAATAAAATAAAAAAAGAGCACAGTATCGGGATCAGATCTGTATCGATACTCAGAATTTTGGTATCAGGATCGGGTCGGTTCCAAAAAAAAAAAAAAAAATGCTATCGGTGCATCCCTAATAAGAGCAAATAAATGCAATAATACACAACAAATAAGTAAACAAACTAATAAAAAACAAGATACCATCTTATACCATAAATATTGGTGACTAAATTGTCACAAAGTTAAACAGTCACAACATCTGGAAAAGCACACAGCTGTAAAACCCAATAACGAATTTATAATAATAATAAAAATAAAAGAGCACACAAAGTAGTTTCTGAGCTGGTATAGTGGGCTGTTACTGTGTAATTTTGTAAGTGTGAGCATAGTTCATTCTCAAAGTCAATGTGTAAACTTGCTTTAGCTATAGTAGATTATCCACATTCACAAAAATGTATGTTAACGAAGTATAAACTATAGTCTTCGGTTAAAATCAATCTGAATCAAACAAATCTGTTGTTGTTAGAGACTATACAATGTTTACATATGCGTAAACCTTCATTATCATGAAAGGAATAGATGTAATACTAGTAACATGGTTGGGTTTATATTTCTACTGCTCTACCTGAAAGAATAAGTACCTAGTAAATACTTGCATCTAGTATTAGTTAAATGACCGTTTAAATGGTATGTCAATAGAAATTCCATATCTATGAATATTTATTGGGTGGTTAATGCATAGAAAATTCTTAAAGTCTGTCACCAAAGAGAAGTTTGATGATTTACTGAAAGATTAATTTATCAAGATGTACTGATTTAAAAATTTATAAATTACAAAAAAAACTGGAAAGAGGCAGCACAGTGGTGCAGTGGGTAGCACAATCGCCTCACAGCAAGAAGGTTGATGGTTCGAGCCTCGTCTGGGTGTGGAGTTTGCATGTTCTCCCCATGTTCACGTGGGTTTCCTCCGGGTGTTCCGTTTTCCCCCACAAGTCCAAAAACATGTGGTATAGGTGAATTGGGTAAGCTAAATTGTCTGTAGTGAATGTGTGTGAATGAGTGTGTATGGGTTGCAGCTGGAAGGGCATCCGCTGCGTAAAACATATGCTGGATAAGTAGGCGGTTCATTCCGCTGTGGCAACCCCAGATTAATAAAGAGACTAAGCCAAAAAGATAATGAATGAATGAATGAAAAATGGAAAGATTGATTTAACATGACATTTTGATGCAGAACGGCTGAAACTATAACTGTACTGTATAATATAAGGTATTGTACTGTATTTTTTTACCATGTAGATAGAGTGAACTTCCATTTCATTCTAACATGCAAAGAGTTGATGTAGTTAATGCAAGTAGTTAATACACAGGTTGACCCACACATACAAATAAACAGTGTAAACATTTTGGCAAATCAATTTTTGCAATGTCAGTGTACAACCATGGTGTGACATGGAAAGGGGCTGTTTTGAAAACTACTTCTGTAATTCACATGAAATTAATACGCATTTAACCTTTAAAGAATTATTTGATCCCCCCAAAAAAAGATAATTCTGTTGCTCATTTATGATCCTACTTTATATCAAGTGTCCTTAACTAATATGTACTTACATCAAAACATAAATACAGTGTACTTAATGTGTTCATAACGTATTGAAGAACACTCCTGGTGCTATTGAGGTGGCATATCGGTAGGGTTGGGGACATGTTTGGTGGTCTGGGTATGTTTAAGGATGGTTATGGTGTAAGGGCTGGATCAACAGTGTAATTATAAATGTAATTACAGAAATGAATTACAGATGTAATTACATGCATGTATTTAAACAAGCGTAAGTACAATGTAAAAACATGTATTTACACAATAAGCACATTTTAACGAATTATTAATTTTAGTGTAAGTACATATTAGTAAGGTCACTTAATATAACGTAGGACCTTATTAGTAAACATGCACCCTGACGACCTAAGGAGAAAGAGAAAACATTGACGAACAAAGTCATTTTTACAGTATTTTGGTGCACAAAAGTGTTCTTGGAGCTTCATATGACTACAATTGAACTACTGAAGTTCACAGTGTTTTTTTTTCTGGACTTTGAACTGAGGATTCGAGAGCTCGGATATCATCTAAAATATCTTAATTTGAGTTCAGAAGATGAACGAAGGTCTCAGGGGATTGTAATGAGATGAGGGTGAGTAATTAATAACAGAATTTTCATTTCTGAGTGAACTACTCCTTTAAATGTAAGTTGCGAATTGAAGTGAAATCTCCTACCTCGTCTCTATAAGATACACTGTATAAGTCTCCTGCATGTTGACTGCATTCTTTCCAGTCCTCTTCTCTGCTTCAGCCACACTGATCTCCATCTTCTTCAGAAGACTTGTCCCTTTTTCAACCATCTGTAAATGTGGGTCCAGAAAAATCACAGCATTAAACATGCATGTTATCACTGCAGCATGTCAACACACAGGCACAGATTTTCCCATAAGCACACTCAGCATTATTGGAAGATAACGGATCACGATGTGTCTGCCTTGAAGGCCTTGAGGAGTTTTCTCTCCTGTGTTAACTTGAAATTTCCGGGTTAAACAGGAAATTTTACTTTAGACTTATGGAAGGGCTCATCTTTTGTTATATAAATTTTTAAAAATAGCCAAAAGATTTTAATTGACATCTCTGTCCTGAATCAGGATGTATTAAGAGAACAAGTCTTCTGGTTCTAAAAGTTATCCTAAAATAATGTGCTCTTCAGAAGTATTCGCATGTTCGGGTATCAGTGGTGCAAAGAGTACTGAAAAATCATACTCAAGTAAAAGTACCATTACTTGCCTAAAAATGTAGTGCGAGTAAAAGTATCTGTTGTAAATATTACTCAAGGCATGAGTAAATAGTAGCCCTTTTAAAAGTAGTCAAGAGTATTACGCTGTAAAAAGCTGATGCATTTATATGTAATTTGTGGATGTGTGTAAACGTAACATTCTGTAGTGCATTTAGTTATTGCCCAGCAGGCACACAACGCCATAAGACGTTAATATTAGGTTAGATTTAGGTCGTGATGTCAGGTAAGCAAAATTCAATGTCTAGCCAGCGTCTAAGGACAAAGTTATTTTGTTTTCCAATAACGAGGTTATGATATTATTTTCTAATAAATGAGGTTGATATTTAATTGCTTATAGGTTGTGTTGGAAAATCCTATGTCAAGCCAACATCTTAAACCAACGTCATACTAAAGTCAGATACTGACATTTATTCGTCAGGTATGACAACCAAAATCCAACATCTGATAGACGCCATATTGGGAACATCCACACAACGTCAAGCTGTAACCTTATTAGACACATATTTGGTTGATTTTAGGTTGGACATTGACGTCAGCCTGACGTTAGGGTTCTGATGTCAACCCAATTTTCATTTCAAACAAAATGAAATGTCAATCAGATGTCATGTTGACGTCTTGTGCCTGCTGGGTGTTTAAGGCCATTTCGGTCATCATACAGTAAACATCCGTCATCTTCTCATCAGTGACATGCATCTAAACAGTCTCTGGGTCAATGCATGTAAAGATTTTGGACATCTTCTTGGACACTTTTAGTGCTTCCAAACAGTTTACCGCGATTATAAATCGCCCATGTATTGTGGTAGTTCATTATGCGATTTATATTCTATGTGCAATTTGATTGGACAAGAATCACAGGACTGATTTTTCTAATCCTAAAGTAGTGACTGCAGGTTGAAGGAAAATAGTGGAGTAAAAGTACCGATACAGCACTAAAATATACTCAAGGGAAAGTGAAAGTACACATTTTTAAAACTACTTAGTAAATTACAATTCCTGAGGAAAACTAATCAATTACAGTACACTAGTCTGAGTATTTGTAATTTGTTACTTTACACCACTGTCGGGTATATATATAGCATAAAACTAAATGTTTTCCACATACTCTGCTAAAATAATGAGATAAACACTTTTAATAAACACAGGCAATTAGTTAATGAAAGAGTGAATCTTTTTCAGTTCCATTACAGGTGGTTTTAGGTGTAGTGATGGATACAGGATCATAATTTATAGAGGTAAACCTGGTTTTACATTTGCACATTCGTTCATGACAATCTCCCTATATTGTTTACCATGGTACTTTGAATATTCGTCACATGTAAGTATGACTTTGAAACAACATTAGCACTGTTTATTTGACTGTGAACACTGTAAATACTTTTCGGAAATTATATTATTAAGTAGTAAGTCAGAACGTGCCAATATAATACCAACTTTACCTCAATTCATAATTTTATCAACAAGAAAACTAAATTAACTTTGTTTATATTTATTTTAAGAGCACTGTTGTAGTTATTTCATTTTTTAAAATACTACTTAAACTAATATTAAAAGATACTAAAGACTTTGTACCGTGTTTCAATAATCAACAATAAAATCATAAAATTCATTTAAGTATGGAGCAGTAAAAAGATTCAAGAACTGGCTAATATAACAAATAGACTATATCACGGGCTCCCAAACTTTTCAGCCTGCGACCCCCAAAATAACAACGCAAGTGACTTGCGACCCCCAAATTCCTCAGAGGTGGTCATAAATATACAAATGTTGCACACACAACAACAGGCTTATATAAACACGAGCATATTGACAACACAAAAAAGTGCAAGAATCACAGGATACAGTATAAATTACATTTATTAATTTGTTTAATTTAATATTATCCTCAACTAAGGAGACTGGTGGGCACAATGTTTTCAGCACAAGTCTATTATTGGTTTAATTTGAGACACCGCCACTCTAAGATCATTCTCAATGTTCAGTTGTGGCCTGTATTTATTTTGAATGTATTTGATTGCCATAAAGGTGTCAGATAGTTTAACCTGGTGCTATAAAATCAATCTGCTGCAGCTGACACTATTGCTGTGTTGTTAATCTAACGTAAACACATCAATCCTATGAAAAAATGAAAGGCAGATAGCTATTTATTTGCATGTTGTCGCTTTTTTATGTAACTATTAACTACTGTTTTTACCTTCTGCGGGTTATGGATAAAATATGGTCATTCTAATAGCTTAAAAAATTGATTAGACTTTTGTAAATCACCAAGCGACCCCCTGTTATTGTCCCGCAACCCCCACTTTGGGAACCTCTGGACTATATAACATCAAGCTACAGACTTGACCATGTCAAAAGATGCGGGCTGACACACATCAGATGAGTCTGTGAGATGAGTGTGTGAGATAGTGGGTGTTTACAAACTACGTGGCAAAGGCTTGACAGCATTTAGTAACGCAACTTTTTGCTTACAGTGCTTAATATATAGCCATTATTTACATAATTCTGAAACATTAAAATAAAAAAAAAAACAACAACACACACGTAGCTAGTGTAAAATGTTAGTAAAATCTAGTGATTTTTAGTAGCAACGTTACTGCTATTGCCATTCATGAGCCAAAACAAAACACTGAGGTCCCGTTCAGATCACGAGCTCATCCGCGCGACATCCACAAAATAGCACAATATCGGCCACGCAGTTTAAAGAGATTCAGCTACAGGTTTTACCGTGTTCTTTAAGTTGTTCTCCGACTCAGAAGGAGTCAGGTCTGTGTTTCCAATCACCGCTATATCCTCGCTTCCTGAATCCGCCATGGTTTAATGTCTCGCGCTTGCGCGTTGCCCACTTTCACCGTTCTTGGTAAGTCCGTGCGCGTGCACGCGTCTGTGACTGTGACATACAGTTAATCATTAAAAAAGTAATAATAAGTATAAAGACATGAAAAAAAAAATTGTTATGCTTGCTGATCGGGCCACTGGAGAATTTGAATTAGTGGATTTTTCCACACTTAATAATTTATTTAAAATTATGTGGTTATAGACGTTTTTAAACAACCCAATGTCATGTTGGAATTTTATTCCAAATTATATTTTTAGCTCAGTAAGAGGTTTACATTTTTTGTTGCGCTGTAATTTTGACATCTTTAAAATACCATTAAACTTTTCAATAACAGGCTTTATGTTGGTCCCTTACATAATTATAATGTTTCTCCTTGTACCTATTTTATTTGGAATAATAAAAATATTAGATATAAAAATAAATCTCTTTTTTTAAATAAAAGCTTTAATAAAAATATACTTTTAGTTCGTCAGCTCTTAGATGTGGTTTCCCTTTCTCATATGAAGAATTTATGCATCAGTTTTCTTTTCCTGTTCCCCCAAGAAAAATGCCATTGTTTTTGGTGAAATCCCCGATTGCGTTGGTTGTACCAAATCTGGCCCCAAAGGTTCTTTAGATTCTTTTATTTTTGACAACACAAACCTTTTGTTGACCAAACTCTTCAGTTCTATGTCAAACAAAGATATTTGCTTGGTTATTAATAGATCTCGGATCTCTTTACCTGCTTCCAAAGGTTTTTGGAATAATATATTTGATGACATAGATTGGGATCAGTTTTGGTTTCTTCGGAAAAAAAAATCTTTTTATCTAATAAAGCTGTTGAAGTCTCAATCAAAATTATCATAATTACTACCAAATAAATGCCAAACTAGCTAAATTTAATAACAACATTTCCCCTAAATGCTCATTTTGTGAGAGGGGTCTGGCTGCAGACTCGCTGCAGTGCAATCTGAGCTGCATCCAATGCTTTTTAATGCGCTCACCTAACCCCACCCCTAATCCCTCACAGTGACGTCACTAGCTCCATTAAGTGCATTGTGTCTGAGATTGCATCTCTGAGCTATGCAATCGCTGCTTGCATCATAAAGGCTGCATCCAGATACTATTAGATTTTGTACTCAATGTGATTAAAACACTAAATCGTTTATTTTGGGAGTGTGCTTACTGTAAAGTGTTTTGGGTTGACTTTTCCAGTTTCATTTAAAAATTCTTATTGTATTCTTGTAATTGTAATCTTTGGTTACTCTCTGAATGTAGATCCTTCTCATTGTAAATTTATTATTAATTTATTGCTTTTTTTGGCTAAAGTTTACATCCATAAATGTACTTTTTCATTTTCAGAAAGAACTTTGATTCATGTGAACTCTTTAAAATACATTAACAATTATATTGCATGTAAAACTCTTCCTAGGTGCAAATCATTTAAACTTGTTTAGTTTGCTGGAATTTTATTTTTGTAACCCTTTTTGTCTCTGTTCATACTGTATCTTTGTAAATGTTCTTTCTTGCATAATAAAAAAATACATGAAAAACATAAACTTAGAACTATTGATTAAAAAATATACATTTGATTTCTTTATAATGTGCAGCAAACTTTATATAAACTAAAAGACAATTTCTTTATGATTTTGTTATTTGGTTTCTATCACACTAAATAAAATTTGAATACATTTTTACATAATTTACATTTATGGTAAACAAAATATTTGAGTGCATTACACATTATTAATATAATTTCTACTTGTAGTGCTGCTGTTGTTGTTAATTATGACGAAAGAAAGAAAGAAAGAAAGAAAGAAAGAAAGAAAGAAAGAAAATATGAATTACAGAAAAAAAGAAGAAAAAATTAACTAAAGAAAGAAAAAAGAAAAAGAAAGAAGGAAAAAATTATTTAAAGAAAGAAAAAAGAAGAAAAATAAAGACAAAATGAATTAAAGAAAGAAAAATGAACTAAAGAAAGAAAGAAAGAAAGAAAGAAAGAAAGAAGGAAAATATGAATTACAGAAAGAAAAGAAGAAAAAAATAACTAAAGAAAGAAAAAAGAAAAAGAAAGAAAGAAAAAATTATTTAAAGAAAGAAAAAAAGAAGAAAAATAAAGACAAAATGAATTAAAGAAAGAAAAAATGAACTAAGAAAGAAAGAAAGAAAGAAAGAAGGAAAATATGAATTACAGAAAGAAAAGAAGAAAAAAATAACTAAAGAAAGAAAAAGAAAAAGAAAGAAAGAAAAAATTATTTAAAGAAAGAAAAAAAGAAGAAAAATAAAGACAAAATGAATTAAAGAAAGAAAAAATGAACTAAAGAAAGAAAGAAAGAAAGAAAGAAGGAAAGAAAGAAAGAAAGAAAGAAAGAAAGAAAGAAAGAAAGAAAGAAAGAAAGAACACAGAGCTAATTTGATTTGAGCACACGCTCGGCTGTAGTTCATTGTTCTCTTTCTATATACAGTATATTGTGAATCGTGCGTTGATAAACGTGAGTTCCTGGGCGGATCCGCTCCCTCTCACATCTGGATTAAAAACATCTGGGTCCGCCTACACGGAACTCAGTCACACAGAGAGAGAGAGAGACCCGAACTCTCTCACAGATGAGTTTATCTGAGTTTTTGACACGAGCAGATAAAGAAAATAAGGGCATCGTTTCAGTAGTTGTGGATCTTCGGATGACTGTGATATTATGGGTCCGTGGACTCGAACATCTGCTCTTCTGTGCTGCTTCTGTCGTGAGTAAATCTCCACATCTCTCGATCTGCTTTCATTGTCTGGAGGCTCCACGCATCAGAGCTTTGTCTTTGTGCGCAAAACTTCTTGTGAAACTGATAAGAGAATAAGTTTAAACAGCACATCCACAAATTTTATTTAACTGTAGATGGAAATGGGCACACGTAATCGAGTTTGGCATAGTTATTCACTGAGAGAGAAAAAGATGCATGTGTTGACATTTACAGTGAATTCCATGGCACAGCATTAAAAATAACGGTTTGGGTTTTTAAAATACTGCAAATACATTAAATCAAGTTAGATAAGTTCAACAAATAAATTCAAGTGTGTTTGATTAACTTGAATAATACAATTTTGTAGTTTCACTAATATGTGCGAGTTGAAAATCTCCTGACTGTCCTAAATTCATAAAAGTTTTCCTGCACATTTCTGTAAAAGCTTTGACTGATACACTACCTTTGTCAATAATATGTTTAAATGGAAATATAATATGACAATATAATTAATTTGGCAATATTATATGTGTACAGTAAATAAAATTACATTAAAATATAATTATAAATTACATGTACACTACCAAATCTTTGGGGTCAGTTTTTTTTCATGATTTTTTTAAAGAAAATGATTCTGTTCATCAAGGCAGCATGTATTAAATGTAAAAAAAAAATTAAATAGTTAAATATTTATTAAATAACTGCTTTCTCACTGTATGTAGTTTCAAGATAAATTATTACTTCAGCCATTTTTGCTTTTACTACCATTACAATTAATAATAATAATAATAATAATAATAATAATAATAATAATAATAATAATTATTATTATTATTATTATTATTATTATTAGTATTAGAGTGATTTCTGAAGGATCATGTGGTTCTGAAGACTGGCGTAATAAAGCTGAAAATTTATCATTAAAATCACTGGAATAAATTATTAAATTAAATTATAAACTACTTTTGAAAAGTTATTTTATAGTGCAATAACATTTCACAATTTTATAATTTGTCCTGTATTTTTGAATAAATAAATGCAACCTTGGTGAGCAGGAGAAGCTTATTTTAAAACAGATAAACAAATACTGACCCCAAACTTTTGACCAGTAGTGTATGTGTATATATATATACATACACTTAATGTAATGAAATGAAATGAAATAAATACTTTTGTATTTATTGAACAAAATCTGAAAAACTGAACAAAAAACTGAACATATTCTCGATTAATTGAACATTTTAGCTCGATTAACGAACAATTATTTTAATTTATTTGATGTTTTTGCCCTCATATAGTTCACTGACAAGTTTTGTACAGTAAATATGCTCACATATTACAAGTGAGAGATTTTTTGAATGTAGGGTGGATTACTTGATTTAAAAATAACTGAAGTAAACACGCTATCTATTATCTATGATTAGCTTGTGCTACGCGTCATTGTGACGTGTAGTTACTATTTTCTAAAGGTGTACGAGTATGCAAAGGCTGCACCGGACCATACTTGGCAGTATAATATCAAAATAATATAAAAAGTATAAATCATAATATAATAAGTATAAATTAGCTTTGACAAAGCGGGGTCACGTGACTCCACACATGGTAGGGAAAGTAATTGAAAAAATTGACCTGGAAAAATTAGATAGATTATAGATTCTGAATGACGATTTCAATTACTTTCAGATTAATCACCTAGTCCTAACTAGTTGCATTACTTAGTTACTTTTTATATAATGCGTTACATTACTTTTGAGTTACTTTTTATTACCTGGCTGAGGCTTGAACTATTTCAGAACTAGTTTTTTTCTGTATTTTTAAAAATAAAGTAGCTCTGCAATTAACAACGCACTGTATAACCTTCATTTACCTTTAAAAAACCCATTAAAAAAAAAAAAAAAAATATATATATATATATATATATATATATTAGGATAATATTATCGGAGAACTTCCTGACCCCAGAGCTATACATGCCGTATATACAGATTAATGAGAGTTGAGAGTTTAAAGCAATGTGTTTGCTACTTTTGTACCAAAAATCACTGAGACGATCCCCTTTTGTTTCTTCGTTGAGTTCAAAATAGTGAACAAATTCTCTCATTGACTGCATGATTTATTGTGACTAATTTTAATTCAGCAAATTTTTTTTTAAAAGCGAATTAATTAACTAACATTTTCAAAAAAGTAACTCCAATATTAATACTTATTTTTTTAAGTATTGCTTTACTTTACTTGTTACTTACAAAGGTAATATTTTACGTAACTCAAGTTACTTGTAATACGTTACCCACAACAATGCATATCATTTTCATATTATTAGGAGGGCAGAAATGGCTCCTGTGGTGACCAAGAGAATTCCAAGATACAGTTGAATTCAGAATTATTAGCCCCCTTTGATTTTTTTTTCTTTTTTTAAATATTTCCCAAATTATGTTTAACAGAGCAAAGACATTTTCACAGTGTCTGATGTTTTTTTAATTACATGTTTTTAATTTTTTAAAAACCATTTTACAGTCAAAATTATTAGCCCTTTAAGCTATATTTTTTCAATAGTCTACAGAACAAACCATCATTATACAATAACTTGCCTAATTACCCTAACCTGCCTAGTTAACCTAATTAACCTAGTTAAGCCTTTAAATGTCACTTTAAGCTGTATAGAAGCGTCTTGAAAAATATCTAGTAAAATATTATTTACTGTCATCATGGCAAAGATCAAATAAATCAGTTATTAGATATGAGTTATTAAAACTATTATGTTTAGAAATGTGTTGAAATAATCTCTCCGTTAAACAGAAATTGGGGGAATAAATAAACAGCGGGGCTAATAATTCAGGGGGGCTAATAATTCTGACTTCAACTGTATATAAAAATAACTACTATCCAATCTGTCATATTCATTGTGTTTTTAAAAAAAAGAAAAACTTTTCCTTCTCAAACTCACAGCTACAGTATAAACAGCAGTTGAACACAGTTGCTTTTTAATAGTTTAGATCAGTATTATGCTATGAAAGTCTGCACCAAAAATACTCTTAATTAAAAACAGAATCTCCACAAAAGATGCCACACACTATAACCAAAAAGAAAAAAAAACTACGCTAGGAAAGTTCCATCAAGGAAACCAAATCTTGAAAACCCAAATGATCTTTGCCCAGCAAAGAGGCCTCCTTAAATGCTTTGGGTGTGTGTATGTGTGTGTGCATAGCAGCTCCACTTACAACAACAATTATGAAATATTACCATGTGGGTGGAGAGAAGCAAACCATCATCTCTCAGTCTCACTTATCTACTGTCTGAAAAAAAATAGCTGGAAAATATGTGACCACACAGAGACATTGTACATAATAATACACAACAGACACCCATCTTCAATCCCTTGATGCTTCTCCGCTTTGTCATCACGATCGGCCACAATGGCAATATTGTAATGACTTAAACAGAGGGTGCGATGCTGACCGGGGCTAACCCAACACCAGTGACCTCTCTCTGGACACAGACGCTCCTTTTTCTCCTTTGTTTGGCCAAGAAGTCATTCTTGAGGGCCTGGGTTTGCATGGTACCCGTGGAGGAGAGGCATCTTGTTTTGAACGACGATAAATAGTCGATTCTTATTATTTGGCTTGAGATAATAGAAGATTTTCATTGGCAATGATGAGAGGTTGCATCTTCTCTGACCTCAACAAAGAAACGGCACTCATGGAGTCCCGGTCAGCTTTAAAAACAGCAACATCTGTTTGTCATGAATGCCACAGTTATGCCGGCGCTGTGTTCACTGTACTGTTATGCATTTAATATCAGGAAATGCTTTCAGGGATCAAGCTGAGTTTAAAAGAAATTGGAAAAAACCTGGAAATCTGCCACCCAGTGGGGTGGTTTGATTACTGCATACATGGGGCCCCCAAAAATGCTTTATGGCGTGTAAAGAGATATGGGAGAAAGAATAAATAAATAGTCAGTTTTGTGAAGGCTTTTTTTGTAGGGCAGTATATATAATTTTAGTATTTACTAGTGGACTGCTACATACAGAAACATGCTAAATTACATTTACATTTCAATGGCATTAAGATGTTATTAAATTTTGATTATAAAATATTATAGAATATTACAAATGTGCATATAATATATAAATTATTATATTATTTATTCATATATACAGGTGTGTGTGTATGTGTGTGTAATATGAATATATATATATATATATATATATATATATATATATATATATATATATATATATATATATATATATATATATATATATGTTCATTCATTTTCCTTTGGCTTAGTCCCTTCATTCATCAGGGGTCGCCACAGTGGAATGAACCGCCAATTTATCCTACATATGTTTTACACAGCAGATGCCCTTCCAGCTGCGTATTTATAGTGCTGAGCAAAGATTAATCGCAAGTAATCGCATCCAAATTAAGAGTTTGTTTCAACATACTGTAATATATGTGTGTGTGTGCATGGACATTTACAGTAAATATATATATCTATATATGTGTGTGTATATACACACACAGTTAAAATCAGTATTATTAGCCCCCCTTTGATTTTTTTTTTCTTTTTTAAATATTTCCCAAATTAACAGGGCAAGGAAATTTTCACAGTATGTCTGATAATATTTTTTCTTCTGGAGAAAGTCTTATTTGTTTTATTTCGGCTAGAATAAAAGTGGTTTTTAATTTTTTCAACACCATTTTAAGGTCAAAATGATTAGCCCCTATACAATAACTTGCCTAATTACCCTAACCTGCCTAGTTAACCTAATTAACCTAGTTAAGCCTTTAAATGTCACTTTAAACTGTATAGAAGTGTCTTGAAAAATATCTAGTCAAATATTATTTACTGTCATCATGGCAAAGATAAAATTAATCAGTTATTAGAAATGAGTAATTAAAACTATGTTTATGAACTATGTCTACGTTTAGAAATGTGTTGAAAAAATATTCTCTCCGTTAAACAGAAATTAGGGAAAAAAATGAACAAGCGGTCTAATAATTCAGGGGGGCTAATAATTCTGACTTTAACTGTATGTATGTATGTATGTGTGTGTGTGTGTGTGTGTGTGTGTGTGTGTGTGTATATATACTTTTTATATTACTTTTGAGTTACTTTTGCGTTACTTTTTATTACCTGGCTGAGGCTTGAACTCTTTTAGAACGCAATCTACACATACATACCTTTTAAAAACATATTAAGAAAATTTGATTTTAGGATAATGTTATCTGAGAACTTCCTGACCCCAGTGCTATAAATGCTGTATATACAGATTAATGAGAGTTTAAAGCAATGTGTTTGCTACTTTTGTACTTTTTGTCTTATGTAAAATCACTGTCCATTGAGACAATCCCCTTTTCCTTTTCTTCGATGCGTTCAAAATAATAAACACATTCTCTCATTGACTGCGTGATTCATTGTGACTACTTTTAATTCAGCAATTAATTTTTAAAAGCGAATAAATAAAATAAAAAGCAACTTGCGTTACACTTACAAAAAAGTAACTCTAATATTATAATTATTTTTTTTAAAGTAATGCGTTACTTTACTCAATACTTAGAAAAGTAATATTATAACTTGCGTTACTTGTAATGCGTTACCCCCAACACTGTATAGGCTACCTAATATTTTTTGTACATTTTAGGTACTAATATGTACCCTTGTGGTATTTATGAGGACCCTGTAGTTACAAATATGTACCTTTTGAAAAGGTACCACCCCTGTGACAGCTCTCATACCATTATTTCTGAGAGTGTACTAACACTTATATCGGTATTAGATGTTGTGCAAAATACTTGGCAAAACCTTTCTGTCATTATGTTTTTGAATTACAAATAGGGAACTAGAAAGGAAACTTGCCTGAGCGCAAAGCAAATAATTGCAGCATCCCCTGTAAACTCACAGCCATTGCTTTCCACATAATCTCAGAGGGGTTGAGCTTCAAAACTTGGCCGCTTTTTGCACTTCTGGCTTTAATTTATTTCTGGAGAGCTTGCTGCAGAGTTTAATTACTTTGAAAGTTTATAGAAGCAGGGCTTTTGTGCTTAGCCTTAAGTTTTCTCTCTCTCTCTCCCTTTCTGTGTGTCTGTTGTATATTTTGATGGTTGGCATCAGCGGACATCTGGAAGTCTGTGTAAAAGATCTCTGCTCTTTCTTTCGATGCTGTTTACTGTACGGTCGCTGCCGGAACGGCTCCCACCCCTCATCTGCTTTTTATAAACAATTAATATTGTCGTGAGGCGGTCGTATCAGGACAGAGGAGAAGGAATTCAGGCTTATCCCACTAAACCACAGGAACTCCTGACACTCTCATGAATACACATGCTTTCAGTGATCTGTGCACCAAAGCAAACGTACATACACACATGCACAAAGACACACACCAGGCCATACACGGCATTCATCCAAATCTAATTAGAGATTTATGAACTCCAGATGGGTCAAGTAGCATGAAGATTTGCTCTTGAGCATTGTCTTGATTGCAGCTGTCATTACAGCTTTCACTCCTATAACGTTGCTCTGCAGTCATTGATGTGATAAACAGTTTTGACTGCTTCTTTACTGGCTTATAGTAAAAATGTCTTTGTTATTTGTGTTCTTTATTTCTTTTTCTTGTGTGTTCCAAGTGCATCATCTAAATGTTTTAATAAAGGATTTTGTAATATATGATCATGCATCTTATGTGCATTTTTTATTACCTTTGTATTATGTTAACTATATTATTTGGAAAAGTACTATAAAAAAATCTTCGCTATAACTAAGTTCATAAAAAAAAAGTGTAAATTAAACGTCATTTTCCTTCGGCTTAGTCCCTTAATTCATAAGGGGTCGCCACAGTGGAATGAACCACCAACTTATCCAGCATATGTTTTACACAGCGGATGTCGTTCCAGCTGCAATCCAGTACTGGGAAACACCCATACACATTAACTCACACACACACACACTATGGCTAATTTAGTTTATTCAATTCACTTATAGCGTGTAAATTAAATAAAAATAATAAAAATAAATTATATATATATATATATATATATATATATATATATATATATATATATATATATATATATATATATATATATATATATATATATATATATATATATATACACAGTAGGCAGCGCTGTCGCCTCACAGCAGGAAGGTCGCTGGGTCAAGCCTCAGCTGGACCACTTGGCATTTCTGTGTGGAGTTTGCATGTTCTCCCCATGTTCGCTTAGGTTTCCTCCAGGTGCTCCGGTTTCCCCCACAGTCCAAAGACATACGCCATAGTTGAATTGAGTGGGCTAAATTGTCCGTAGTGTATGTGTGTGAATGAGAGTGTATGGATGTTTCCCAGTGATGGGTTGCAGCTGGAAGGGCATCTGCTACGTAAAACATATGCTGGATAAGTTGGCGGTTCATTCCGCTGAATAATGAATAATATATATATATATATATATATATATATATATATACACACACACACACACACACACACATACACATATGCACATATATACACACATACAAATAATGAAAAAAATAATAATAATAAAAATACAAAACCATATAGACAGTTTAACTAAATTGCTAAAACTTTAAAATGAAAATGGAAAATACAACAATACATTTTATGTAAGATTACAATTTGCATAATTAATTGTAAAGTACTATAAAAAAAATCATTCAGCAGAATCTCCACCAGGGTTGTTAAATAAATCTAAAAACATTGTTACTACTTGGAATAATAACAAGAACTTTTCAACTGAATCTGCTAAACAAACCTAGTCCTGGCATAAACATTTGTAATATATGTTTAGTTTAAAAATGTAAATTAAAAAGTAATAAAAATGTTAACAAAAACACCAAGACAGTTACAAAAGACTTTACGCACTAGATCAGGGGTGCCCAAACTTTTTCTTATGAAGGGCCAAAATTCCAGCTTGATTGAGAGCTGTGGGCCAAAAGTAAGTATAGCAAACTGTATTACATTAAAGTTTATTCATTCATTCACTCACTTTTCGGCTTAGTCCCTTTATTGATCAGGGGTCGCCACAGTGGAATGATCCACCAACTTATTCAGCATATGTTTTACACAGCTGATGCTCTTCACAGCTGCAACCCAACACACTGGGAAACACCTATATACCACGGCCAGTTTAGTTTATTCAAATCACCTATAGCACATGTCTTTGGACTGTGGGGGAAACAGGAGCAACCGGAAGAAAACCACGTGAACACGGGGAGAACATGCATATTCCACACAGAAATTCCTACTGACCCAGCCGGGGCTAAAACCAGCGACCTTCTTGCTGTGAGGCGATTGTGCTACCCACTGCACCACCGTGCCGCCCACATTAAAGTTGCCATTGGTAAATTCCTAATGTATATCATAATAGTTATAAATAAATAGAAATTACTTCAACCGTATTTACTGATGCATTCTTTTTTTTGAAACTGTATATTATTTTAACAAACTTATAATAAAACCTTAAAAAAAAACAATTAATAAAACAATGCAATTCAATGCTGAATACCCTAGTCATGCTGAACCTTCTGCCTTTTCTCCTATTCATTAAGTGACAGTATGTACATTTTTCAAAACAAATCAGATTCGTTTACAACATTTAAGTGAAACATTTAATTTCAGTTTGCTTTTTTTGTGTAGCTCAACAATAAAACAAACAAACAAAAGGTTACATTAAAATAGAAATGAGAATCTCTGTTAAAGTCATTCCCCAATCCCAAACCTTTCCCAATCATTTCCCCTCTAGCGGGCCCTAGTTTGGGCATCTCTGCACTAAATCCATAGTTCACCCAAAACTAAAATTCATCATTTGAGCAAAAAAAGCTGTTGACACGTATTTTTTTGTGAATTGTGGGGACATTCCAAAGGTTTTCATTGTTTTTATACTGTACAAACTCTATTTTCTATCACGCTACCCCAACCCCAAACCTCACAAGAAAGCTATATGCATTTTTAGGCCCAATCCCAATTCTATTTTGTACCCCTACCGAGTGTGAAGGGGAAGGGCTTCAAAAATTATCCCTAAGAAATGGGACAGCACTATAACACCTGCACACGTCATCGCGATCTCTTATCTGAAATCATGAGATCAACGATCATGACTGCTGTAGTTATTCTACATTATTATTTGGTGTTTATCTTCAGGAAATCACTAAAGGCAACGATATCATGTTATCATAACGATCTAATGTGGCAATAAGCTCGTAACAGTTCTGTGCGTTTACACTGTGGGCATAATCATGTGAACACAAGAAAACAACATTAACATTACCATTATACCAGATACTGTAAAAAGGTCATTCCCGGTCACCAGACTTTTCTGACAGGGCATTCGAGTGTCATCGGGTGTCAGATGTGAAAGTATGTTGTGGGACTGCTATAAAGGAGTTATTATTAGGGATTATAGATAGCGAAATTTAGCGTTTTTTTTTTTTTAAAGCATGATGGTAAAACACGAAAGCAGTTATGAATGTATTAAAACATATGCTTGTTTGTTGTAAAAACAAACAATTATCCTAATTATGACAAAAAATACTAATTTGTGCCGCCATGTTGATGTTATAGCTGGTGTATTCTGGGAAATTTTCTTACCCCCTGGTTTTGAGTGTGGTCCTGAAAAATCTCAGTTTCAAGGGCTATCTAGAACTTCCCCTTAGCCCTATGCCTTCAAGATACAGGCCCAATCCCAATTCTATTTTTGTACCCCTTCCCCTTGGCACTTGAAACAGAGTGTGAAGAGGAAGGGCTTCAAAATTTACCGCTAAGAAATGGGACAGCACTACAACACCCGCACACGTCATGATACGTCATCGCGATCTCTTGCTTCATATGCGATCAGACAATCACGACTGCTGTAGTTATTCCAGTTGCGTTATTTTTTGGTATTTATCTTCAGGAAATCCCAGAAGGCAACAATATCATGCTTTCATAATGATATAATGTGGCAATAAACTTGTAACTGTACTGTGCATTATGCGGCCGTATTCATCTATGTAAACACACAAAAAAACAACATTAACATTGTACCAGACACTGTAAAAAGGTCATTCCCAGCCACTAGACATTTCTGATAGTGTATTCGAGTGTCATCGTGTGTCAGAATGTTGTGGGACTGCTATACAGGAGCAGGCGAAATTTAGTTTTTATTTTAGCGTTTTTTTTTAAAGCATGATGGTAAAACACGAACACAGTTGTGAATATATTAAAACATGTGCTTGTTTGTTGTAAAAAAATCGTAATATGACAAAAAATACTTATTCGTGGATCTCTTTACTTCCGGGTACAGCTATGCTGCCGTTGTGGCTGGTGTATTCTGTGAAATTTTCTTACCCCTTGGTTTAAGTGTGGTCCTGAAAAACCTCTGTTAGAAGGGCTATCTACCCCTTCCCCTTAGCCCTACGCCTTCAAGTTAAAGAGAATTGGGACACCCCTACCCTACATAAATGCGCAAAAAGAGAACTGGGACACCCCTACCCCTTCACGTGAACGCGCAAAACGAGGGGTAAGGCCTAAAGGTCGGCTCACACTGTGGGATTTTTTATAATCCTAAACGATTGTAGCACGTCAGACTGCATGAACATGGCTGCCATGTCACACTGTAAGATCTCAGCTGTTATAAAGTCAGACTGAACGACATTGAAGATGCACCAAACACGAAAGAAAACGCCCCGTTTAACGTTATCCACCCGTGACACTTTCACTATCCCCAAAGTATATAGAATACACAAGACGTGTCACACGTAGCTTTTTGAATGGGGAAAAGTGTAACAGTCAATATGGTGAATAAAGCCCTGCCTACTAGTACAGGAGCCAATCATTGATCGCTATATGGCAAATAAAGCCCGCCTTCTAGTACTGGAGCCAATCATTAAATTAATTTATTTACTCAAAACTCTACACACAACACCCCATAATGACAATGTGAAAAAAGAGTTTTTGAAATTGTTGCAAATTTATTAAAAATGAAAAAGCTGAAAAATCACATGTACATCAGTATTCACAGCCTTTGCCGTGAAGCTCTAAATTAAGCTCCGGTACATTCGGTTTCCACTGATCATTCTTGAGATGTTTCAGCAGCTTAACTGGAGTTCACCTGCGGTAAATTCAGTTGATTGGACCTGATTTGAAAAGGCATACACCTGTCTACGATCGCTATAGACTGACAATACTCTGGGGGAGGGGCTCGGAGCAGACGTGAGTTTCTGCAGATTTTGTGTGATTTGGATGTTTAGAAATGAAACTAAAGACACAGCTGTTGTTTAATTTTATTGGTGATTCCAAATATGTAATGTAATCGTAAGCTTGTCAAGCAGTTTTGGAGAATTTGATGTTTCCCCATTCAGACAGAATGGCTGAACATAGAGCCCAAGAGGTGTTTCAAAGATGGCCGGTGAGGGATAAAGGGACTTTGCTATCCTGTGTTATGAAATGATTCCTCACAACAAACGTAAACAATCTGTAGCGGCAATTTCGCACACAGCGTGTCTCAATAATAAAACACGGAAAAAAAAAATTGTTTGGTCATTTGAATTGTCGCATGGATTGCGTCATCAGATTCGGAGTTTCTATTGGTTCTTGGAATGACGCTCATTGCAGCTGTTGTCAAACTGCAGGAAAGTGTCTGAAACCGTCTGACACTGCCAGAACTTCATTTGGAGGAAAAATCTGATCGCAACAGGCACTAAACAGCTGTCTGTGAAAATGTCAAACCAATGATCAAAGATCACAAATTTTAGCCTAGGATTTCAGGAATGTTTTAGCATTTCTCAAATTTGTCTCGGATGACAAAATCGTGGCTGAAATCTCTGTGTGAGCAGGGCTTGGTAGAATTGGGATTGGGGCTTAGTTTCTAGAAATTAACCTCTATTCTGTATGATTTTGAAAATAATGACATTGTCCATATATATATATATATATATATATATATATATATATATATATATATATATATATATATATACCATATGTCAAAAAACACACTAGTTTTTATGTTAGATATATTATTTGTCACCTACCTATAATCTTTAATTACAGCTTTAAGAAACATTCACAAACTGACTTCAATTCTAGAACTATTATACCATGTAAACTACCTAAAATCTTCTTGTCTGTGTGTGTTGTAGTTCTGCAGGTGCAGAGTTTCACCCCCATAAGGACCAACCTGTGTAAGTGGTGTGATCACTCCAGTCCTGTGTGTGAAGACAACGTCTGCATGAGCAACTGCAGTCTGACCTCTTACTGCAATCTGGCTGAAGAAGTGTGTGTAGCCATGTGGTAAGTCCATGCTCAAATCATGGTCAATGCGGTTTATGTGACATGCTTCCGATCTCAGCAGAGCCTCTGCAATACAATAAGATGATTAGAGATTGTAAATAATATCCTTAAAATTAAAGACAAAAAAAGTGGAAATATGAATTTTTTTATCCACTATATTGTCACAGAAGGGGTCGGAAGCAGAGACATTATAGAACAGCAGTTTATTATGAAGGATGGCAGATATAGTGAAGGCAGATAGATTTAGCTTAGTGTTGGGATAGTAGATCGGACTGTGGCAGATAGAGGTGTACCCAGACTCACACACGGGGAGCAGACGAAGACCAGATTGGGAAACCAGGAGGTAAAGACACTAGGATGAGCATGGAGGACACAGGAATTCTCTGGAGGTAGGACAGAGGGTCTTGAGACGAGCTGGAGACTGGGAGTGAAATTTTCACACAAAAACACATTGGGGAAAGGATGAGGACCAGACTTGGAACCAGGAGATATCAACTTTAGGAGGAACACGGGAGACACCGGAGCTAACAGGAAACAGAAACAGTAACTAACTTTTAGAACTGATGTAAATACACTGACCATCTAGGGAGGATCGGTCCTTCTGGTTGGCGACGAGCCTAGACCCAGAGAGAAGTGAGATTGCACTATTTATGGGGCTGTGGTGATGAATGGGGATGCGGGGCAGGTGTGAAGCTGATCAGTGCACAGGTGACGGCGCCCAAGGTGATAGAGTGAAGGGGGAGCCTGGTTTAACTGACATATATTCACATTTATGTAGTTCGTATTGATTCACTTGAAAGAATCGGCTCATTAGAGTCATTGCTTGGGGTGTCAAACTTTACTGCTTTTGATTCAGTAAAAATAACCTCAGTCTGTATATGTTTGATTCACTAAAATTAATCGTTGGTTTGAGAGTCAAACTTCACTGGTTGTGCTATTTTTTTATGCAATAAAAATAACCCAGTCTCTCTTTGTTTGATTTAATAAAAATAATCATGTCATTAGATTCATTGGTTCGGGAATAAGACTTCACTGGTTGTGCTGTATGTTTTTGATTGATTCAAGTAACCTCAGTCGGTATATGTTTATATACATTAAACCAATATTCGGTTTGAGTGTCAGACATGGTTCTGAATCATTAAAGTTAACCTCTAAATCTCTAAATCTAAGTTTGTTTGATTCACTAAAAAGAATCGTTGGTTTGGGAGTGGAACTTCACGGGTTGCACACTAGTTGTTTTGATCACCAGTGATGTAACCCTCACCGGTGGCAGGAAAGCACTCCCTGATATTCACCTGAACTACATATCCCATTATGCCCTGCAGTCACACACTGGTCACTGATTACATGGACCATATATTCACTATTCACACATATATTCAGTGCTGAGTCTTGTTATACTGCAGTGAACATTTCTAAGTGTTTTCATTTTTTTGCATTGCCATGTTTTGACTCTTTGTTTATACTCTTTATTGATTGTTTGCCGCCTGTTTTGACCCATTCACCTGTTTTATCATTTACTCTTTGGATTATCTGTCTGCTCCTGTATTGAGCCTTGCCTGCCTGGCTACTTCTACCGCTGTTTTCACACCCTCATCATAACACTAGTTTTAGATGCAATAAAAATAACCTTAGTATGTATGTTTGATTAAATACAATTCATTGTCTCATTAGTGTCATTGTTTTTTTATAAGACTGGTTTCACTGGTTGCATTGCATGTTTTTGATTAAAATACCCTCAGTCTGTATATGTTTATACATTAAAAAGAATGTCGTCAGACTTGTTTCTGAATTAAAGTTACCCTCAGTCTGAATTTGTTTGATTCACTGAAAAGAATCGTTGGTTTGGGAGTCGAACTTCACTGGTTGCACTTTAGTTGTTGTGATCGCCAGTAATGTAGCCCTCATGGGTCACTGGAAAGCACTCCCTGTTATTCTCCTGAACTACATATCCCATTATGCCCTGCAGTCACACACTGGTCACTGATTACATGGACCATATATACACCATTGAAACATATATCCAGTGCTGAGTCTTGTTATACTGCAGTGAATAATTCTAAGTGTTTTCATTGTTTTGGTTTGCCATGTTTTGACCCCTTCGCCTGTTTCATCGTTTACTCTTTGGATTATCTACATATTACTCTCTGTTCCTGTACTGAACCTTGTCTGCCTGACTACATCTACACCTGTTGTCACACCCTCATCATTACATGTTGCATTACATGTTTTTGATTAAAATAATCTCAGTATGTATGTTTATACATTAAAAAGAATCTTGTCAGACTTGTTTCTGAGTCATTAAAGATAACCTTACGTCATATTATAATTGGACGACACTTTCTGTACTTTCTGTTTTGCAAACTCTGTCCGAGTGTTTTAGTTCAGTGTTTAATCACAGAAGAAAGCATGCATGGGAACTGTAATCAGAAACAAATGTGTTCTATAAATTTGGTTAAAAAATGGCAGTATAATTAAATTTCAAGTATATTACGGCTCTCAGAATCTTTGGTGTAACTCACGTTGCTTTTTTGTGAGATTTGCTGTTAAGCTGTGTTCATCGTGAAGAGCTTCAGATGGAGGTGACCTTCGAGTGACTGCAGTAACGGGAAGCTGCGTGTAAAAAAGAGAGGCTGTTCTCTGAGGGGTAAAATAAAGAGTCCTCTAATGCCGAACAAACAGCAAACACATTTATAACCCTCAGGAAAGTTTAGACTCTGGCAAAAAGAACAAAGTGCACCTCCGAGCAGGGATTCCCTAGTTAATCTTTATTCTAGATTTCATCAGAGGAATTTTTCCCTTAAGCCTGATGTGTTTATCTTGCTTTTGTAACAACTGAAGTCGTTTTTCTATCATTTGTCTCTCACAGGAAGAAGGACAATGTGAGCGTGAGCGTGCGGACGCTGTGTTATAACCCCCAGGATATGCTGGAGAACATAATGCTGGTGAACTACTCTTCCAAAGAGTGTCTGATGAGCCCTCATCCATCTGAAGATGGCCTGCTCTTCATCTGCAGTTGTGTTGGAGATCAAGAGTGTAACGACAGGCTCATCTTTGATAAAGGACCCAATGGTACATTATTCAATTTAAAAGGTTGCTTCAATACTGGAAAAACTTGTTTTTCTTTTACCATTTGAGACCCTGAAAACCATCATAAGCCATAATGTCCATTTATTTTTAAACTTGCAATGAGATTGAGATTTATAGATATAGATGAGATTTGTACATACGAATATATATATACAATAAATAACCTCTGAATAGATGTATGGTTTGATAGGATAGTACAATATTTGGTTGAGATACAACTATTTGAAAATATAGAATCTGATTCTGAGGATTAAAAAAAATGAATATTAAGAAGACCACATTTAGAGTTTTCCAAATTAAGTCATTAAAAATTACGTTTGATATATTTATGGTAGGACATTTACTAAATATCTTCAAGGAAGGTGAACATAAAGAAAAATCCATAATTTTATCTCAATGTTGTATTTGAAACAATGTAGTTCTGTAAAGTAAGCTATTCCTACAAATACCTGTGCAAGACTTAAAACTTAAGGCTTTGTGTTCCAGGGTTACATTTAGACATATAGGGCATATACAGGTTATAAATGTAGATGTGGATAAATATATGTGTAAAAAACACTATGTAACTTCAGTTTTACTGTATGTCTTTGCAATGGCATCAAAAACATAATTATGTAAAGCTAACTGTGACTTTTTATCCCACGGTTTTCAATTTCCCCCTTCACATTTCAATTTACAAGTCAATTGTGAGAAATAAACCTTTGGAAAAAGAAACGTTTACATCTCGCAATCCTGAACTTGTTTATCAGATTTCCGACTAAATGTCTTATAGTTGTAGGCTCTCTCACAATTCTGAGCTTGTATCTGACAAGATCTTTTTTTCAGAAATGTGATATAAGAATTCATACAAGTAGTTGTGAGTTTGAAAAAGTCAGAATGTTGGAGAATAGTGGGAATGTCAGAAATGCAAGATAAACTTTGATAAACGCAATTATAATTGGAAAAACAAATTTCAGATTTGTGAGATAAAATGTTGTCATTTTTTATTGTTTATTGCAATTAAAGCAATGAGCTTATTGAGTAAAGAAATAATATTAATAATATATATACTGTATATATTAGAGAAGCACAATATATCGTTTCAGCATCAATATTGCAATGTGTGAATCTGAAATAGTCACATCACAGGATCTCAAGCGATTTCAAGTGAGTTTAAACAATTTGAGCACAAGAAATTCTAAAGTTTCCCACTTTAATAAAGATTAATTTAGTTTATTTATGCAATGAAGACTATATCGTGTATTTTTACATTCATTACATTTCTGTACTTCAATACTGTTAGACTCCACGAAAAACCATAGTGTTGTTTTTTTAGTTTTAATCTTTGTTCTATTGTTTTCATCGGTGCTTTGGTTTATTTTATAGATTTTTCAAAAATAATTTTAAACATTTTATGCAGATGCACTCGCATAAAAAACCCATCCCAATCAATGCGAAATTCTGAATTCTTTCCAAATAGAGTCATCCTATGAAATTATATTAATATCACAATATATAAATTGCAGAAAAACTAAACATTGCAATGTCATAAATATAATATGTGATGTATAATATGAAGCGTCATTTATATATTAAATATTGATATTAAAAATAAGCCAAATATCGATATAAACACAAAATATTTAAAAATATTTGATCACTACCTAGGGCGACACAGTGGGTAGCGCTGTCGCCTCACAGCAAAAAGGTCGTTGGTTCGAGCCTAGGCTGGGTCAGTTGGCATTTCTGTGTGGAGTTTGCATATTCTCCCCATGTTCGCGTGGAGCACTCTGACCACAGTCCAAAAACATGTGGTATAGGTGAATTGCGTCAAATTGTACATAGTGTATGTGTGGGAATTGGAGTGTATGGGTGTTTCCCTCGCTGTGGCGACCCCAGATTAATAAAGGGACTAAGCCGAAAAAAAAAATGAATGAATGACCACTACCTTGTTTTATTCTAGCTAATTAGAATTTAATTGAACAAAATGTTAACAGCAAACTCTATAGGCTCCAAAACATCTCCTTTGCCTATCCAAAACCACCACTTGTGAAGTAGCATTTTAGGTAGAATGCTTTCTTTGTCTGTGTGTGCTAATGTAATTAATTCTCTTTTTTACCCTCAGGATTCTCAAAGCTGAAGTCTAAAGACGTGATTCCAGTCGTGGTCATAAGCCTGGTTCCTCCCCTTCTAGTGGCGGTCATTGCCACCATGGCTTTTTACCTGTACCGCACACGTCAGCCAGGCAAGAAGCCCAAAGAATGGGGACCACGACGAACCCACTACCAGTCTCTGGATCCAGCCGAGGGCCAAGCCAATGGCAGCGACTACCGTGGCAAGCGGCCATCCCTCAGTGATGACGTCAATTCAGAAATGTCATCGACTTGTGCCAATAATCTAAACCACAACACGGAGCAGCTGCCCATCCAGCTGGAGGCGCTGGTGGGTAAAGGGCGCTTCGCGGAGGTATGGCGGGCACGGCTTAGTCATAATGAGAGCGGGCAGTATGAAACAGTGGCTGTGAAGATCTTCCCAGCAGTGGAGTATTCCTCGTGGTGCAACGAAAGAGCCATTTTCTCAGATGCCAACTTGAAGCATGAGAATGTGGTGCAGTTTCTGACGGCTGAGGAGCGGGGCGGTATGTCTGCCACCTCCCAGAGGCAATACTGGCTCATTATGGCCTATTATAGCATGGGCAACCTTCAGGACTTTCTAGTGGGTCATATTCTGACGTGGGCAGAGCTGTGTTCGCTTGCAGGCTCTGTGGCGAGAGGACTGGCACACCTGCACAGTGACACTACGCCATGTGGCATACCAAAAGTGCCCATCGCCCATAGAGATCTGAAGAGCAGCAACATTGTGTTGAAGAACCAAAGCGAATGTGTGCTCTGTGATTTTGGACTGGCTCTGAGGCTTGACCTGTCCCTCACTGTAGATGATTTCGCCAACAGTGGACAGGTAGGAAGGACTAGAAATGCTGGCTGTTTGAAACTCCATTCAATTCAAGTTTATTTTTATAGCGCTTTTCACAAGAATTATTGTTTCAAAGCAGCTTTAGAAAAAGTGCACATTATTGCGTTACAGTCAAACTAGTTAGATAGCTATAACTTTAACTAATTAACTAGTAACTAATAGCTTTTAAAGTTATTATATATAAACATAGTTAACCTGCAGTTATATAGTATATAGGTGATGTCTACAGTGCATCCGGAAAGTATTCATAGCGCTTCACTTTTTCCATATTTTTTTATGTTACAGCCTTATTCCAAAATGGAATAAATTCATTTATTTCCTCAACATTCTTCACACTATACCCCATAATGACAATGTGAAAAAAAGAGTTTTTGAAATTGTAGCAAATTTATTAAAAATAAAAGACCTGAAAATTCACATGTACATAAGTATTCACAGCCTTTGCTCAATACTTTGTTGATGCACCTTTGGCAGCAATTACAGCCTCAAGTCTTTTTGAATATGATGCCACAAGCTTGGCACACCTGTCTTTGGGAATTTTTGCCCATTCCTTTTTGCAGTACCTCTCAAGCTCTATCAGGTTGGATGGGAAGCGACAATGTACAGCCATTTTTAGACCTTTCCAGAAATGTTCAAAAGGATTTAGGTCTGGGCTCTGGCTGGGCCACTCAAGGACATTCACCGAGTTGTTGTGAAGCCACTCCATTGATATTTTGGCGGTGTGCTATGGGTCATTGTTCTGCTGGAAGATGAACCATCGCCCCAGTCTGAGGTCAAGAGCACTCTGAAGCAGGTTTTCATTCAGGATGTCTCTGTACATTGCTGCATTCATCTTTCCCTCTTTCCTGACTAGTCTTCCAGTTCCTGCTGCTGAAAAACATCCCCACAGCATGATGCTGCCACCCCCATGCTTCACTGGGATGGTATTAGCCTGGTGATGAGCGGTGCCTGTTTTTTTTTCCAAACGTAACGCCTGGCATTCACTCCAAAGAGTTCAGTTTTAGTCTCATCAGACCAGAGAATTTTGTTTCTTATGATCTGAGAGTCCTTCAGATGCCTTTTGGCAAATTCCAGGCGGGGAGTGGCTTCTGTCTGGCCACTCTACAATACAGGCCTGATTGGTGGATTGCTGCACAGATAGATGTCCTTCTGTAAGTTTTTCCTCTCTCCACAGAAGAACGCCAGGGCTCAGACAGAGTGACCATCGGGTTAATGATCACCCTTTCCTGACTAAGGCCCTTCTCCCCCGATCACTCAGCTTAGATGGCCGGCCAGCTCTAGGAAGAGTCCTGGTGGTTCCAAATATCCTCCACTTACGGATGATGGAGGCCACTGTGCTCATTGGAACTTTCAGAGCAGCAGAAATTTTTCTGTAACCATCCCCAGCCTTGTGCCTCGAGACAATCCTGTCTCTGAGGTCTACAGACAATTCCTTTGTCTTCATGCTTGGTTTGTGCTTTGACATGCACTGTCAACCCTGGGACCTTATATAGACAGGTGTATGCCTTTTCAAATCAGGTCAAATTAACTGAATTTACCACAGGTGAACTCCAATTAAGCTGCTGAAACATCTCGATCAGTGGAAACAGAATGTACCTGAGCTCAATTTAGAGCTTCACGGCAAAGGCTGTGAATACTGATGTACATGTGATTTTTCAGGTTTTTCATTTTTAATAAATTTGCAACAATTTCAAAAACTCTTTTTTTCACATTCTCATTATGGGGTATTGTGTGTAGAATGTTGAGGAAATAAATGAATTTAATCCATTTTGGAATAAGGCTGTAACCTAAAAAATGTGGAAAAAGTGAAGCACCATCAATACTTTCCGGATGCACTGTATGTGTAGGGGAGAGTGGGGACAGCTGCAACACTTTTTGCACTACTTTCAGTTTTTCAGAGACAGTTTTTTGTGAAAACCCAAAATTTTAATATAATAAATCTGCATCTATCAGACACCCACCTACATTGTTATAATATGTGTACATATGATAATATATGCAGAATTTAAACTTGAACCGACAACGTCAAATGTTGCAACTGACCCCGAGCAGAGGAACGGTTGCAACAACCCACAGGGACAGTTGCAACATTCATTAAAATGTATTGATAAAAAATATTCTACAACATCAGGTTGGATTTTATTTACTTTATTAGTAAACACACTAAATGTAAATTAGTTAGAATTTTAAATGTATGAAATTGGCCATATAAATACAGACTATTAAAAAAACAAGCAACAACCAATTATCAGGCCTAAAAAATTGAACAAAAATATTTTATTACTGAAAATCTAGACTGAACCTTTACTAAACTACTTCTTAAAGATTTGAAATGAACTAATTAATCAAAGAATTCATTTTCTAATTAAATTACATTGAAACTGTACATTGTTAATATGGCAGGCTTTTAAATGAATTTTGTAATTGGGGACAACTCTGTCAACCCTGATTAAACTGTCTATGCTAGGGAGATACAATAGCTTTATTGCTTTTTTTAAATTATACAAATGAATTTTCTGAACATAAAAAAAGAAAGGAAAAAAAAAAAATATATATATATATTTTTTTTTTTTACCTAAAAAGAGTTTTAGACTGAAGTAATGGTCACATATAGCTGATTTCTCTCAGATTATAGAAGGGTCTAATTGAGAATATGTAGTATGAATATCATCATTTTAGCTCATTTCTGAATGGAGGAATAAGTCTTGTTGCAACTATCCCCTACAAGTTATGGAACTCTCCATGTAAAAGACAGCTTTATTTATAATAGCAGTTAATAGTCCGCCTGTGAGTTTTTTTTTAAATATATTCGTTTTTTCTCTTTGTCATGATGACAGTACATAATATTGTACTAGTTATTTTGTAAGATGTTAGTATTCAGCTTAAAGGGGTTTAAAGGGCTAACCAAGTTAATTAGGTTAACTATACAAGATAGGACATTAAGATAAGTCACTGGACAACAGGGGTTTGTTCGGGTATCACCCCCAGCAAGATGCAGCACTGGGCGATCACCCATGCCTAAATCTGCCACTGATTAGAGGAGGGATGTATAATGTGCATTATGATAAAGTCAAAGATTTTTTTGACCTTGGATGCATAGAAACCTATCTCCAAAACTAAACGAGGAAGTTTCTAATAGCATAAAACGTATCCTACATGCACTATTAACTACAGGGTTACTTAAAAGATGTTGACTGAACCCAAGCACTTAAACATTTCTAATTCAACATTAGATGTGTGCTTTCCTCACCATCTTTAGGGACTATGTTTAAACCACTTAAGCAGAAATTTTGACCAAAAAGAAAAAGTTAGAAGCCAGTATAGTCACCCAAAACACCCATGTAATGTCTGCGTAGTTTCCGGAAAAAGAGCTTCAAACATTCACAAAAAAAAAAAACAGCCATTCCAAAACAAATCACTAATGAAAGTATGATCTGAGTGGGAAGAACTGCTGCGGTCATGGAGATCAATTCTTCAGGCTCTTTCAGTGCAACCTAAAAGCTCTGTGGTTGATTTGTAAAGGTCATGGATTTAATCACATTACACCAATGGTAATTAAATTTGAGGAAATTTCAAATCACATGGTCTGTGTTCTTCTAGGTGGGAACTGCCCGCTATATGGCCCCTGAAGTTCTGGAGTCTAGGGTGAATCTTGAGGATCTGGAGTCCTTTAAACAGATTGATATCTACTCCATGGCTCTAGTGATGTGGGAAATGGTCTCTAGGTGTGACGTCATAGGAGGCAAGTAAAGCTCTCGATGCACATATTCTCTTGAGGTTAAAAACACTGTAAATGTTATGACGTATTTGTTTGGTTTTCAACAGAGGTCAAGAGCTACGAACCCCCATTTGGCTCCAAAGTGTGTGAGCAGCCGTGTGTGGACAGCATGAGAGACCTGGTGTTAAGAGACAGAGGAAGACCAGATATTCCAGACAGCTGGACCACACATTCAGTGGGTGCACAATTATAACAGGGGATAAGTGTAAAACATCGGGTTATTTGTCTAATTTAAATATAAGTATGTTCTATATAATGTAATTTTTTAAAGCAGCACTATGTAGGTTTTTTACATTAAAATGATGTGTCTAAAATGATGTCAGTGGTAAAATAACTTTTAAATAGGACCTATTATGCAAAAGCACTTTTATTGGGGTTTAAATATAGTTATATGGCAACAGTTTGTGAATATAACCAGCTTCTAATGATAAAATATATATTAATTTTATTTCTTATAATCACACTTGATATATACAGTCTCCAGAAAACTTGACATTCTCTGTACTTAACGCTGAAACTTAACATACACACTCTAGGGACATCAGAGACTTATTTTACATCTTGTAGAAAGGGGCATAATAGGTCCCCTTTAACAAGATGAATTGTAGTTATGACATATAAAGAAATGAACAGAGTGATCTACTTTAAGACACACTCACGTCACATGTTGTTTTTCGTAGTCTAGGTGGAGTTTGCCAAAAGCTAACTGTGAGACAAAACACTCTAAAATAGAGTCAACACCAATGCCACGGCAGACCCACCAATTTTGTCAGAAAATAAAAAGCGTGCGACTGATCGGACATGAGTCGAAACACAGATTTGTATTGTACAGGCTTGCATTTGAATGGCGCAAGGTGAAAGAGGCAACTGGCTTCTATGTGATGATGTTTGGAAAAAAAAAAGTGTAGTTTAACATGGGCTATTTTACTTGGTCGGTGGACAAAATTTTAAAATGGTTTGCAAATGAGGTGTCAACTTTCGCTGTTTATGTGAGGTTTGTCAACAGATACATGTTTTGTAGCAACAAAAAAACCCAAAAACAAATGCAAACCAAATATGCCGCTGCCCATGGGTAGGGCCACACAGAATCTGCGTGCACAGAAATCTGATTTCTGCAGATTTTTAGCCCATCATTGAGTCTATGTATTTACTTGTGTAAATGTATATTTATTCAGTTTTTAACTCGTTCATTTTCTTTTCGGCTTAGTCCCTTTATTAATCTGGGGTCGCCACAGCGGAATGAACCGCCTCAGTTTTTAAGTTATTTTCACTAATGTTATTGTGGTGTAGTAGTAATATTAAAATGTCCATATGATTTATTTACAATATAGTTTGTAAAGTAATATTTTCTGTATTTTAGTAGATATAATATATGGATTGGATTTGCATTGTTAACATTAAATAAAAGTAAAAAATGTATAATGTTTTATTTCATATATTAAGTTTTTATTAACGATACTCCTAAAATCAATCCTGCAGATTTTTTTTACAAAATTCTCTGAAAAATAGCAAAAAATGTCCGTAGATTCTGTCTAGCCCTACCCATGGGTAAGAGCAACAACAGATTTTTGACACCTGTAACAAGGCAGTTGCACTCATCAACCACAAGGGGAGCTGCGAGAGAAAGTTGCATAGCGTTGCTTTAAATATGATAGGTTTGTCTTATAAAAGTCAGAATTCTGAAATAGCATCTTGAAATGGATTTATATTGATAATTTTTCACTTTTTTTTATCTGAATTAAGAGAGTTCATCTCGCAATCCCTTTTTTTTCTCAGAATTCTGACTTTTTTGCTTTGAATTGGAAGTTTTATATGAAAGTTCTAGGTAACATGTTACTTTAAGTACCCATTCTGAGTTTACATTTTGCAATTTTGACTTTTTTAACCAGAATTCTGAATTTATATATATATATTTTTTTTTTTCCTTCAAATGAAAGATTTAAATTATAATTCTAGGTAACACATTAGTTCAAGTATCCATTCTCACTACTGGCTTATTACTTACTCCCAGGGCCGTTTATATCGAAGTTGATATTTAGCCGCACCATGTTGGTGTTTCTTAACATCAAATTTTTACGAGGTGAGCCGTTAACCCAATGCTTAACCCCCAACCTGGAGGACCAGGACATACACACATACCCTACGTACAATTTAGCTTACCCAATTCATCTATAGCGCATGTCTTTGGACTGTGGGGGAAACCGAAGCACCCGGAGCAAACCCATGCCAACACGGGGAGAACATGCAAACTCCACACAGAAATGCCAACTGACCCAGTAGGGGCTCGAACCAGCAACCTTCTTGCTGTGAGGCGACAGCGCTGCCTATAATTAAGATATATAATTAAGATATTGGCTGTTGATACAGTATTTTCCGTATGGTCGCATTCTACATCCCTAACCCTACCAAGTACCTCAACCCAACTACTACCTTAATAACTATTCATAAACAGCAAATGTGGAGTTTACTGAGCTAAAAGTGACAGGTAAGAACTTGTTATTAGCGATAATTATACCTTAAAATAAAGTATGACACAATTCTTTCGGGTTTATATTACACAATTCCCACTTTTCATTCTCATGATTCTGAGTTTCTCATAAATTTGGTCAGAACTCTTACTTTTTATACATCATTATTCTGAGTTAATGACTTATTTTTTCAGCACTCAAACCTTTTATGTCATATTCCTGTCATAGTTAGTGTGCTTGAAACGTTATGTTAGTGTTGCCGCTGGTGTTGTTTGTACTTTCAGTTTGGCTGAGGACCCAGTAGAGATTGATCTGCAATGCGTCATATTTTTACGTCATATTCCATACATTTCTATTCACAATCACAAATGTCTGCCTTGTGTTTCAGGGCATGCAGCTGTTGTGCGCGACCATAACGGAGTGCTGGGATCACGACCCGGAGGCTCGACTGACGGCTCACTGCGTGGTAGAGCGCTTTAACACTCTGGCACAGGAAGAGCTGGAGAACTCCATCTGCACCCACACGCCCACAACACCACCTACAGAGGACCAGAGCCCAACCCTGCCCTGCACGGAGCAGAGCGCTGGCATCTGTCCGCATGTTACAGCTGACACCGTTTCCTCCAGGCAACCCAGTCAAATGTGACCCATCTGGAAAAATCAGACTTGTAACGCATATTGATTCATTACATGGAGCTGGTCTCCGTTTTTCTTTAAACGCTAATCTAAACTGAAGGACAAAAGAAGAGGTTTTTTTATTTGAAAATGCTGTCGTGTTATTGTGTAATGTTGTAAAGGGGTGTTGAATTTACTCACCCTTCACTTGTTTAAAACACATTTAAGCTTCTTTTTGTGATGAAAACAAAATAAGATATTTTTTAAATTGCTATTGTAGCATTCTTCAAAGTATCTTCTTTTGTGTTCCACAGAAGAAAGAGACTCTTAAAGGTTTAAAGCCACATAAGGGAGTTTTTGGATGACCTTTAAGGTAAGACACTGCAGGTGAATAGGGTAAAACAATTACATGTTATAATCACCAAACACAGTTGATAGATTACATTAAGATCTCAAAACCTTTATTGTGATACGTTTTCTGAAATGTAATGTTTAGATATGCGATTAATATTTTTTTAATTAAATGTGCCTATTGGTATAATTTTCTAGAACATAATTCTGAACATTTGATGAAGCCAGGTTCAAAATTCCTCTTTTTTTATTATTATTATTATTATTATTATTCTTATTATTATGACATATTAGGGTCAAAGGTTTCAAACACAATGTATATATATATATAAAATAGACTCACCGGCTGCTTTATTAGGTACACCATAGTAGTACCGGGTTGAAGCCATTTTTGCCTTCGGAACTGCCTTAATCCTTTGTGGCATAGATTCAACAAGGTACTGGAAATATTCCTTAGAGGTTTTAGTGCATATTGACATGATAGCATCACGCAGTTGCTGCAGATTTGTCGGCTGCACATCCATGATGCGAATTTCCCGTTCCACCACATCCCAAAATTGCTCTATTGGATTAAGATATGGTGACTGTGGAGGCCATTTGAGTACAGTGAACTCATTGTCATGTTCAAGAAATCAATCTGAGATGATTTGCGCTTTATGACATGGCGCGTTATCCTGCTGGAAATAGCCATCAGAAGATGGGTACACTGTGGTCATAAAGCAGGACCGTGCAGAGACTTTTCAAGGGGCATGTGCACGTTCCTGTCATAAAGGGATAGACATGGTCAGCAACAATACTCATGTAGGCTGTGGCGTTGACACGATGCTCAGTTGGTACTAATGGGCCCAAAGTGTGCCAAGAAAATATCCCCCACACCACTGCACCACCACCACCAGCCTGAACCATTGATACAAGGCAGGATGGATCCATGATTTCATGGTGTTGACACCAAATTCTGACCCTATCATCCGAATGTTGCAGCAGAATCAAGACTCATCAGACCAGGCAACGTTTTCCAATCTCCTGTTGTCCAATTTTGGTGAGCCTGTGTCGAATTGTAGCCTCAGTTTCCTGTTCTTAGCTGACAGGAGTGGCACCCAGTGTGGTTTTTTGCTGTTGTAGCCCATCCGCCTTAAGGTTGGATGTGTTGTGCATTCATAGATGCTCTTCTGCAGACCTCAGTTGTAACGAGTGGTTATTTGAGTTACTGATTCCTTTCCATCACCTCTAACCAGTTTGGCCATTCTCCTCTGACATTAACAAGGCATTTTCACCCACAGAACTGCCGCTCACTGGATATTTTTTTTTCAGACCATTCTCTGTAAACCCTAGAGATGGTTGTGCGTGAAAATCCCAGTAGATCAGCAGTTTCTGAAATACTCAGACCAGCCAGTCTCGCACCAACAACCATGCCACGTTCAAAGTCACTTAAATCCCCTTTCTTCCCCATTCTGATGTTCGGTTTGAACTGTAGCAGATCATCTTGACCATGTCTACATGCCTAAATGCATTGAGTTGTTGCCATGTGATTGGCTGATTAGAAATACGCGTCAATAAGCAGTTGGACAGGTGAATCTTATAAATCGGCCAGTGTGTGTACATTACAATCAGGCTAATAAAGTATGCACATATCCCTCAGAAAAAAACCTTCAGAACATAGATATAAATAACCCTGTGAGGGTAAATGTAAGTGCTGCTAAAATGGAGAATTATGGGAGAAACAAAATAGTATTTTAAATGTTTTTCTAATGCTAGACTGACATAAAACACTTTACATAAAAAACTCCAAATCGAAAAAACAATAAGAAAGAGGTGTTTTTGCCTGCAGTGTCTTGCCTCAAGGCTGTTTTGTTCCATTAAGCAACAAAAAAGCAAAAAACTGATCGCAGGTGGAAAGAAATTGAGTCTACGTGGCAAAAAACTGCACCATTATTACAAAACTGTTTTCCTAAAAAATGTTTACCACACATAATTTTCTGATTTAAAATGTTCCATTGCCATTTCTGACTCACTCGCTTATGAAATCCACATGATTTTCCCATGAACTGGATTTTTTTTTTTGGGGGGGGTGGAGACTTCAATTTGATTAACCACAGAACCGCAGCTGAAATTACGACTCAAAAAGACGACACACCAGCAATATAACTGCTGTCTTTAGACATAAAAAAACAAGCAGATGCATTTTTTTGTGCTCAACCAGAGTTGTGTTTCATTTCAACTCTTTTTAAAACAGCTACAAAACATACTTCTTCTCTGAACGAGTTTCTTTTGCACTGACCCTTTTTAACCACTGAGCTGATGAACTGAATTAAATGTACATATCTTTGACCATAATCAGTTCACTTATTATAATCGAAGGAAAAGGGAACTTTTAAAGGATTTAACAAGCTAATGATTAGTCATGTCAATGAGCTCGGGTCCAGACAAAGTGAAAAAGCATGACACTGACTTGTTTAATTACTAAACAACCCGCATTTTTTTAAAAGACTTCTTAGGTTCACTCAGCTGCTTTGAGGAACAGGAAAATGTAATTCATACCAGATTGTGCATTACAAAATGAACTGATGAGCATATGGAAACCTGTTGTGCTTTTCCCCCCATTTCTGAAGATAAACATGTGTCGAATCCATTCCTAGTGTGAACTGGCTTCACGGCTGTACAGTAATCACTACATAAAATATATATTCATAATGTGTCTGTGCATTCCTTATTATTACATTCTGCATTATCTGTGTTTGTCTTGACATCAAACGTATAAGCCCTCCTGCGATATTGCTATTATTATTTTTAAATTATACATTTTTTAATTTTCTCAAGTGATGTTTAACGGACCACGTAAACTTTTCATAGTATTGGAAAAAAGATGTCAGAATTATTAGCCCCTCCTGAATTATTTGCCCGCCTGTTTATTTTTTTCCCAATTTCTGTTTAATGAAGAGAAGATTTTTTTTCAACACATTTCTAAACATAATAGTTTTAATAACTCATTTCTAATAACTGATTTATTTTATCTTTGCCATGATGACAGTAAATAATATTTGACTAGATATTTTTCTATACACTTCTATACAGCTTAAAGTGACATTTAAAGGCTTAACTAGGTTAATTAGGTTAACTAGGCAGGTTAGGGTAATTAGGCAAGTTATTGTATAAAGATGGTTTGTTCTGTATCTATCAAAATAAAAATTAGCTTAAAAAAGCTAATAATTTTGACCTTAAAATGGCTTTTAAAAAATTGAAAACTGCTTTTATTCTAGCTGAAATAAAACAAATACTAATACTCAGACTTTCCCCAGAAGAAAAAATATTATCAGACATACTGTGAAAGTTTCTCTGTTAAACATAATTTGGGAAATATTTAAAAAAAAAAAAAAGTGTGAAAAACATACTGTGTGTGATAATAGAAGGATGATCAAGCGCACACAAGGTTAACGTTAGGCCCATAATCTGTTCTGTTCAAAGGACAGTTGAGACCAAACCTGCAACCGCTGCTGCTTACAAAAAGACATATTTTAAAAACATCCGGAGCTTTTGGAAGCAGCAGGACTGTGTGTGCACGAGCATCATTTTTTTTGTCCAGTCAATTTAAAAAAGAACCAATCGCAGCAGTTGCGTTTCCAGGCACGGTTGCGTCACGCCTGGAAACGGGAGCGTGCACGCTTTTTAAACAGTTGCGCGCATCACATCACCTGTGCACGCGAGTGATCATCCTCTCATTCGGTATTCACCTGCTTTCTTTTGCTCGTGTGAACGCTATTTTTTTCAGTCATGCTGCATCTCGATTCTAAGATGACATTTGCACGCATATTGGGGCATCTTTATTGTCGAACCCTGCTTTTAAAAAAACTATCATTTAAAAATGATCTTCAACCAGCCAAAGTGGCTAGTGAGAGTGTGTCTAACATGCCACCGCTGAAATCTACCCGCATTTGGCGGGTGTTAATGTAAAGCCCTGCATATAACCCATTCGTAAAACAACAGAATCTACATCAGCATGACTAAAATAGTTTTAAAACATAACATTACCTGTCTAAAAGAATTATTTCAGCCATGGTTTCGTCCTTCCTCCAGTGTGCAAAAGTAACTCAGCAATTTTCTGCAATTTTGGAATATTTTTGATTATTATTGGCAATATGCATTATTTTTATAAAACATCTGAATGCAAACACTGCAAACTCTAATGAAGAAGTGAAAAATAAGGTATGGCTATTATTAGCAGTGGGACATAAATAAGAGTGTTACTTTTGTCTCCAGAGGAACTCTTGCCATTTAAGTGATATACTTTTAAACTGGAAAACTCAGACATTTTAAACTCCAGGATGTGTTTCTGCACTAAATAATCTGTACATTGATCATTAGTGTGACACATGTAAAGAGAAACACAACTTGTAAAAGAAAAAAAAAAGAATCACTACATTAGTTTACTTTTAGCACTTAAAAACAGGAGTTTGGAGCTAAGTGGACATGGTCCAGATATCACATGATATTTGGCAGCTCCATCAAGGGTTGCATGTTGAATGTGCTGTTATAGCCTGGAAAGCAAATATTGTCAGGGCTTCGAGAAAATCGCTTTGTTACTTTCGTCTAGAGCTGCACGATTCTGGCTAAAATGAGAATCGCGATTTTTTGCTTAAAATAAAGATCACGATTTTCTCACGATTCTGTAGATGTAAAATAAAGGTTAATATGAGGAGGCTGTTATTGTTATGTCACAATACAACTATTTATAATTCTGATGTTGAATTATTGTGTTTGAGACATATGCTTGCAATCTGTCATTGACAACATTAGTAGACCATTTTTTTCTACTGGTAAAATGAGACATTTGTCATTATCAGATTTATTCTTGCATTATATTCAACATTATATAGGCTAGAGTTGTTATACTGACACTGTTAAACATTTATTCTCATGCACAACACTCTGTGTTCGCTATGAAAGAAAAACATATTAAATGCTTGTCGTAATCATGACTCTGAAATGCGATATGATTATTTAAATGATGTGCCTGCTTTCAGTTTCATTTTCACTGCTAAGTGCGGTTCATACTTCCCGCGCGGCTCCCAAACGAATGAATGCTCTGTGCCACAAACTGAATGTT
Organism: Danio kyathit; assembly: GCA_903798195.1. Taxonomy (NCBI): domain Eukaryota; kingdom Metazoa; phylum Chordata; class Actinopteri; order Cypriniformes; family Danionidae; genus Danio; species Danio kyathit. Next base: position 47,045,318 of record LR812527.1, on the reverse strand, counting down.
ATTTACAACTTTATTACCTGTTATTCACAGCGGCCTATGCAAGTTCTGTTCACTAAAGTAGGCGTCATTCACAGGCGTGCGACCGTCCTCTCTGTGGTAACAGCTCAATCCGCATACTATCCGTCCTGAATAGTATGTGAAAACAGAATTATTATGTCCCAAATCGTAGTATGTTGAAAAGAGTATGCCAAAGATTCCCGGATGGTTTACTATTTCCGGTCAAAATTTGAAGTGTAGAAGTGTCCATACTCTAACCGCTGATATTGCCCACAGTACATTGGTTGCGCGTTGGACGTGAATTCGATTAGAACTACAAAACGCGGGTGAAAAGTGTAAACAAACTACAAACATGATGGACGCGCAAGACCAACCGTCAAGAGGCTTCGGTAAAGATATTTGTATGACTGTTAATTAATATCTAGCCAAGTGGATAATATTTAAATAGCGTTGTCTGTGTTATATTTCATCTGCAACAACAATACTGAACTTATATAAAGACGTGTTTGGACATTACCGTCTGAATGCAGAATTATCCAAAGACCTGAGGAGATTTCTCTGCATGAAAGACTCCTGAATGGGAGATTATCCTGCTGCTGCTTCTTCAATAAGGTAGGACATTAAATACGACAGAAATGTGGATGATTGACAGGGCTCTTAACTAAGCAACACAACGATCTGTTTAATGAGAAAGTAGTATGTCCCGAAGCTTGCATAATTTTCTGTTACACACTCAAAAGTATATATTTTTCCTCCACAAAAAAGTACATACTTTTAGGTGGTAGTATAAGTATGCGAATTGGGACGCAGCATGGGTTAGCTCACGTCACGTGTGTTTTGGCGGCCGTGAATACATCATTACATGAAGACAGAAATTACATTTATGGGTGAATTATACCTTATAAATACAGTATGTGAGTCTTTCAACACCATTTGGAGGTGTCCACGTTGTTGAACATTGTATGTAAAACAACATGAAGACGTTGTGTGGCCACCTTTGATTCTCTCCTGAACTTGAAAATATGATTGGCAGAATCGTATAAATGCTGGATCAAGATCGTCTAGGAAGTCGAATCGAGATCACGATCATTTTACGATTAATTGTGCAGCTCTACTTTCGTCCTACGTTACTACGTTACTTTCATCCCGGCTCTCCTCTATGTTTAAAAATGTATTGAAAAAACTCTCTCCACTAAATAACACTTGGGAAATAATCCGAAAAGAATACCAATCTAAAAGGAAGGATACAAATTGACAAACGGTGTGCATCTATTGTGACATTCTTAGATCCTGAAATGTCACAACGTTTGTTAAAATTGATATTATACCACAAAGCTGCATGCAAAATTCTAATTATAAGAGCACAATGACATTCAGCATGACATAATGCTGAATCGTCTTTTTGCATCAAAGACTCAAGACCAACAACAACAACAACAAAAAAAGATGACTAACATCTGAACTCCTTCAATATATTAACAATTTTATTTGTTCAATCATATTTTGTGAGGCTACAGGGAGTGTTTTTAAAACATCAGTGCAGTCGATGGCTCAGCAGAATGACTTGAGTGTACGTCGCTGACAGGAAAATGAAAGTAGATATGTACAAAGGCTGTGGCTTCGGTCGTACTCTTGTTATAATGAGAAAGCTGACGGCTGTGTGAGGTGGAACGAGGAAGACGAACACAAATAAGGCACCACGAGTTTCTCAGCGCAACCAATGCCAAGAGCTTGAAGCAGAGATTACATGAAAGATGCAAGACCTTCAGCCAGCACCGTCACTCCAACTGTTCCCTGCTGCATGGCAGACCGAACGATGAAGCTGTTAAAAACAACTATTTCAACATCTCTGAATCCTTACATTTCTAAAAAAAATAAAGAAAAGAAACGTCTTACTAACATGACCGGCTAACTAAAAATATTATCTGTTATTTATTTATTTATTTTAAAGAAACACGTCCTAAATCTGATTGCGCATTCACTCAAAACTGAAAGTTCTGGAATCATTTATTCACCTTCATGTAGTTCCAAAGCTCATTTTCCAGCAAAAGTGTTGCTCTTTTCCCTTATAAGCGAAGTAAATATGTACCACAGACTTCCAAAAACCCACATCATGGTTTAATAGCCTGCTGAAAAACCAGACTAAACTAGTTTGGTGGTCTTAGCTAGTCTTCCAGTGTGAATATGGTGAAAACTTTTCTAAAACCAGGCTGGTGTCTTTGGCTGACCAGGTTTGGAGACCAACTATGATCAAGCAAAACAGCCTTAAAAAATGCCAGTTGTGGGCTCTCATTGACTTCCATAGTATTTTATTTCCTATTATGTAAATCAATGGGTGCCAGCAACAAGCATTTTTCAAAATATCTTCTTTTGTGTTCAATTGAAGTGCTGAAAAAACAGCCTAAAATAGTTTGGTGGTCTTGGCTAGTCTTCCAATCTGCCCAGTTAAAAAAAGTGCTGAAAACTTCTCTAAAACCAGGCTGGTGTTTTTGGCTGACCAGTTTTGGAGACCAACTAAGTTCAAGCAAAACAGGCTGATTTTACATTATTATTATTATTATTTTCCAGCACGGTAAACCAAAATATAAAATTTACATACATTTTTTAAAGATATCAGATAATCTCGTTGTTTATTCTCCTTCCCATACTTTTAAACCTCTATAAGTTTCTTCTGTTGAACATAAAAGGAGACGAAAATGCTGAAAAATGCTGTTTGCTGGCACCCATTGATCTCAATTGAAAAAAATAATAATATGGAAGTCAATTGGAGCCAGACTATGCCATATTTCTAAATATCTTCTTTGTGTTCAATAGAAGTGCTAAAATAACAGCCTGAACTAGTTTGGTGGTCTTGGCCAGTCTTTGAGTTGGAAAGCGGTGAAAACTTTTCTAAAACCAGGCTGGTGTTTTTGGCTGACCAGGTTTGGAAACAAACTAAGATCAAGCAAAACAGGCTGATTTTACATTATTATTATTACTTTCCAGAAGGGCTGACCAAAATCTAAGTACTAACAGACAAATGACTAAATTATATCAGTTAATATATTATAAGAATAATGAAAATGAGCTCATCATTTATTCTTTCTCATATACTTTTAAGCCTTAAGAGTTTCTTTCTTCTGTTGAACACAAAAAGAGATATTTAGAAAAATGCTTGTTGCTGGCACTCATTGATTTCCATAATAGGAAATAAAATACTATGGAAGTCAATGGGAGCCAGCAACTGGCATTTTTCTAAATATCTTCTTGTGTGTTCAATAGAAGTGCTGAAAAAAACAGCCTAAACTAGTTTGGTGGTCTTGGCTAGTCTTCCTGTACACCCAGTTGAAAAATTGCTGAAAACTTTTCTAAAACCAAGCTGATAATTTATTTTGAGGCAGGGTAGACCAAAATATCAAAGTAGTTACAGACAAATTTTTAAATGATATGACATAATTGATGAGGTAATTTTCATTAGCCTTTTAAACTTTTATTCTCCGTCATAATTTTAAACCTGTTTCAGTTTCTTTCTTCTTTTGAACACAAAAGAAGATATTTTGAAAAATGCTGGTTGCTGGCACCAACTGATTTACACAATAGGAAATAAAATACTATGGAAGTCAATGGGAGCCCACAACTGACATTTTTCTAAATATCTTAATTTGTTCAATAGAAGTGCTGAAAAACCAGCCTAAACTAGTTTGGTGGTCTTGGCTAGTCTTCCAGTCTGCCCAGTTGAAAAGTGCTGAAAATGTTGGAAACCAAACATAAATAAACAAAACAGGCTGATTTTAGATTAATATTATTTTTCCAGCACGGTAAACCAAAATATATACAATATTATATTATACAATATTTTTAACAATACCAGATTATAGATAAAGGGATTATGATCCCCCCCCCCCCCAATATAGTTTTAAACCTTTATGAGTTTCTTTCTTCTGTTGAAGAATAAAAACTAGTTTAGGCTGGTTTTTCAGAACTGCTATTGAACATAAAAGGAGATGATTAGAAATGATTAGATGATTAGAGTTGACAAAAAACGAAGTACTTACAGACTAATTTGGGGGGTATTGGCTAGTCTTCGAGTAGAAAAGTAGTGAAAACATTTCTAGGCTGGTATTTTTGGCTGACCAGGTTGAAGACCAAATATGATCAAACAAAACAGACAGATTTTACATTATTATGATTATTCAGCAGGATAAACCAAAATATAAAAGTTACATACAATTATTTAACAATATCATATAATAGATTAAAGGGATAATGAAAATTACCTCATCGTTTATTCTCCCTCATATAAAGTTAGGTCTTTATGAGTTTCTTTCTTCTACTGAACACAAAAAGAGATATTTACAAAAATGCTGTTTGCTGGCACCCATTGATTTCTATAATAGGAAATAAAATACTATGGAAGTCAATAGAAGCCAGACACTGGCATTTTTAAAATATCTCCTTTTGTGTACAACACAAGAAAGAAACTCGACTAGGTTTTGAACAAGTTTCTTTCTTCTACTGAACACAAAAGGAGATATTTTCAAAAATGCGGTTTGCTGGCATCCAATGATTTCCATAATAGGGAAAAAATACTATATGGAAGTCAATGGATGACAGAAACTAGCATTTTTCAAAACAGAAGAAAGAAACTCAAATAGGTTTTGAACAAGTAAAGCTTGTGTAAAATGACCAAAATGTTCATTTTTGAGTGAATTATCCCTTTTTAATATATCATACACACTACACAACTTGAGAAAGTGAGAAAATCATGTCCAGTTTTTAATTTTGGGGTAAATATACAACTTTAAAAAAATCTGTTATTAATGTCAATCGAGGTAGAATCGAAGTGGAAAGTATAGTGGTCTGAATTCATCAAGAAATTATACCACGCATGACTTTGATAGATCAGATTGCTTTAACATTTCCAATAATACTGTCTGATCGGGTTGCGTTTACACGTTACCGTGCATATATAGATTACAAGACTCTGTTCTAAGGTTTAAAATGTTAAAGTGCTCTACGCAAGCATTAAAGTGACAGTTCAACCAAAAAAATGAAAATTCAGTTACATTTAATCACCATCGTGTCATTTTTTTTTGGGAACACAAAATAGATATTTTGAAGAATGTCAAATCCATACTTTCCTTGTATGGATATTTTATAAGAAACTACTGCTATGGAAAAAAATTCCACTTAATTTCCATGATATGGATTTGAGTAAAACGTTTACTTGTTTTACTCTAAAAATTAGTGTTTCTTAACCACGTTCCTGGAGGACCACCAGCTCGTTTTCCATGTGTCCTTAACCAAACACACTTGATTCAGATCATCAGCTCATTCGCAGAGACTGAAAGACCTGTAATGGGTGTGACAGACAATGGAGACATCAAAAACATGCAGTGTTGGTGGTCCTCCAGGAACGTGGTTGAGAAACACTGCTATAAATGACTGAAAACATCCCTTATAAAGTTCAAATCAAAACACTGTCAGTTAGAACACCCTAAATCCACAGAAAAACATTAAATTAAATGGCCATTTATTTTTCATAGCAGTAAATGCAACAAAGGTGAGTAAATATGACAGAATTTATACATTTTTGTGTGAACTATCCCTTTAAAATCTCTCTGAATCTGAAGCCAACACAACCATTCACTAAACATCAAGCTGAAACAGAAGAGTAGGCCTTTATCCGTACACTAGACTTCATCCTGCAAGCTTCGACGAAAACGGAAAAAAAGACATAATAATAATACGAAAGCCAAGATAACAGTTTTTCTATCATCAAGACTTTAAACTGCGTCTGGCTCCGCTAAGCATTACCAGCTCGCATCTTCACCAGCCTCCACCTTCCTGCATTTCATTTGATATCATATAAATCATGATAAGTCGTATACGATTTTAAAAGAATCAGAAAACTTTGACCGTGCTGTGGTCAAAATACAGTACACCACAGTATGGTTAGATTAAGAAGTTCACCTCAAACACAATCGCACGTTAAGAATCGTCACGCTGCACTCAGCGCTCGTTACATACGACACTCGTTAAGGCAACATCAACAAAGAATAACCGGAGAAATCATTGACAGTGTAGGTACTACAAAAAAAAAAGAAATCTTACCATTGAGGGATGCAAAGTATAAACATCAGAGTGCAAACCCGCAAGTCCACAAAGCGTGTAAGAAACACTCAAACTGAAGTAATGTTTCAGGAATCATACAAAGGATAGCGTATGTCTTCTTCTGTGAGACCAGAGGTTTACATTGCCTGGATGTAGCTCTTAACAGGTCAGAGATCATGGGTTTTGTGGAGGGGGGGCTGAGGAAGAGCTCTGGCCTGCTGTTTTCCACAGTGGTTGGTAATACATCCAGCCTTCACCCTGCAAGAGAGAAAAAAAAAAAGAATATATTACTAAAGATTATACATTTATGGCTCTATTTTAATGATCTAGGCGCAAAGTCTAAAGCGCAAACGCATTAAGAATCCACTTTTGCTATTTTAAGAACGGAAAAATGTGCCCCGGCGCATGGTCTAACAGGGTTGTGCTTATTATCTTAAAGAGTTATGGGTGTGTTTTGAGCATAACGTGAATTAAACCAATCAGAGTCTCATCTCACATTGCCTTTAAGAGTCAGTTGCGCCATGCTATCACGCATTTGCTATTTACATGGCGGACTTTGCAAGTGGAAAAACTGAACGCTTCACTAGCGAGAAAACAGTTTAACAGACCATCTGCAGAGCGAGGATAAAGAACGAGGCTTCTCCATACAGCATCTTTACTTTCTCTTTACTTTACTTTTACTCTTAAACTTTACTTTCGTAGAATAAGGAAACATTGGAAACTCACTCCACTGAAGACATCCAGTAGCCTACATATTTAATTTTGTGTGTTAAGCGCAAAGATTTGTTTTAAAACTATTTCTAAATTCAGTTCTAATTTCCAGCAACTGAATAAATTAACAAAAACAATGAAGTGTGGTCAAAAAACGGAGTTATATCCAAACACACATCCTATTGTTACGCCCCATATGGAGATGCACAATTCTTCAAAACCCAACAGATGGACAAATCTAAACTTGTTTTTATCATTTCTTGTATTTACTATTTCTGTATATTCTGTCTGTATTAAGCAATGTGTACGCATTTTGGACCTGCATAGGCGCTATCATAACTAACGCGCTCTGCCCTGGACTTTAGACCTGCTTTCAGTTGGTCAATGGAGCAGTCTATTTCAGTTCCTCAAAATAGCAACATGCCAACAATGCGTATTAACACACCTCCTTTTTAGCCTGGAACACCCATGAGTCCACAAAGTTGCACAAATGGATTTGCTATTTAAACAACGTGGTGCAAAGCATAAAAAATAGGGTTGTGGTGGTCTGAAAATAGCAACAAATCGCAGCAAACACGTCTTGCGCCTTATTGCGCTGAGTGTATGATTAGGCTCTTAGAGTGCTGTGTGAAAAATGTATTTTTGTAGGCCAAAAAGGAGGTTTGCGTCACCCTGGTGCCCTTGATAGAAAATATTGCAGAAAATAAGCTTTGTGATCGACGATATGTATAATGAATGTTTTGAATCCAATACAATCAGCAGAAGTGGAAAAAGATGGGCTATAAAGTCTTTCTATAAAATGCTTTCATGTGAAAGTCACTAATACTGAGCTTTAGAAAGCACTTCAATTTATTATAGACAGAGATGCCCAAAGTAGGGCCAGTTGGCCAAAGTTAGCCCATTGTAACCTTTAGATTTGGCCCACCATCCCATCTGAAAAGAGAGTGAGAATGATGGACAGAGTTAGGGAAAATGCCTTTAACAGACCTCATCATTTCTCATTTGACGTAGCCTTTTTTATTTGTTCGTTTTATTGCTGAGCTACAAAAAAAAGCAAACAAAAATTAAATGTTGTAAATAAATCTGAGTATAATTTAAAATTTAAATACGGTCACTCAATGGATAGAGGACTATGAAGAAGACATCAGCGAGCAAATCAAGGCAAACTCCAATCTGTTATAAATGAGATTGTTTTTACTGTAATAAGTTCATTATAAAACGTAAAAAAAAAAAAAAAAAAAAAAAAATATATATATATATATATATATATATATATATATATATATATATATATATATATATATATATATATATATATATATATATATATATATATATATATATATATATATATATATACTGTACTAGTTAATATAAAGCAATGTTTTCTAGTCATTTTTAAATATTATTAAATAAATAAGGAAATTACCCATGGCTTATATATATATATCTCCTCTGCCAAATATCAGGTTCCTCAGACCAGGAGAAAGGGGGCAGATTACAGGTACAGAGAGAACAAGGTGCCTGCTCGCACCTGGAAAGGGGTGGGAGATGCGTGTTTACTTGGACTCTTAACTCATCTTTCCAATGGAGATTACACAAACAACACTAAGACTAGATGTAGTGATTTGGTCAGCAGCGGCTAAGAAGGTTCTGGTGATTGAGCTGACTGTGCCATGGGAGGAGGGAATGGCAGCGGCGCATGAGTTCAAGCATGAGTTAATGAAAATAAAGTCATTCATTGGTCGTTCATGTTAACTCACGGTGCATTAACTAATGTTTACAAGCACAACTTTGTTTTTTAATAATGCATTAGTAAATGCGGAACTTACTATGATTAATAAATGATCTACAGTTATTGTTCATTCTTGGCCCATGTTAGTAAACACATGAACTAAAGGAATTGTAAAGTGTAACGCCCAGCATTTGGGAGAAAAAAAAAGTTAAAAACCATGTACTTCAGGATTATAAAAACAGAAGTTTCTGAATTTGCAGATCTTAATTCTCTGCATCTGAACTCTTTATCTCTTTCACATCGAATTTCCATGTGAAAAATGACAGACAATTTAGACAAAATGAATCATAGGACTTTATTTAGGCCTTTTTGTAATTGAGTGATTGTGCAAACTAGCCAAAAGTGGGATATGAATCTGAAGAATCTGAAGAATCTGATGTAGTATTTGTAACGTACATAGAAACTAACAGTGAAACAAGGAATGTATGAAGAAATGGATTGATTACTGCAATGTTGACAACTGTTGAATGCACTGAATCTGGAAAAATGTATATCCCCCAATATTGTGTTTTTATATTTATTATTATTTCCTTCTATTTGTCTATTATTTCATGTTAAACATTGTAAAGTTTTATATTTTCGAATGTAAAATGTTCTGTTGTAAAACATTTTTTAAAGGTTCTCAATAAAAATAAAATAATACATAAAGAAACAAAGAAAGTATAATAGAGACCGCTGATTAGTCAAGTGGGTGTAATGTTCGCTATGTCAGTTTATTCAGCAAATGCAATTTCACCTCCCATTATTAAGTCCAAAACTACCTCAATCAAGCATAAAAACTAGGGCGAATTAAGGGATTTCTATCCAAAAGTTGGCATTTCCATTACTCTTTCTCATGTGACACTTCTTTAAAATGTGCATTAACACAGTGATGGAAATCCAGCTAGTGACCTCTTCCCCAACTACTGTTTCCATCTATGATTTTCGAAAAAAATATATAAGGTTCAGAAGTGCTCTTACTTTGCGCTCAAAATGTTTGGTCCTCCATGGTGTCTGTGTCTCAGCGCGATGCCTCTCCTCTTTCCTCTGTCTCTCCTCCAGGAAGCGCTTGTGTTCGGTGGCTTTATCCATATCCCTTTCCTTCAGAGACTCGGTCACATGTTGCCACAGTCGCCTTCAAAGAAAAAAATCATCACATGTTAAAAACAGATCCTTCGTTCCATATCAACATGCTTCAGGTAAATGCTTTTAAATCCACAGATATCAAGAAAGCATTATTATGACATTTGCATACAGGAATAGTTCATTCCAAAGTAATTGCTACACTTGATCCAAACTTGTATACAGTGGTGTGAAAAAGTGTCAGCCCCCTTATGGATTTTGTAATTCTCTCCATGTTTGTCACACTTTATTTCAGATCATCAAACAAATTAAAATATTAGTCAAAGATAACTGAGGCAACTAAAGCCTATTATCTACTTGTAGGTAATGGCTCTCACTGTGGTTCGCTGGAGTCACAAAGCTGTAGAAATGGCTTTATAACATTTTCCAAATCACTTTTATTGTCACATCATCAGCAGCACGTGTGCTATGATGAGTAAAAAGCTTAGGTGCTGGCTCCAGACAGTGCAAAATACAGACAGTGTAAATACAACGACAGTGCAAAATACAGACAGTGGAATATACAGACAGTGCAAAATACAACAACATACAAAAAAAACAAGACAATGTAAAATTGGCAATGTTGACAGCGATACGTAGGCAGTATTGTTTTAAGTATGGATTTGTTAAAGTGCAGTGCATGCTACATCTTGACGGTGTGCAGTGGGGGGTATGGAATAGTTTGTGTGGGGTGTGTTAAGTGTTCACCAGCCTGATAGTCTGAGGGAAGAAACTTTCCTTCAGTCGGCTGGTGCGTGACTGGATGCTGCGGAACCGTCTGCCTGAGGATAGCAGAGAGAAAAGTCTATGGCTTGGGTGGCTGGAGTCGCTGTTGATTCTCTTGGCTTTCCTCATGCACCTCCTGGTATAGATGTCCTGGAGGGAGGGAAGCTCACCTCCTACTACACGTCCAGCAGTTCGCACGATCCTATGTAGACCTTTGCGATTGCTGATGGTGCTGTTTCCGTACCAGGTGGTGATGCAGCCAGTGAGGATGCTCTCCACAGTGCAGGTGTAGAACGAGCGGAGGATGTGGGGGCTCATTCCAAACCTCCTGAGACGCCTGAGGAAGAAGAGGCGTTGTTGTGCCTTCCTCAGCACTGCGTCTGTGTGGGCAATCCATGTCAGATCCTCAGCGATGTGTACTCCAAGAAACTTGAAAGTGCTGACTCTCTCCACTGGTGTCCCGTTGATGGTGATGGGAGTGTGTTCTTTCTTCTCTCTCCTGAAATCCACCACCAGCTCCTTGGTATTGCTGATGTTGAGTGAGAGGTGGTTTTCCTGACACCACTGCGTCAGAGCGTGCACCTCCTCTCTGTAGGCCGTCTCATCATTATCGGTGATTAGGCCCACCACCGTTGTCTCATCAGCAAATTTCACGATGACATTGGAGCTGTGTTTGGATGTACAGTCATGTGTGTACAGGGAGTACAGGAGTGGGCTGAGAACACAGCCCTGTGGAGCACCAGTGTTGAGGATCAGTGTGGATGAGGTGATGTTGTTCATTCTGACCACCTGGCGTCTGCTTGACAGGAAGTCCAGACTGGTAGATCTAAATTATTTTCTCTTTCTCATTGGTTTTTGAATTTCTTTAGATTTCAGCATGATGTCTATATTTTGAGGATATTTTAGTCTACATCACATTGTAAGGCAGGTCCTATTTAAGTCATTTCTTAACCAGAGTTAAGTTGTTTTAACATAGGGGCATAACCAGGGTGTGAACTACAGGGGAGCTAAATGAGGCCTGGGCTCCCCTGAAAGCATGATTTTCGAAATTTGGGGGGGGGGGGGGGGGGGGGGGGGGGGTCTCAAAAATATTTACAATGTGTTATTTTGATGTGCGGTTTCAGTATTGTGTAATATGATCATGGATTATTATGTGTAAAAGTCCAAAAATAACATTCATTCATGCATGACGGTGATTTACACCTCACTTAAAATGCTATTCTTGTCATGAGCATCAAGGAGTGGGGGCACTGAGGGGCAAAGTCCAGTCATGTCAAAGACTGACAGCCAGATGCTTTCATATGGACGTTGAGACACTGCTTATTCATTTTCTGAAACAAATGATGTGACGTTGTGTTTCGTTTTATTTGCTTCATACAGTAGACCAATACAATGTTCTTTTTTTTTTTTAACACCGTGACACTGCTGTTAACATGTTGGATAATTAAGCTGAAAGCAGGGTAAACTTGACCAAAACGGAACTCCTTTCAATGGTGCTTCTTTCATTTTGAATTTGCGATAGATTTACTAGAGTGAAAAGTGAGATCCCATGACATTCTATAGGCCTATGTAAAATAAAAAAAGCATATGCTGTCCTTAGTGCCATCATCTTGAACTTAGAGCGAATAGAAAAATGATAAACTACATGACGAGGTTATTTATTGTGTTGTTAAGTGAAACATTCGTGTTTGTTGATTTTATATAAACGAATGTATTCCTCTCACAGAAGCACTGCAGGTAAAATTAGACAACAATGTTCTGTTGTTTAGGCTGCTGTAGTTTGTGCATGTAAAAAAAAAACTCAAAGGATATTTTCAAATGTCAAAGAAAGTTATTGATGGGAAAACAAAAGCGATTTTTAGCGAGAAAGTAAAACGAACCAATCGTGATGTTTGTTCATTTAGCCTACTGTGTAATATTAGTTACAATTATATAAATATTTTTTATATGTATATATTTCTTGTTTATACATTGCTGTTTAAGGACAGGGATCCTGTGCTTTATAGCCTACATCATTGTGGCAAGAGACTCTCAAGAACAAAGCGGAAGTGGACTCCTCCAAAGGCCATGGTATAATTCTGGGTATAGCACTTTTTCACACAGGGCTATGTAATTTGGATCTTTTTTCCACTTAATAACAAAACCATTTCAAAACTACATGATGAGTATACTTGTGTTATCTTTGACTAATATTTAATTTTTTTTTGATGATCTGAAACATGGAAGTGTGACAAACATGCAAAACAATAAGAAATCAGTCAGGGGGCAAACACTTTTTCACACCACTGTAAGTAATGTTTTACTCAACCTGTTTTTTAAACAACTGATATGAATATTGTCATATTGGTGTTCATTTTATGCTGCTCGGTTTGCTTATTTATAAGATATGTGCTCTCATATTGACATTAAAACACCTTTGACGTGTTATTGCTCAATCATGAATATGAAAATAACTTCTGTTTGCATGAACTGATTGGCTGGCGTTACCTGGACTCATAGGGTCCTTGCAGCTCATTGGGTCGTACTCTTTTTCTGGTGACGGGGAGTTTGGTAACGTCTATGATGCGTGTCTCCCCGCTGGTGTAGGCAAACTCCAGCACACCGTTCCACTCGCCCTGCACGCGGCACACCACCGCGTTGGTGGGGTTGTGTTTGACCTCCGCGTTCACTCTGAGGAACAAAGCACAGGCTTCGGTTACAATCCACTGGCTCAACTTTCTGATTCAAGAATTCACACTGTGAAAAACTCCGTATCACTTGATCATTTAAATTCAGCCTTAAATTAAAATGCATGTTATCGTTTCATCCATGCATATGATTTTCTGCCACTGTTAATGTTACTAACTGATAAAATTATCATAATGAAATTTTACAGTGAAAGCATCAGACTATCTGGGAAATCATTTTGGCTTTAGCTTGTTCCACCGTACAGAAGTAAAGATGCTTCCTTTACACTCTGACTTTTGAAAGAAATTGCAATCATGATTATTTAAAAATAATATCAGTAGACCATATTTTTGTATACATGTATTTTTTCCCTGTAAACAAGGTTCCCATCACACCAGTGCTTAATTTGAGCCAGATCTTGCCGGTTCCTCTTCCGGAAAATGACAGAAATTCATGTTTTGGTATTCATTCGGTATTTATTTTAACGGATCCGGCATTAACTTGTGAGTGGTGAATACCTGTGTGTGTGTGTGTGTGTGTGTGTGTGTGTGTGTGTGTGTGTGTGAGAGAAAGAGAGAGAGGGATATGAGAGAGAATGTGAATGAGTGCAAGCGAAGGCTGCATGGACGGTAGTCACAGTGCGCAAATTCAGCCAACCAGCTTTCTTACGTTTACAATCACTCTCATTGGTTGGTGATTGTTAAGCGCAAAGTGAGCAGCAAAAATAATAATGGCATAGTAGCCTACATAAATAATATTTATATTTTCAAAATGGCAAAGAGGCAGTCAAGCATACTTTCATAATTTAAAACCACGAGTAAATCTGATGACCTGAGTCAAAAAAAAGATCTCGAGAAGATGAAACTGCGTCTCTGGATCAGGATATCGGGAAGTGGATCAGTCAGAAAACATGACGGAAGGGGTAACTGTGGGCTTTTTTTTTTTTTTTTTTACTTGACACACAATAGTGAAGTGAACTGCATAGTGATTGTTCATACGATTTACGTTTGTAGCTACATGTTTTTTAATATCCGTGACTGGCCTATAACCTTATGGCACAAAATAATTAAAGACTTCAGAAATGTGAGGCTCTTTTTTTGCGCTATCACCGTTTAATGAAATCATGTTCCAGGAAAACTGAAATTGTGTGGTGGACATCGGTCACGGTAACTTTTATTTCCTGGTTTTGTTCCGGGAATTATTCATTTACAAATTAAGCACTGCATCACACCTGTAAGAGTCTAAATTATCATATGCATTTGTTTATATGGGAAAAATGTTTTTTTTTTTTCACCAAAGAAGTCCATACTCACTCCAAAGGCTGATCCTGATCAAATCAGTATCAGTACTGTTTTACGATGTGGTCACATGTTGATTGGTCAGTTTGAATGTCTCAGTATTTGGGCTTTGGTCACATGGTCAAGAAAGATACAAAATAGTAGGGGTGTGAACCTACACTGGTCTCACGGTTCGGTTCGGTTACGATTATCATGCCATCGATTCGGTTCAATTCGATATCTCGGTGCATCACGGTGCATTGACGATGCTTTCCATACATAATTAGATTTTTTTCTTTACAACACAAGAAAAAAAATTGTATTAAAATCTATAAATATGTTTATATTTATATATTACTTGTAATACAATTTTGTCCTTAAATAGACGCAGTAAGATACATGAACTGTACCTTTAATTTTACCTGCTCAAAAAAAAAAAAAAACACTCTTTGTGAATGTTTTAGACAAAACTCCAATACATGCACAGAAGACAGCACGAGCATTCATAACATATAGGCGTGTGTGTGTGGGAGAGAGAGAGAGAGAGGCATAGAGGCATAGATGGAGTTTTACAGCATTTCTCCCTAGTAGTGAAATCGCGGCTCGTGCTTTACCATTCCTCAGTGTCAGTGTCACCCTTGCCTCCTTCGCCATAGTATTCTACTGCGACATTGCGCATAGGGGATAAATGACGTCAGTGCGTAATAACCGGTTATGATCTATTACTGAACCGATATCGAATTGTCCCCATCTGCATCGCGGTGCACCGAAGAAACGATTAATTTTGACACCCCTACAAAATAGCTGGTAAACTTTGCTCTGTCTCTTTTCCTGGTCTGCTCTTTTCTTGCTCTGCTCTTTCCTCCTCTGCTCCTCTCCTCCTCTGGAGTCTATCTTCTCTGACTCTACTGCAATCAGACTATCTTCGGGGCCTGCTCTCTTTGTCTCTCTCTCCCTCCCCCTGTCTCTCTCTTTCTTAGGTAACTTTTTTACATTTAAGCTGGGTACAATTAATATCGTATGTTTTTATCATTTCATGTTTTATCATTTTATACAGTTATTTGTAATTAATTCAATTGTAACCATAGATAATTATTGTCATTAAATCATTTCATATTCAAGTATTTGTGAATTATTTTTGATTTAACATCAACACTTAATTGCTACATATTGCAATACAATACAATTACATAATATCAACATTCTCCCACATTTTTAGCTATTAATGCTGCCCTTATTTCCGTTTTTGGTATAAGATTGCAGAAGAATGGTTTGACTAGAATGTACAGTTTTTTACCATCATGCTGATAACTTTTTATTCGCTCAGCAAAACTATGGTTTAAACCGCTGTGGTTAAAACCCATTCTTACACACCTACACATTTCAAAGATCATGGAATTTCACAATTCTCAATATTGAAGCAGAATGGGGCAGAGTAGCAAACAAACTAACAGCAAATCCTCAAAATGATGGATAGAAATAAAAATGAATAACAATAGAATAAAAATATACAGATGAAACAAACCATGCTTTAAACATAGCTGTATATCTTTACTACTACATTCAAAAACTTTTAATTTATTATTGCTGAATAAAAACAATAAACATCAAGCACCTTCTGAATGATAGCGCAAACTAAAATAAAATAACTTCCATTGAAAACCCTATATGGTCTCACAGAGACAGAAAAGAGAGTTGTATAATGTGATCCTGACCTGTGGAGTTTGCCCCCATAGAAAGGCTTTGTCTGAAAGGTAATGACTGCAGAGTAGCCAGTCTTGGCGCAGTTGACATTGACCTTTCCTCCCAGCTCCACCCAGGGCACGGTGAGGATCGAGCGGGCATAGGCAGAGGGCAGACTGAAAGTGTATTCTTCCCCATGCTCCAGAAGGTTTAGATTACCTGCCAGAATGGGACGAACATTTCTTAAAGATCCCTATTTAATATACTAAAGCTGTACAAACAGGTGTGGATGAAAATGTAAAGCAAAAAAAAAAGAAAAGTTTTTTTGTGTTTCTGGAATTTTAAAACCGTTTGCCAAAGGTAATTATGTTGGTAAAGTTCGCTCTGGTTGGGAAACACCTTTGAACTGTAATGATTATGTAAATAAGTAAGTGTGGCTCCTAAGAAATACAGATCTGATAAGCTGACGCATGACAGATTCAGAAGGTTGGAAATGAGGCGTATTGATACCTTTTCTGTTAAAATATTTGATTTATAGTGAAATGTACCCTGTATATACAGGAGTATATGCAGGGTACATTTTACTATAGATATTACATTTTATATCACATAAATATTACAATTAATAATATTAGAATTTTTTATTATTAATAAGATTACAAACATTTTATATTTAAATATTACATTTTAATTTACATTTTATATTGCTATAATTATTATAGTGGACTCTTTTAAACAAATCTCATGATTTCTGCGAAAGAAATTAGAAGCAGGTTTACAGCAGAACAAGACAACAGACTATTTTGGTGCCATTACTGTAATACTGTTATTTTTTGTTTTATATTAATGTAACCTTTTTTTAATGCAACTAAAAAGCTCTTTTTTAATGTTATTGAATATCATTTTATGTCTCTTTTTGTATTGCAAGCATAATTGTAGGAAGTAGGCATCAGTTCAGAATCAAAACTATTACAGGAATGCAGACTACAAGAAAACAGACTATTTTAGTGCTATTAATACTGTCATTTAATGTTATTTACAGTACTTACATTCTATTGTACATATGTAATGTAAATTTTTTTACATGTTTTGCATTGACCCATATTTTTAGAATTATGTATATATATTAGTGCTGTCATAATTAGCGTGTTAACACATGTGATTAATTTGAAATGTTTAATGCGTAAACATTTTTTTTTAGTTTTTTTTTTTATTTCCTGTCATGGTCAACGTGTGTTTAATGTGCAAATGCAATTAACTTTGCATCGCCAGGCTATCCAGCGTTTCCTCCAGAGTTTTCCTCCGACTTTAACTACAGTTTGGCAGTTTCACTTTCATTCAGCAACATATTGTTCATGCCCCCATTACAATTATTGTATGAGAATATGGAGTAAGGACTGGTGGAACAGTGTTGTTCTAATGGAATTTGATACCCCATGCCGAATGGAAAGAAAAACCTCAGCATTTCGTGACTCGGGTGGTCCTTTAAGGTAATCAAAAATCGATGTTTACATGGTAGACTCCTAATCAGAGCATTATCTTAATCATATTAAAATCGGAGTATTGGTGTCCATGTAAATGTACTCCGTGAAAGTGCCAGATGATGTCGCAAGCTGTCAGAGACAGTGCATTCCTCTGCATTTAAGTTGATTCCATGAGCTATTAAATGTTTCATTAAGTTTTGATGTGTACACATAACTTTTGTAAAGCTGTACTGCACGCATTGTACATGCATGCATTTCCTAGCAACAAGAACAAACGCCTAACATCGCCGACGTAGTCGTTATCCCTCCCTCAAAGCTGTTTAGAATTAAATGTTTAGAGATGGTGTGACCAAAGTCCCTGTAAGAATTCTATAGTCTTTGGTGTGACACAACGCGTACCTGTGAGTGCCTTTGATGTACCCCTTGATGCTTCTTACGTCTTTGTCGCAGCAACACTAGCACTAAAATTAGGCACCGAAATTCAAATGCTTATTCTGTGATTCTGCTTGTGAGAGACTCTCAGGTCACATCATTCAAAAGAAAAGTGCCACATTGCCCCCGATAATGTCAACAGACTGGACTGTCTTAGCAACTGGCTGAACGTAAAGAAGACTAAGCAAATTGTTTGTTCTTTATAATTAATGTTCTCAACTCTCAGCAATACAACTTTTCAATGAGCACAATTGTTTATTATTATATATTTATTATTACTTTATTATTATAAGCGTCTTATTTCCATATTTGCAATGCCTGTGTTTTGGAATTTTTTTGCAGTCCGCTTAGAATCCAACATGAAAATCATTTGTTTTCAAATGGCACTTACATGCCTGTTTTTATTTCTGTAATAAATATGGCTGTCAAACCAACAGTTTGAGGATCTTGATGGTTTATTGCAGGTATGTTGTTTACATGAGAAATCTGTTACAAGTTAAACAAAAATTCTGATAAACATATATTTTGAATTTAAATTGTTTCTTTGTCTTGGGTTTACATTAACTTTACATTTGAATAGGCAAAATTACAAGTTTCAGTCTTTTAAATGTGATTAATTGCAAAAAAAAAGTGTGATTAATTAGTTTTCTTATAATTTTTTTTATTGATTGACAGCACTAATATATATATATATTTATTATTTTTTATTTATTTTTATTTTTTTTAATAAAAGTAACCTTTTTAAAATGTAACTAAAAAGCTCTTCTTTAATGTTATCTAATATCATTTTATGGGTCTTTTTTATAGCAAGCCTCATTGTAGGCAGTAGGCACCAGTACAGATTCAAAACTATTACAAGAAAACAGACTATTTTGGTGCTATTAATACTGATATAGTGTTATTTACTTACATTCTATTGTAAATATGTGATGTTAATTTTTGTTTTGCATTGACTCATATTTTTGAATTACATATATTTTAATCTTTTAATATAATGTAATCGTTTTTAAATGTAACTAAGAAGCTGTTCTTTAATGTCATCTAACGTCATTTTATGGCTCTTTTTGTATTGCAAGCATCATTGTAGGCAGTAGGCACCAGTACAGATGCAAAACTATAGATTTTTTTTTGCAGGCAAGCAGTTGAAACTCACCTTCTCCAATCATAGAGACACCGATAGACATGCCCATGAACTTGCTCTTGGTCCATACATGCGTGTTGACGCACATCTGTCTCTCCTGGCATTCTGCGTAGAAGCCTGACACAGGTGGATGATGGGAAACTTGCTCAGCCACAAAGCGGACATTATAGCAGTCTGTTGCACACAAGGTGCCCTCTTTGGGGACGGCTGTCGGAGATGCTGCCTCTTTGGGCACATTCCACGAGCAGTGAAAAGTCTCTCCGATGATGGGGTTGTAGGGCTTCTTGGCAATGGCACCTTTGCGACCTTCGTGGAAGGAAGTGAGATAATACTCCACAAATCGAACCATGCGGTCCATTGGGCTGGAGCCATCAGTGATGGCCACGAAAAGGTCGGGATGGGACATGAAGTCTGCATACATTTCCAAAAGAGAGCGCTTCTCCAGAATGAAAGTCGGCAGGACCACCTATACACCCGTGAGAAGTGAAGAAGTACTTTATTTAAAGTACACATGAAATCAAAACTAACCATATTGATTTTGTTAGCTCACATTGCTAGTTTTGTGTTTAACAATTCATCTGGAAATGTCATTAATAAAAAATGTTTGTCCTTGTAATCTTGAATTAAAATCTGAAAATGCACTTCCTGTTTGTTTTCAGCTGAATTCTCAGATTATGTCTGAGGTAATGGGCGTGGCTAACATACTTAACCACGCCCCTCCAACAGTCAATCTTGACAACAAACAGTAATGGTGAGGATCCCAATCTTTCTGAATAAAATGCCTACTTTACTACATCCAATCAGCTCGCAATAGAAAAAAAAACAAGCCACGCCCAATGTTTTTTCTAGAAACTGCATCACAATACGAAAAAAAAATGGTCGCAGCTTCTGGTTTATGCAGACTTTAAAGGTATAAGAGTTTTAGTGAGGTTTGAGAAAGACACGAGCTGAAATGAGAGCCATTAATGAGATGGAGCTGATATACCCTGGTGAGGTCCATGCCCAGTTTGAGCTGAGAGAGGAGGTGCAGAATGACGCTGCGCTCCTCTTCCACTGCACCCAGATCCTCCTCCTCGGACGGAGAGGAGTCGTCCACCTCCTGCGTGGCATCAATCTCCTCCTGCTCCTGAAAGACATACACACACACTCCATAATACATCCTACTCAACCAATAAAACATTACAATCACAAGAACAATACTAAAGACTCAAAATCTCCACACCGTTTGACAAATAACCAATTGTGGTCTTAACCTTTTTTCTCTTTTTTTATTACAAGAAATGTTTTTGTTTATAAGAAATTATAGTAAATTTGGTTAACTAAAACATTTTAAAAATGTATAAAATAGTTTAAATAAATTGTAATATTATTATATTCAAATTTAAATATTAGATAAAATTGTAAATATTTAAAATAAAAATTATAATTGACTATTAGGTGCTGGCTAATATCTTTGTGTTTTTTATTATTATTTAATATTAGAAACATTTATTACCATATCACATAGAGATTGTTAGAGATTAGAGATTGTTTCTGGACACACTACTCAAAATGTTCCTTGAATTATGATGAATGAGAGTGATGGAGAAGCGCAGATAAAAAAATTTGAACCCTACACTGAACGCAATGTGAAGAAACGTTCTCTGCAATTGTTTTTGAAAGTGACCTAATATTATTATTTAAAACATATTCAAGTATATAAATACTTCTTAATCAAAATTTTCAAGTATACAGATTTTTAATCAAATGTCCATGAAGTTTTCAAAACTTTTTTGGTTCATGCATTTTACCAAAACATGTAAAATGCCATGTCAAAATTACATGACTTGTCCAGGTTTTTTGACATTTTAGACAACTTCTTAGTTTAACCGTTTCTTTTCAAGTTACAATATAACTTCTTCCAGTCTTAGGAATCATTATTTTAACATTCTTTAGTCTCAGGTAGGTATTGCATATAATGAGACACTCCTCTATGATATTGTTCTCTAGATATGACCTGAGTCCTCCCTTCAGTGTAAGTCTCTAATTTCTCTCAATTTTCTGAAGAAATATGTAACTCTGAAATAACTAACAGCACACCTATTGCAACAGGTTGGGCAATTCCAGACATTATTTGAACCCAATACAGGTTATGTTTCTTTCGTTTAACCCTTGTGTATTGTTCAAAATTACTACCCTTCTGTTATGTTCGTAGCTGTTTTTGGCTCACTGACTTCCATTATAACGACATTTTTTGATAGCAAAGCCTTGACACCAAATAACATAACATACATTCTTGATTGGGAGGAGGTCAGACTTTCTATTTTTATTGTTGATCATCAGTTGGCACCATTAACTCTTTAGATGGGCCTGTGCAAAAAAACTTTCTGGTTTGTATATGGAGTTCTATGGAGTATAACAGGGCTATTCAATTAGTTTGTCATGGGGGCCAGTTCATGAAAAGCATCCCAAACGGGAGGCCGGAGAGATTTGACTTGCAATATAAGTGATGACACAACATGCAGAGCTCATATGCTGTATTTGTGCTCATAAAGACACACACGTTGACTTTTTCTACATTAAAACGTTAATATGTTGTATTTTGACACTACATAACATCACTAAATTGTACAATGTGGCTTTTTTTACAAGCATATCCAAATGTATTTCGAGGCATAAAATCAGTGTATTGCTTAAGTAGGCTTCTTCTACGTTCAGACACATTCATATGTTCTGTTTTAAACTGCGTAATAATTAGGGAAGCAACGATTATAGATTTTGGTTGCATGATTATGGTCTGAAGAATAATCATGGTTTCACAGTTATCACCACCATTATTATGGATTTCTTAATTTTAAAACACTACTAGTTTAGAAAATCATAAGAAAACTGCTAATATATTAAAGTGTTGTTTATTGCTGCTCAGTAACCAAATACAGCACAAAATATTAATAAAAAACAAACAATAGTCCATTTCTCTCTTTGGACTTAAAAATAAATGAAAAAGTTTTTGATTTAAACATGAGTGATAATTTTACAATGAAAATAAATGACAGAACAATGAATAAATACATAAAAATAAGAATAAATAAAAATAGTATTTATCTAATGTTAATTTAAGCTATATATTAGCTAAGAATTTAAATGAACTGTTGTTATCATCTGCGTTCATACAAAATCATTTTAATATTTTTTAATAATTCATCTAACATATCTTTATCTTTAGATAATTTCTACTGTGTGCCGCGCCTGCAGGGCGTGAGTGTGTCGGTCCGCTTGTGAGCCGTGCGCTCACCGCTTTAATATGCGCACGTCTCCATTGGAAATAATGAACTTGCGCGCGGAAAAGACGCAATATGTCAACGGCTTGCTGCTTAAGTTATTCCAATGTGCTTGCGTATTGGCACAACTAGTTGCAGCAGCTTTTTTCCGTGCAACAAAAAAGCTGCATTGAAAAGCCTTTAATGATTAAAAGTGGGGTTAATAGTGAAATCGGCTAATCATTGCATCCCTATTAACGATATCAGTGCATTGCACAAAAGGCCTTTTCTACAAACATATTAAAATGTTTCGGCTGCTCGCGCCACTCACTTAATGTCAGGTGACTCATGCTTTGCGCAGCCAACTGCAGCTCGTGCTGTACTGAACAGGCGCACGTCACTTCATAACTATAGCGGCCGTTTTTCGACTGAACTAAATTTATTTTTGATGTTTTGGTCACACTATTTGGGGGGCCGGAACAAATTGCCTTGGGGGCCGGGTTCGGCCAGCGGGCCGCCAATTGAATAGCCCTGGAGTATAACAACAAATTGCAGTGTGCTATAATATAATTATATGAATACGCTTACTATATTTACTATGTCCTGAGAGCTGATGTGCTTATTTTGATTTCCTCAGACATACTAAAGTATGTTCGCAAAGATCTTTCCCATGCACAAATGCACAGGAGGACGCACACCACTCCATATAACTCGATATAAGCTTTCTTGCACTGCAACTAATTTTACAAATACACAATTTACAAACTGACATACAAATTTGACCTTTTCCCAACAGTGAAAGCCACCAACAATCAAGAATACATCATATGTTGTCATGAATATGCAATCAAAAAATGTCATTAAAATAATGGAATATAATATAATGGAAGTAAATGGGGCAAAAACAGCCACTAACATAACGAAAGGGTAGTAAATTTAGCCAGAGCGCATTGTTGAGTTTTTTTGTTGTGTCAAAATAAGATTTGTCACCAAAAATCATTCCATTTGCTGAAACACAGAGAAAGTTGTGGTCAAATTAAGACTCAAAATCACCCCCGAGTGGATGAAAAACCTCCAACAGCACATAAGAGTTAAACTCCAAACCCTAAATAAAAGCAAAAGCAATGGTGCTGCTCGCCCCAGCAAACACAACTAATGATACCCACCCAAATCACTGCATTTTTATGAATATGATGATTGTTTTTGAGATAAATATCTTTCCGCTATGCTGCTTGTACAGTTAAGTGAAGCTAAATATTATGCAACAAGACTCTTGAGGAAAAAATATGCACAGTAAACATTTAACACCGCAGACAAGTTTCCTCAGGTTAATAGGGAGCCCTGTCTACTGTCCGACATTAAGGGAGTCTTCGGTGTTTGTTTACATGAAGGTAACTGAAGCAAAGAATTACTTTTCAGACTGGCAGCATGAGAGGTTTCTCCAAAACAACAATGTCAGTTGTCAGAGATTAACACAAGTGCCAGTTATGAATATAATCATGTACGCCTGTGTTGCTGTGTTGTTAACATACAGAGGCTTTGAAACACATATAAATTTGGGTACATTTTAGTGACTTTGGACAAATGAATGTCAAATGGCATAAACCTCATATTCAACAAAATATCAAGTGTCATTTCTATTATGAACAAAGACCTTTAAGCCAAAATGAAGCACAAAAGAAGAGTGAATTTTTTTTTCATAAAAACGTCGATTCTTTTAAAAAAAAATTAAAACTAATTTAAAAAACTAATTTCAACTTGGCAGCACGGTAGCTCAGTTGCCTCACAGCAAGAAGATTGCTGGTTCGAGTCCTGGCTGGACCAGTTGGCATGTCTTTGTGGAGTTTGCAAGTTCTCCCCATGTTGGCGTGGATTTTCTCCGGGTGCTCCGGATTCCCCCACAGTCCAAACACATGTGGTGTAGGTGAATTGGGTAAACTAAATTGGCTGTACGTTTGTGTAAATGTAAGCGTGTATGGGTGTTTCCCAGTACTGTGTTGCGGCGAACTCTGAATAAAGACTAAGCTGAAGGGAAATTAATGAATAAATAATTTCAACTTGCATTACATTAAACTCATACAGTTTTTAACCTCTTTTAATGAGTTAAAGCAGTGGGTCTCAAACTTTTTTCACCAAGTACCACCAGAAAATAATTGTCTCTCCAAGTACCACCATAATGACCAGTATTGAAATATAGTAGCATAGTAGGCATAATTAAGCAGCTACCGCTCTGCACGTGGCAGAATAGTTCTTATTATTATAAATATTTATTATTGTCAGCCACTTTAAACATTATAAATAGTTTGAACATTAACACTGTACTGTGATTATAGGTAAAAAAAATAAATAAATAGCGCGTCAATGTTTAAATTAAAATGTGCTTTTAAAAGTAAATTGAAATGGGCACTGTTTTTAAAAAAAGTAAAAAGAAAACTGCTGTACCTAAATGTAAAGTATTATCATAAAGTAGCCTTTTCATCAAAACCTGGAAATGTTCCTTGGACCTCATAAATATAAGCTATATGTCATCATATTCACATATGAACTCTTTTTGATACATTTTGAAATATATCTTGCATGTATATTTGACTTATTTGTATATCTTTGAAATCTAAACATTAACTTGTATTTTAGATAAATTAATTGGATTTACATATTTAAATTAGAAATTATATCTGCTTACAGCACGTTAAAGTAGGCTTTGTGTGTCAGAAAAGTAAGTGATTAAACTATACCTGTCAACATTGGGATGTAAAAATACGGGATACGCCCCCAACAACCGTTACAAATATGGGGAGGATATTAGCTTCAAATGAAAGAATACATAACCATTAGAAATTAACCTATTAAAATCAATTTACCGATCACATCGGTGTTATGGTACGCATCAAAGGGTTAAAAGTGTGTTAATTTTTTTTTACTTTAATTATTCAGCGATTCTTCCGCGTACCACTAGAAGGAAGCCTGCGTACCCCTAGTGGTACACATACCACAGTTTGAGAACCACTGAGTTAAAGTAAAAAGTATGTCAGATTTACTTTCTGATTTATAATTTTTAACAGTGAACAAAATGGTGTAAAACAGTTATGTGAAATTCTTACAATGTTATTACAGTGATATTGTCATAAAAAACCTGGAGCCTGTAAGATTATTAACATCTTTAGCTCACTAAGGCTGTATTTATTGGATCAAAAACACAATATATTAACAATATCAAATATCAAAATGATGAAAAAGTTGTAATACAGCTTGGATTTTTGTTCAGTACATTTTGAACATCTAATAGCCATTTAATTGGTTTCATTTAATTTAATTAAAATCACAAGGGTGAAAAGGTGGCTCAGTGGTTAGCACTGTTGACTCACAGCAGGAAGGTCGCTGGTTCGAGTCCCGGCTGGGTCAGTTGGTATTTCTGTGTGGAGTTTGCATGTTTGCGTGGGTTTTCTCCAGGTGTTCCAGTTTCCCCCACAGTCCAAAAGACATGCAGTATAGGTGTGAATTGAATAAACTAAATTGTCCGTAGTGTATGTGTGTAAATGAGTGTGTACGGATGTTACCCAGTACTGGGTTGCAGCTGGAAGGGCATGAATGAATGAATGAATGAATGATTAAAATCACAATTATTATACTTTTAACCAATATTTACCAAGAGAACCAATAAAATGTCATTCAATGTACAATGTAATACAGTGTAACAGTGTTGTTTATTAACCATAATCTTGTAAGGCATATTTTGAAGAAAAAAACTGTTCAGTCCCAAGATACAAATATATTGTTGATTTATATCTTGCCACTATGCTTAAAATGACTGAACAAACCACTTTGTATTTACACCAAAAAACAATCAATCAATAAAAGTAGACAGTTTATTTCCATTTGACATGCTTTTAAAATACAGTAGTCCCTCGCTATAACGCAATTTCCTTTTCGCTGCCTCACAGTTTCGCAGATTTTTTTCGTGCAATTTGACATGCTTTTTTCTTAAAGCGCATTGTGTTTTGCATCCTGATTCATGCATCGTGTTCTGCATCCTGACTGGCTGTAGACCATTGTCAATCAATCTCCTCTGTGCGGTGTCTCCTGTACAGTACAGAATGTGTTCAGCTTGCCAAATTGACATAAATCTTCGATCGCTAGCAGTGTGACTCTGAAATGCTGTACTGTATGTTTGCAAGTTTTCTCCCCACAATGTCGACAAAACGTTCTGCATCGTCAAAGGCACCTGCGGTAGCACCCAAAAGGCAGAGGAAGATGCTAACCATCGCACAAAAAGTTCTGGACATGCTAAAGAAAAGA
The DNA here is from genome assembly GCA_903798195.1 of Danio kyathit. Classification (NCBI taxonomy): domain Eukaryota; kingdom Metazoa; phylum Chordata; class Actinopteri; order Cypriniformes; family Danionidae; genus Danio; species Danio kyathit. Next base: position 47,018,676 of record LR812527.1, on the reverse strand, counting down.
AGAAGTTATGCAGCTGTATGGTGCCATTTTGGAATAAATAAATGAAAATCAAATGGTTTTTAACTTTGGTTTCATTCTATAATAGTGGATTTATTGTTCTACGAACTTTGAGAGTGTTTAAACAAGAGAGAAAAGTGTGAAAATGTGAATGCCTATGTGAAAAAAAAAGTGTATAAAGTGTTTAGTGAGGGGTTTTACAGCCTTAAAACATCTATATAAATAGTAAAAAATAAAGCTGACTACTTCACGGATTTCGCATATTGCAGATTATTTTTAAAACGTAACTCCTGCGAATATCGAAGGACCACTGTGTAAAGTCACTTTTGTTAATATATGCAGATAGGGACTCATCATTGACCCGCACACACAAACCTCAAGTTTTTGAAAGGTAGTGCAATAAATACATCTGTAGGTCCATCTTCAAGTGTAAAAACAAAGCTATGAAAACACTGCTGTTTTCCTAAGCATCCTGAAATGATATCATTACTCAACCAATAGGTGGGACAGTTTAGGGTGGAACAATTTTGGCTCGAATCAATGGTAAATAAGCTGTTTGAGCTTGAGTTGCAACAGAATTTAAACATAGAATACTCAGAGAAGTAATTCAGAACAAATAATAATGATAATAATAGTTTGAAGACGCCACATGGTTTTGTTATCTATTTTGTTATCTAACACAATGCCATTCATACATATTTAAGTGTGACTTAAGTGTCCAAACACTTTTTCCCTCCAAAATGCTCAATTTCCAAAACCAGATCTCCAATTATCAATACATTTTTGCACATTTTTGCAGAGATATTACACTTTTTGATCAACAAGTGTTTAAGACTTTCTTTCGTCAATATTCAAAGATTAATAAAAGATTGTTTGCTAATGAATCGCTCCAAAAAACGATTTGTGTCAACACACTTAGCAAGAATGGAAAAAAATAGTTATAAAGCTCTTACCAAAGTAAAGATCTTACCAAAACAATATCACAGGAGTCCATTTCTAAAGGTTCCAGAACAGCTCCCTCTGTTTTGCCGTCATCTTTGGTGATGCTGGGTAGCGTCCCTCCATTCTTCAGGATATCAGGAAGCTTCGGCTCCAGCCACTCGAGGGCAGGGCCTACAGGACACACAAAACCCGACTCAGGGGTGCTCATATCACCGGCACACCAGTGCAATTGCCCACAAGCCAACAGCAGCCTCTAACGCCACAGGAATTCTGCCCGTTTAGCGCTCTGACAACTGACACAGAGCTCTCGGCAGAAACCTGACCCTAGGGTCTCACCGTCTGCACGAAGCCCTGCCCATTGTTAACTTGTTTGCCTGTTGGCGAGAAGACTAATCTGGCGGCTTTTGTTTTGTTCCAATATTTAGGAAGTTCAGAGAGTTCACACGATGTCCCGATATTTTCTACAAGAGTGTGAAGCCAGGGTGGTCTTGGAATGGGAGGTTTACTTGCTGTTTCTTTCCAGTTTGAGAGTAATAAAATATGTATGATTCATGACTGGGCTGCGCTAAACTAGACTTTTTTTAAAGTTGGGTCAAGGACTTTAAACCAATAAGAGTTCAAAACATGCAAATCTGACAAGAGGCATGTTCATTCAAGAACTGACAACCGTATTGCAACACAATTTGGTAAGTCTGTCAACTGGCACGCTTGAGTGACGCTAGCAGAGCTCTGGTTACCTGCAGAAGTCTATCAGTGGTGGATACAGTTCCTCATTAATTATAAAAATATATTCCACTCCCTGAGAAGGGCTCTGGGTCATAAATTCTACAGGAACAAACATGACCTGAGATTATTGGATTTGCAGCAACAGAATGCTTGAGGTTTTTGGTAATGGAATGAAAAATTAACAATCATTTTATACTCTGCTATCGCTTATATTGATGCACACCAACACTGTGATGCAAGCAGAAAGACCTGCGACGCCGTGTATTTCGATCTTATCGCACTGACCTGGATTACATATAAGGATCAGCGAGTCGCGAGTGAATATGTGATTTAAGGTATTCAATAACTGTCTGATAGCGGATTTGGAAATGTAGAGTTCTCGAAAAGAGTCTACATTATTTATATTTGGATTGCATTTCGACAGTTAATATATGAGTGGTACATACCGACACCGCAAAGGTATTCAACAAAAAGGAGGGCCATACTCGCTCCATTTAAACATCAAGACATGATGTTCATACTTCTGAAAGGTCTGATGCCAAAAACTCGAGGGTGATCTGAGGGTTAGATAAGTGAGGGCTGATTTCCAAAAGCATCCTAATACCTATTGGGATACTGTAGTAGAAAGTACTTGTAATGCAGCTCAAACAAATAATCTGCTAATATTTGGCCAAATTAAGATTATCATCTGATGTCAGACTGGCTGATAAACAAAACTGGGTAGTTGTAAAATCTACCAACAGATTCACCAAATTCTTTGTTTGAAATATTTTGTTACTGAACTGTAGGGTAGAAGAGGCACATCATGTGCAAATATATTGGCAGTGCTCAAGAATTGATCATTTTTGGGAAACTGTACACTCTGCTATCAATGATATTTTAGATCTTCATATTCCTAGATCATTCACTGTACTTTTTCTAGAAGATATTCCCATTAAACTTGAAAAGGAGGATAGATATCTATTAAAGGTATTATTAGCAACAAGTAAAAAAAGCTAATAATCCGGAAACGGTATAAAGAAGACCCGTCAACTAAAGACGAATAGTTCAAAATAATAGCAGAGGTTAAGAAAATTGAAAAAATGACGCATGCACTTCGATTACAAAAACAGAAAAGAAATGGAGTAAATGGCTGGCTTTCTCCACAACGACAATATAATTATCCATATTTTAACATTTCCATAATTCTAGAGGTTTTGCATATTTTATTTTATATTTATTTATTTTATTGATGAGGTTAATTTAATATTTGATGTACAGTTGAAGTCAGAATTATTAGCCCCCTGTTAATTTTTCCCACAATTTGTGTTTGATAGAGAGCAGATTTTTTCCAACACATTTCTATTCTAAACATAATAGTTTTAATAACTCATGTCTAAGAACTGATTTATTTTATCTTTGCCATGATGACAGTAAATAATATTTGACTAGATATTTTTCAAGACACTTCTATACAGCTTAAAGTGACATTTAAAGGCTTAACTAGGTTAATTAGGTTAACTAGGCAGGTTAGGATAATTAGGCAAGTTATTGTATAAAGATGGTTTGTTCTGTAGACTATTGAAAAAAATCTAGCTTAAAGGGGCTAATAATTTTGACCTTAACATGGTGTTGACAAAATTAAAAACTGCTTTTATTCTAGCCAAAATAAAACAAATAGGACTTTCTTAAAAAACATTATCAGACATACTGTGAAAATTTCCTGAATCTGTTAAACATCATTTGGGAAACATTTATATTTTATGTGTCAGAATGTTCTTTGTGTTCAGAATGTTCTATGTTCTTTGCAGTCTTGCAGGGTATTTTTTTTTTTTCCTTCAGAAGCCAGCATATTACTTCAGTTTTTAATCAGAGTGCCGTATTCCTAAAATACCAGCAGTGAGCATCTATTTTATGGTTAGCATGTTTCTTTCTAGTCACTGAGAAAATAATACTCATCACAGTCACTTTTTATCCATAAATCCACCCATCCAATCAGAGTAGTTGAGGGACGGAGTGAATACCACATTATTCAACTGTCACACAACATTTTTGTGGCAGTTTTACAATATCAACAAGAACAGAAATATAAGACAGAGTAGAAATTAAAACCTAGTTTAATGGTTACAGTGATAGACTTGTGATTGGAAGGCTGCAGGTTCAAGTCCCTGTGTGTGTGTGTGTGTGTGTGTGTGTGTGTGTGTGTGTGTGTGTGCGTGCGTGCGTGCGTGCGTGCAGAGCACAAATTCAAAGTATGGGTCACCATTCCTGGCCAAAAATCGTGATCTGATTTGATCTTAAATTTGTGTTCAGAAAACGAAAGACAATCTCAGGAGATTGGAATGGCATGAGGGTGAAAAACAAACAAAATTGTAATTTTTAAGTAAACTGACCCCTTAACATAAATCAAAACATCTGTATTAGGGCTGCTCAATTATGGAAAAAATCATTATCACGATTATTTTGGTCATAATTGTAATCACGATTATTCAAAACTATATACAGTTTAAGTCAAAATTATTTACCCTCCTGTGATTTTTTTTTTTATATATATTTTCCAAAGGATGTTTAACAGAGCAAGGAATTTTAACAGTATTTCCTATAATATTTTTTCTTCTGGAGAAATTCTTATTTGTTTTATTGTGGCTAGAATAAAAACAAAGTTTAAATTTTTTTAAACTATTTTAAGATCAATATTAATAGCCCCCTTAAGCAATATATTTTTTGATTGTCTACAGAAGAAACTATTGTTATTCAATGACTTGCCTAATTACCCTAACTTGCCTAATTAAGCCTTTAAAATGCACTTTAAGCTGAATGCTTGTATCTTGAAAAATATGCAGTAAAATATTATATACGGTCATCATAGCAAAGATAAAAGAAATCAGTTATTAGAAATGTGTTTTTAAAACTATTATGTTCAGAAATGGGTTGAAAAAAAAAACTACTTTCTGTTAAACAGAAAAAAGGGCCACTAATAATTCAGAAGGACTAATAATTTTGACTTCAACTGTATATATACACATTAATTTTCCTCCCTGTAAATAAGGAAAAAGAAATAAATACAATAGAATAATAATATGAAACAAACTGTGCTTTAAGCATCTTCACTATAAAAAAAAAAACTTTAATTATAGCTACAAAAGTCCTTCAGTCAAAAGCAGTGAGTGATTTTCTCCTTTTGTTGTTTGATTAATAATGATAAGAACAGTCGGCAGCAGGAATATTGCGCGCTGTCACTTTAAGAGCAGTACCATTCTGATTTATGGTTTCACTTTGACGCGTCTTTTGATTCTCAACTCGTTTGTTTATTACATAAATGAGGGTTAATATGATATGAATAATCACTGAACACTGCGTTGACACAAATTTGAATGCATTTAACCATTAAAGCGCTCACATTAAGATGACTTTAGATGTGTGTGCTCAGTTCGTCTCTGAGGCTGAGCGCGCGCATGCACACACACAAAACCATGCGATCTCTTTTGCGCTTTTAAAACTGTGAATGATTCGAATGTACATCAATGAATGATGCGTATCCCGTGCTGCAAATGTTCAATACAGTACATGCTTTTAGTCATTTTCACGTGAAACTGAGCTTTGCAGAGCAACAAATGTGTACAACTGGAAAGGGGGCGGTATATGATGCAATAATCGTTTTATCGCGATTAATGTTTTTTCATAATCGTTAGAAGCCAAAATCTAAACCTAAACTGAATTTTCAATTAATTGCACTGCCCTAATCTGTTTGCAAATGAAATTTAATAAGAGCTAATTTACAGATACTATATTGTCAAGAATGGCTCAAAGGTTTACAAGAACAGACTCTCCGGCTGTATGACGCATGAGCGCAACACCAGTCAATAACTCCAGTGATGGATGCTGTGCTTATAAATAACCATCTTACTGTCCTTTACTGGAAGAGAAAAGCCTTCACTTAAGATCCAAGCACTGCTGGATATATATGAATATAGCAAAGTCAGGTCTAAAATTAAATGGGGGGGGGGGAGACCAGATTTGTTGCATTATGAACTTCATTAAACCTTTCTTTTTTAATTAAATATCAAACTCATTTTTGTCTGATGTCCCTTCAATAAAGGTTTACTTTTGGCAATTAGCACTTGGCATGCATACAAGTAATGCATTACGTGGAAGTGATGAGCTATAAAAGATGTGTGTAAGCATATGTAATGATACAGCCTGCATTAAAGAGGAAAACCACAAGGATCAACATAAATAAAAGATACATAAAACACTCACCACTAAGAGGAAATTTCTGCCTAGCGACTTGTTGGAGCTGAAGGATATGCAGGCAGTCACTGAGGCAGGTCATGGTGGCCAAAGATGTGGCTTTCAGCAGCAGCAGGTCTTGGTCCAAGGGAGAGGGACCCTGGGAGGAGGGCAGACCCTCAATGGTCTGGATCAGGTCTCTGTGCTGGCCCTGGGCCTGGGTCATCATCTGGAACAGGACAAAAAAAATAAACATCTTTCATTGTTTAATGAACTTCCGACACTTCAAGAAGTTAGATCAAATGTGCAACTGGGCATCTAAAAGCATCCTCTTTTGTCCCCAGAGCAATTTCCAGCATTTTTGTGCATTGTAGAGCAATGTAGTTCAATGTCAATGAGCTATTTATTGCCTCCATAAGGAAAAAAAATTGGATAAAAGAACTGCAGCATACCACCCACAAAATAAAAAACCCAACATTTAACATACAACATTAACAATAATAATGTATATTGCTCTGCATGTCTAAATATGTTAAACTGCACAAGTGATTCGATGTGCAAGAGAACAAATCAATCAAGGGATTCAGAGTCAATTTGTTTTAGGGCTGTATGATATTGAGGAAAATGACATTGTGATATTACATTTTTCTGTGAATAAATAGAGCTTTAATCCTCTATATACCTCAACTGTCATGAGATTTTATCAAAAAAATAATTTTAGGGGGGAGGGGGGATTTGGAATGATAAGAGGCTAAAGTAATTCATGACAGAATTTTCATTTTTGGGTGAACTAACCACTTAAAGTTAGTGAGTAATTTGAACGTTCATAATTTAGTTTTGTATTGCCATTTTCCACCCGTTTTTTGACACCTAGGCCTAGACCACATCATGTCCACCAAAATGGTTTTAGGCACCTGAAAATTGGCACACTCTTCTCAGAACGCCTAAGTGTGGATGCTTGAGAGCACTTTTGAAGTTTGCCAGTTTTTTTTTATAGGTTGAGACATTTACATCTGTATCTATGATATGGAATAATCACTTTATTGTTACTTGTCAACTTATTTCTCAGAAAATGATTATCTTACTAAAAATTCTTACACAATGTAGAGATGTTTTAATTTCTACTCTGTATAGCAATATGAAATAGATTTTTACCAGACGGCTTGAATAACTGTTTGTGAAGAATTCATTATTTAAGAATGGTTGGGGTGATTTTGTGGGGTATCAACACAAAAAAAAATGTTATAAACTAGTTAAATTTAACTTTAAACTAGATTAAACTAATAAATAAACAATAATGAGGGGGGAAAAAGAGTGTTATATATCTTTCTGGGAAGTCTAAATGGTCAGACACATACAAATACTGAAAAAATCTAATATGAAATGACACTTCACAGTATTTATTCAGTATATAAATGAATTAACGTAATTAAAATGTAATTAATCTTTGTTAAAGCTACTTTTTTTGCACTGCAACTGATGATCAGCAAAAAATTACTAATTGTACCTCTTCCCAACAGGCAAACCACCAACAATCAAGAACACATGATTATTTAATGTCATGGCTTTGCAATAAAAGAAAATGAAAAATAAAAAAAGAGCATCATAATGAAAGTCAATGGGTCAAAAACAGCCACCAACATAATGAAAGGGTAGTAAATTTGTCCAGAATGTATGAGTTTTTGAAAATTTCCAAAGCATTTTCCCAAAATATGAGTCAAAATAAGATTTGTCACCAAAAATCATTACCTTTACTGGAACACAGAGAAAGTTGTGGCCAAATTAAGACTCAAAATCATCCCAAAGTGGATGAAAACATCTCCAACAGCACACAAGGGTTAAAGATCATGCAACGTGACTATTGCAATGTTGATGCTGAAACGATCTACTGTGCAAACCTAATTTGTCTAATAAAATGTGAAAAATAATTTTAAAAAGTCTAATTAGAATATACTGACAGTTTACGCAAGGTGCTAAAATCACTGCCAATACAGGGAACAGAAAATCAGATCTGTCAAACTGTTCTCAAAAACACTGACAATGTTTGTTTTTAAACTTGTTATAATCATTTAAACAGCATACAGTAGCATTATGCCGTTGTTCATATTCTATGCAGCCCATTAACAACAGGCTCCAGTTAATTTGGCTGAGAACTGACAGCTCTGGCTCCCAAACTCTAAGCGCTCTGATGGAAAAGAGGTGTCATTCTCACCTCTCTGGCCTCCAGCAAGTGATCGGGCAGCAATGACTTCCTGCTGGAGTAGAGAGAGGAGCTGCGCTGCAGCTGGGACAGGCCCAACAGAGCGTTTGAGTTCTGGCTGATCCTGTGTTGAGATCCTGGAGAGCTGCCACTGCCCTGAGACGCCATAGAGAGACTGCGAGACTGCAGCGGTGGGTTTGTCTGTGGGATAATGAATGATTAGTTCACCCAAATAATGACAATTTTATGAACATTTACCAAATTTTTCATCTTAACATGTGTTTTTATTACTTCCACAGACACAATTAGATAATTTACAAAAAAGAAACATTAGTGATTATTTTTTACAGCATAGATCCAAATGAAAAAAATGAAAATGGTTCTTTTTATTTTTATGCACTTTTTGTTTTGTTTTATAAGGTTTTGTGGAAGAAACAGAGCTGTTATATGTCATGATTAGCATTCCTTGCCTGCATTTAATTCAAAGACACTTAAATATGTCAAGCCACATCATCACATTTGTTTTGTTTTTTTATTGGTCGCTTTTTTAACAATGTCAGCTTGTATGGCTTTGATTCAAATCAAGACTGAAAACGCATCTGTTTAGCTGTGCCTTTACTGAATGAGCACTGTGCTATATCCGATAGATTGCACTATTATGTCTTTCTTTTCCTTTTCATTCGTTCATAACCTGTTTTAACACATTTTAATCTGTTTTTTAATCATTTTTATTATTTGTTTTTATGTTTCTTTTATTCCTGTTTATGTAAAGCACTTTGAATTGCCATTGAGTATGAAATGTGCTATATAAATAAACTTGCCTTGCCTTGGTTAGCTTCATCAATAATACATGAATTTTAATTAGTAAATTTTAAAACACAATAATAAAGATCTTTATTTGAATATGTTATATTTGTATATTTTGGACTCAAATCATAAGTGGACTACACTTAATACTAATAAAATATGTAAATAAGGCTGCACAATATATCGTTTTAGCATCGAAATCGCAATGTGCGTATTCGCAATAGTCACATCGCAGGATATGCCATATTGAGTCTGAATTATATTTGAGAATTTGTGCCTTGTTTCTAGTCCAAAAAAATCATAAAAAGATTATTTTACTTAACCCATTAGATTAGCAGATTGTTTTACTCGTGTTATGTTTAAATTAATTTTGACCTATTACTACTGGAATTAAAAACTAAATATTTTTACTTGATTGAAAGTTTTTTATATATATATTTGGACTAAAAACGAGACAAAAACTCTAAGTACGAAAAGCCTTCTTTTGGCATTGTGATTATTCAATTTCTTTACCTGAATACTATTAGACTGTCCAGAAAAAAACTTTAAATGCAACAATTCAAACCATCTGGTGAAACTGTATTCGTATCGAAATATATATATATCGCAGAAAAAGTAAATATCGCAATATCATATTAATCGAATATCGTGCAGCCCTAATGTAAAACATTTTCAGCTTGTCCACTTTCAACAACTTGCTTATGCAGTGGAAACCCTCATGTGTTCAACTGCATTAAACAGCCTCACGACAGCGCGTACTGACCTGACACATGAACGTTAAGGAACATGTTAAGACAAATGCACCAAAACAATGCCTTTACACTTCATTTAAAAGCATCCAAAACACACAGATTAGAATCTAAATAATTAATATGGCTTAACTGCCATACATATCAACTTCATTTGCTTAACATGAATTAGCTCATGCAATAGTACATGTGTTGCACGGAGCGATCCAGAGAATAAATAATAAATGAAGGGAAAGGGTCTTGAAGAAATGCGAACACAAGAGATGCGTCTGGATGCATGATAATAGCAGGTGGAGACGGTAATGCATTTCAGCTGACAATTTGTGATTGAATCGCTAAAAACAATGCATGTTAATACCAGGTGGAAACAAGGCCTTATAATCTGGATTCAATGTTTTTGCAGGAATGTAACTGAATAGGTCATCAGAAAGGCCACTAAGCATTACACTAGTGTTAGCAGTATTAATGGTGTCTGGTTGTAAATCTCACCTTGCCCATGGCTTCTGTGTGATGCTGTGCACAGACCTGCAGTCGGCTGACCCAGTGCTGTCTCTCCTTTGCATCTGAGGCTGAAGTTACACAAGCAGGTATTAAGAAGAAGCCTTTTAATATAAACTATTATATCAGACCTGCAATGCATGCAAATATATTAAGCATTTTAAAAGAGCACCATCTAGAGTTGTTTTATTTATATTAAACCACTGTCTTTAAAGAGAACAGAAACAAAGGAAGCGAAACTGCTTTGAAAAGCAGCAAAAGAAATCATGTGACAACCTCTGAGTTTGTATTGCTCTCCGCTGATGGCATTGACGGTGAAGGTGTGTGAATCTTCATCGCTGGGGGAAATCACTGCGCCGCCTAACGGCAGCGAGCCCCGGGGCTTCTGATTCCTAGACTGCTCATTCACAAAGTACTCTAGCAGACCAGCCTCATTGTTGAGCACAAAATATCTGTTGTGTGGGTAGGAAAAGTGCAGGTTAGAAGATTCATTGTGGTAAAGTTAGTTTTATATTCGCACATTCAGGCTTTTTCCTTAATAATATCCTTTCAGAAAAGTATTCTTTGCAATTTTTAAATAGGGAAATGATATTAGCAGCCAATGATAATTAAAGTACAACATTGTTTACTGTCTTCTAAAAAGTGCTCATGTTTGATTATTTATTTATATAGTGCTTTTTTAGACACTCAAAGCGCTTTACACATTGAGGGGAATCTCCTGATCCTCCACCAGTGTGCAGCATCCACCTGGATGACGCAGCAGCACCCATATTGCGCCAGACCAGCTGATTAGTGGAGAGGAGCTGGAGTGATGAAGCCAATAATTATATGGGGATGGTTATGAGGCCATGAGCCATATTGCGCCAGACCTCACACCACACACCAGCTGATTAGTGGAGAGGAGCTGGAGTGATGAAGCCAATCATGATATGGGGATGGTTAGGAGGCCATGATGGACAGAGGTCAGTGGGCAAATTTGGCCTGGATGCTGGGGTTAAACCTCTACAGGACATCCTGCGATTTTTAACGACCACAGAAAGTCAGGACCTCCGTTTAACGTCTCATCTGAAAGACGGCGCTCACTGAGCAATATAGAGTCTCCTTCATTATACTGGGGTGTTAGGACACTAACTCACACTAGGACTCACTAACACCACTTCCGGCAGCAGCTTAGCTTTTCTATGTGGTCTCCCATCCAGGTACTGACCAGGAACAGCCCTGCTTAGCTTCAGTGGGTGACCATGTGAGAGTTGCAGAGAGCTAGCTGCCAGCTATTTTCTTTTTTTTGGACATCACAATTACACTGGACAACCAAATGCATTTGTTTAAGTGTTTTAGCAGACTTGCTAATTCTCAACACCTGTCCACTGGAGGCTTGACAAAATGAAAATAAAATAGATACATATACACAACATTATAATTGTTTACATAAAATTGCTGTAAGGTAAAAGCAAAGGCGGCACGATCAAACAAACTAATAGTAGACTATTTGTGCAAACACTGCTGTTTTGTTTTTAACCACTTTTTAAGAACACTACTAAAAACATTTAGATTATTTTCTAATTTTAGGCTAACAGGTAAATCATTCCACAATTTGGTTCCCATAACAGAAAAAAACATATTGACCAAAAGAGGTCTTACGCTTTGGCACTAGACAGTCACCATTAGCAGTTGCTCGTGTGACTCTGTGAGAGGTTTGATGCCTATTTATTAGATCTGAAAACACCATTGGAACATGATTATTTAAACATTTAAAAAACCAATTTAAGATAATTAAATTCAAATGTTGTTTAAAGTTTAATGTGGTTTTGAAGTCATACTTGCATGCGATTTCAGAATGACAGTCAAAGTAACGTGGTAAATAATATAGAGGCCGTGTCACAAGTTGTCACTGAACGAATGTGCAACTATAAAACCAACTTTACCTCAATAGAAGATTAGTGTTTTGATTAAACAAAAGACGCTCTGAGCACATAAATAATATGTAAAGTATTTATATATAACCCATCTGCTGAAATTTCAAAGAACAAATACAAAAGACTCACCGATACTGCCATCCAGTCACCAGATTGGTGTATTTCATCAAATAGCCATCCACTTTTTCCATTAGATCACTGAAGTTGATAAAAAAAAAGTAATTAAATGTCATATTATTAAAAAAATGTTTGTCACAAGAGCATAATACAAGATATATCTACTTGTATAACAATAAAGCTGTATTCACTATGCATAGTATTCTCTATTTACTGAGAGAATACTATCCATATATCTGAAGCGCATGATGGTCCACTGTGTATAAGCGTAATATGAATAATATATAACGAAAGTAAAAGGGGGTTGTCATCCTGCCTAACAAACACGTATGTTACGCATTTTAAAAAGTAGGATTGGAAAAGATATGGGTCAAATATGATAACAAAATCATATCTGAATGCTATGCTTAACTTCAGTTTACCCGGGAAATTGAACATTAAACAATTTACCACCACATTATTTGTTTCAGCTAATCGAGCAGTTCTGTAAGTAAACACAACAGGAGGATATCTGTGTGAGGTACCTGTACTGCCAGGATTTGGAGCCCGTCCTGCCTGAACTCTGTGAGCCGCTGTGATGCTCCAGCACGGCTTCAGTCTGCATGATTGGATCCTTCCTATGAACTACAACAGCGATCTAACACTTCACCAGCCAGGCAAAAAAACTCAATAACCGATTTCATACGGCGAAGCGACCTGTTATGGCAGCGGTTCTAACCATCGCTGTCGTTTAATACTCTGAATTAAAGAACCACTGGCATGTTTATGTCTCATGCAGCCATGACAGAGCGTGAAGTCATTCGCGACACCGCGTCATGTGACAGGAAAAGCAAATTAATGAAACGACAGAAGCTGAATTATTTGACTCTAATTGTGGTACGTATTACATATTGAACATATAAATATAGTTTACTGCAATGAAATTTGATATTTCTAGTGCTGTTTTACTTTTGAAACGCTACAGAAACCCACTTTTCAAATTAAAAGTCCTAGGCGGAAACAAGAAGGAAGAGCGCTAGCTCAGCCCTCCTTCTGATTGGCTAGATGTGATGACACCACCCTCGTGACGTTCAGAGTCAATTTATGATATATCGTCTTCCATGGGGAACAACTCATCGTTTTAATATTTCTCGGGGAATAAAACAAGGAGATCCAGCAGCTCCATTTTTATTTCTTTTAGTTATGCAAGCATTGGCCTTACTTATACATAATGACTCCTTTCAAGGTATTAGTATTAGAGACAGAGAGATTAAATGTTGTCAGCTTGCTGATGATACAGCTATTTTTTTAAAAGATATTTCACAAGTTAAAAAAGTTATAGAATGTCTTAAGATATTTTCTGAAGCTTCTGGATTATCATTAAATATTAAAAAGTGTACCCTATTTCCACTTAAAGACAAAAACATTCCTTTTACTGAATTTGAAGGTATTCCAATTAGAGAAGAAGTAACTTACCTTGGCATTAATGTTTGTAAAGATCAGTCAAATAGGACACATTCTAATTTACAACCTCCTTTGATGAAAATGAAAAAGAAATTTGATATGTGGCTCATGAGGGATTTATCACTTAAAGGAAGGATTCTTTTGTCTAAAACTGAAGGTCTATCACAATTGGTGTATTCTGCTAAAGTATTGGATGTACCAAAATCAGTTATTAAAAAAATTGATTCAGGGATATTTAATTTCATATGGAAAAACAAACCGCACTATTTAAATAGAAATATTTTATGTAATCCATACAATCAAGGAGGTTTGAATGTCCTTGATTTTGATACTTCCAATACAATTCTTAAGTTAAATTGGATTAAACATTATCTTAAACATAAAAATGAAATTTGGTATATAATCCCAAACCTTATGTTTGAAAAAGTCGGTGGTATAGAGTTTCTTCTAAAGTGTGACTTTGAGATTAATAAACTCCCCATTCAGTTATCTAATTTTCATAGGCAGGTTCTTTTATGTTGGATTTTTCTATACAAACACAATTTTTCTCCCCATAAACAAATAATATGGAATAATAAAACAGTCAGATATAAGAACAAATCAATTTTCTTTGATAAGTGGGTTAAAAAAGATAGTTCTGTATCTATCAAAATAAAATATAGCTTAAAGGGGCTAATAATTTTGAACTTAAAAGGGTTTTTAAAATTTTTAAAACTGCTTTTATTGTAGCTGAAATAAAACATATAAGACTTTCTCCAGAAGAAAAAATATTATCAGACATACTGTGAAAATTTCCTTGCTCTGTTAAACATCATTTGGGAAATATTAAAAAAAGAAAAAAAAATCAAAGGGGGCTAATAATTCTGACTTCAACTGTATATCCTAACTCAGTACTAACTACTACACGGCAGCGTTTAATGTAACAAAAGCTTTCAAATTCATATAAATCAAGTTCTTTTGAGCTTTGTTCTGTTTAGAAAAATCATTTTTAAAAATTCTAATTGAAAATTGTAAGAACATTTATCAACTAAAATCTTAATTAGTTCCAGTGGAGTACGCCACATTGCACAACGTAAAGAATTTTCTCTAATGACCCATATTTATTTTTCCAAAGATTTGTTTCCGAATTCATCCTCTCAACAATTTTCAATAGGACTATATACAGTGTGTGAATTCTACATCAACGTCAACTTTTTCAGTAATGTTACTTTTTATGTTTGTTTAATACAAGCTTCAGTCATTTATGTATTTATTTAAATTACATCTAATTTATTAATAAAACATATTTAAATGTTCAGTGTTTTGAAGGATATTTAGTGTCTGACCTACAGTATCCTGATTAGTTATTTCAGAGGTTACTCGAGGTCAATCTACACAAACTGAGTCTAATTTTACTGTATTTTAGGCTATATGTTGATACCAACAATTTACCTTAAAGTGTCTTGTGAACAGTTAATCTATGTTTATTGGTGCTCTAGATCTTCTTGTTTCAGACTGTTGAATGATTTATTTATTTATTTTTTTTTTGCATAGACCGATTGGGGCAATTATGGATTCACAGTGGTATTAACCATTATAGGGGTGGTCAAATGTATGTTCATATTATCTGATCTGTTATTATAATCATTAACATTATTAGTATTATTCAAAATACAGATCAGAGTAAACTAATCCCGCCCAAACCCCCCTGCAATTGGTAAAAAAAAACCTAAGACATTCTGCATATTGTGTCATAATGAAAACAACATAAACATAGGTTACATATTTTAATGTGTTGGATTTTACTACCTGAATTTTGACCTCAAAAGTAAAGTAAAACATTTATTTATTCAATTCATTTTATTGGGAAAAATAACCAAAAGTTGACAATACAAATAATGTCCCAACAGTCAAGAAGGTGATCAATTGGTTACGAATGAACATTTCTTTTTTTAATGATGTGTCATTAAAAGAGACAGAAGAAACAATGCGAGATTATGTAGTGGATTTTTTTTCTTTGTTCTGCATAGACTCATCTTTGGTCTTGACATCAGTCTCATAGCTTGGCATTTTCAATAGTGTCTGTTCATCCTCTTATTGGCTGTATGCTATTCTCTTCCATGCTCAATGTCAATTCAATTTTTATCCACACAGAATAGTTCAACAGGTTCCACACAACATAATTTCCTAGCAAAATATTCTCAACTGATGTGTTAAATAAATTATTAAATAACATAATGATAAAAAAAACAGCATACAGAAAAATCTATTTGTCTCGTTTACAAATCAAAGCATAGCGAATATCTGTTAACACTAAAAAACAATCCAATTAAATGATATTTCTTAGGTTAAACTCGATTTCATTTGATTTCTCTCAAATGAAATGATGCTAGACTTAATACATGAAGATTTTAAATGAGAAATTCAAACAATTATTGTCAAATAAGTTATTATTTGTAGCAAAATGACTATTTATGCAGCAATAATTGATAAAGCAAGTCCTATTATGGGTCTCAGTCTTTTTTGACAAACAAAAACAATAAAAAAATGACATCTGTAAATGTTCCAATGATACCAAGTCTTATTTTTTGTGGTGATGATTATATATTTAGAGAAAAAGGGTCTGCTATAAAATATAAAAGCTTGCTTTGAATCTTAGGAAACTCAAAGTTTTGTTTTAAATCTGTTAAATCTATGCTCACGCTGTCCTTGAGTGAATACCATGAAGGAAAGGCATTTCAGTTGAGGTTTGATTGAGAGTACAAATGAGCCTATAAAACTGCACAGCTCACCAGTCCAACATTTCAGAATATAAACTATACGATCCATATGTACACACAGTAAATACAAATCACACCATAAGCCTCACTTCAAAATCCAGAATTGCATTCCTCCATTTGTCAAACAATTAATCTCTTCAAAGGAAATCATTATCATATATCATAGCAGCTATCAGTCCTACAATAAAAACACGGATATATTTACACACTTTACTTGCGCACAGGCTCTAAAATCAGGGGTACAGTTAAAGCTGCCGTGTTTGTCTCATATTACAGTTGCATTAAAATAACACTGTCCTGTAAGGAAAAGCACTGTAAATAAAATATCACACTAAAATGTTTACAAATGGTTAAAATCTCAAACTATGAATTGGTGTATTTAGTTACAAGATGACAGAGCAGCCTCCGCACATGTTGCTCATGAAATATCATAGGATACAAAAAGAACAAGTAAAATACCAGATAATTACATCATAGACACCTTCACTAGTCGTCCAACACCTCAATAATAACAATCCAATCACACATACAGAGGAACTCCTCTGTATTTTTTCCCAATTTTTTTCGACAACAAAAAAAATGGCTACATTATAAAAGCATTTATAAATGGTTAAAAGTGCCATACTGATGGCAACGTGCTACTGTAGTGAATTAAAAAGTGTTTATATTAGCATTGGGAAATAAAAGATGCATACTTCTTGGTGTAGGCAAACTGACGATCACATAAACGTCATCGGATCTCATATAGAGATCTATAAAAAGCACTTTTCTGATGGGCTTTTGAAGAGTTGATTGTTAAAACACAAATGATCTGCAGTTTTGGCAGGAGAGCCCTTTGCGACACAAATCTGGCAACACATTTCAAGGTAAACAGAGAATCAGTCTTCATTAAAGCAAACGTTTGTGTCAAATAACATTACGGTCAAAATAAAACGCACTCATATATACAGTGATATCCAAAAATGCATTATTTTCAATCGTGATTCAATGCGTAAATTAACTTTTATCATGTTTTATCATGATTCCATGCAGTGTTGTCACGATACTGGAATTTCTAAATTCGATACGATACCTTGAAAAATATTAGTATTCGATACTATTTTTTGATACTGTGGGGAACAAATTTTGTTAAAAGTAAGCAAATGAAGTACACTACCTGACAAAAGTCTTGTCGTCGATCCTAGTTGTAAGAAATAATACAATTAACAAATGATAGCTGGACTTTCTAGTTGATCATTTGGAAATCATTTGGTAGATTTTTCTGATGAATCATCAGTTGAACTGTACAAATACTGCAGAAGACCTATTGGAACCCGCATGGACCTAAGATTCTCACAAAACCAGTCAAGTTTGGTGAAGGAAAAATCATGGTTTGGAGTTACATTCAGTATGGGGGTGTGCAAGAGATCTGCAGAGAGAATGGCAACATCAACAGCCTAAGGTATCAAGACATTTGTGCTGCCCATTACATTACAAAGCACAGGAGAGGGCAAATTCTTCAGCAGGATAGCGCTCCTTCTCATACTTCAGCCTCCACATCAATGTTCCTGAAAGCAAAGAAGGTCAAGGTGCTCCAGGATTGGCCAGCCCAGTCACCAGACATGAACATTATTGAACATGTCTGGGGTAAGATGGAGGAGGAGGCATTGAAGATGAATCCAAAGAATCTTGATGAACTCTGGGAGTCCTGCAAGAACGCTTTCTTTGCCATTCCAGATGATTTTATTAAGTTATTTGAGTCATTGCAAAGATGTAGGGATGCAGTCCTCCGAGCTCATGGGACTCATACACTATATTAATTCTTTTTCCACTGCACCATGACTTTATATTCTATACTGCACATTATTTCAAGTGACAAGACTTCTGGTCTATGCAACGTCAGACCTTACTGTTCTAATTAAATAACTAAAAATCAAGACATGATCATATTTTATTGTGGTAAAATAAGCATGAGCTAGATCTTAGAATCCACTTCTCCAAACTAACAACTAGAGTCAAGTTATTATTTGTTGTTCCTAAAAATTGGATAGGCAACAAGACTTTTGTCCGGTAGTGTTAAAAGAGCCCCCCAAATAATGTCTGTATCAGGTATGTCAGAAGTCCTAAAGTCCAAAAGGCAATAAACTAGACAAAAAAAAAACACTAAATTACTGCAATCTTGTCTTTTTTTCGGATTACATCAAGTGTTAAAATATCAATATTATTATAAATTATTCATCTCCATTTTGGTGAGAGTGCGCGAGAGAGCAAAGCCAGTATTGATACTAAAACAAAGCAAGATTGTATCATTTTAAATATATCAGTATCGATATATTTGACAACACTAACTCCTTGTACCAGAATATATGAAAATTCTTACAAATAATAATGTTTTTGTAAATAATTAAAAATCCCAATTATCATTATGATCCAGAATTCTCAGGACTTAAAGGTATAGTAATTGAACTAAACATTTTAAACATACTTAAAGTACATAACAGCAACATTCATTTTTTTATATTCAGCACTTGCACAGACCTTGGCCTATTCACATCGAGGATAACTATAATGATATAGTCGTAAATCATTCTAGATGACGATCAGCTCATACCACAAATACAACAACAGCGGAGAAAAATAATATCACTGGATATTGTTCAAAATATCATTCAAGCTGATGAAAATGATAATATTGACAGCCAGAATCTATCCTTGATATCAAGCATTTAAAGCATCAGATGACAAAACTGCAGCACGCACTTCAAGTAACTGCACTTTTTTTGTGCTTAACATAGTAATGGTTATCTTTATCTTTCTTAAATGTAAACAGGTCTCACAGGGGCACTTCATACCAAAATGAAATTTCTGTCATGATTTACTCAGCCTCATGTTGATCCAAACCTAGGAAACTTCTGTTTATTTTTTAAAACAAGAACAATAAAATATTTTTATAAATTTTGAGAGATTTTTGCCCCTCAATTGAATCATACATGCGTGCTTAGACATGCAGCAGTGAAAATAAGTATTGAACACGTCACCATTTTTCTCAGAAAACATATTTCTATAGGTACTGGTGAGCTGAAATTTTCCACGGATGTTGGTAACAACAAAAGAAATCCATATATGCAAAGAAAACAAATTTAATTAGTTTACAAATTAAGTTAAGCGTAATAAAATGAAATGACACTGGGAAAAAGCATTGAACACATGAAGGGAGGTGTGAAAAGGCAGTGAAAGCCAAGACAGCAATTGAAATTTCTCAGTAGTTATTCAACACATCTCTGCCCTTCAGCATTGTAAATGAATATTAGCTGCTTCAGTCCAACATCTACATTAGCAAGATGATAAAGATGAAACCAGGGTGGACATTTCAGCAAGACAATGATCCAAAACACTTTTATTTTCATGTTTGTATTGTTTGAGTTTTTACCAAAATCTGGTTCAATTCCATGTCAACAGCTCCTTTAGAAATATTATTCCCAGGAAAAAACATAAAGTGTTCAATACTTATTTTCCCGCTGTAGATTAGATGTCCAGATATCGGATATGTATTTCATTTAAAACCACATTTTAAATTGGCTCAGATTGGATGTGAAAAAACCCGAAGATGTAAATTCTGTCATCATTTACAGTTTCTTCGACTGAACACAAAAGAAGAAATTCAGTTACCAACATCCATCAGAATATCTTCTCTTATGTTAAACAGAAAAAAACACACCAAAGGTGAGTTCATTGTCATTTTTGAGTGGACTATTCCTTTAAATGTAAGGTAAAGTTAATGTAAAAAGGCGGGACAAAAATGTGTATGATCAAAAGATCAGATCTACGCATTATGACTTACAATGTAAACTTAACCAATATTTATATAACCAGTGATGCTTGACCCGCAGAGACAAACCTTATTGGTTCTTACTGAAACTGAACTTAAGCCCTGCTCACACTGTGAGATTTCAGCCACGATTTTGTCATCTGAGACAAATTTGGGAAATCCTAAAAGATTCCTGAAATTCTAGGCTAAAATCTGTGATCTTTGATCTTTGGTTTGACATTTTCACAGACAGCCGCTTAGTGCCTGTTGCGATCAGACACTGGCAGTGTCAGAAGATTTCAGACACTCTCCTGCAGTGTGACAACAGTTGTGATGAGCGTCAATCCAAGAACCAATAGGAGCTCCGAATCTGATGACACAATCCATGCGACAATTCAAATGACCGCGGGGAAATGTCAAAACATGTCAAAATATTTTTTTCCTTGTTTTATTATTGAGACACGCCGTGTGCAAAATTGCCGCTACAGATTGTTTACGTTTGCTGTAAGGAATCATTTCAGAACGCAGGAAAGTGTCACGGGTGGATGATTTCAAACTGCGGAGACGTTTTCTTTTATGTTTGGCGCGTCTTCATTGTCGTTCAGTCTGACTTTATGACAGCTGAGATCGTACAGTGTGACATGGATGTGATGTTCATGCAGTCTGACATGCTGCAATCGGTCAGGATTATATATAAAAATAAATAAATAAATAAATAAATAAATAATTAAAAAACACACAGTGTGAGCCCGCCTTTACTTGCTAAAAATTAAGTGTGCCACATGACACACAAGAATGAACCTCGAGCAAGCATGCTCGAACTTGTTATTTAATGTGAATGCTGTAAACATTGTTTGCTGATCGGTGTTTGCTAATTAAATCTGTTAATTCCAAACACTGTATCCTCACTACATGAAATGCTGCGACAAATGATAAACGGTATCTTTTTCATGTTAAAAGGAGTGTTTGTCCTAACCATCCACGAGGGCAACACACAAAGTTTATATTTTAGAAATGGTTTCTATTTCTGCAAAGTCATGGCTGAACAACGGCATAAACTACAATGACAAGGATCGCCCAGGTACTGATTATGTGCTTATTTAGTGTTGAATGTTACTAATTCAAAGTAGTACATGCAGAACGCTGCTGCCAGGATTCTGACCAGAACCAGAAAATCAGAGCACATCACACCTGTCCTCAGGTCTTTACACTGGCTCCCAGTTACACTCAGAATAGATTTTAAAGTATTATTACTTGTCTACAAATCACTAAATGGCCTAGGACCTCAATACATTACAGATGCTGGAATCAGCTTCCAGAAATGATCAGATGTGCTCCAACATTAGGCCCATTCAAATCAAGACTTAAAAACACATCTGTTTAGCTGTGCCTTTACTGAATGAGCACTGTGCTGTCTGACAGATAGCACTTTTATGTCTTTCTTTTCTTTATTGCTCTTTTATAACCTGTTTTAACACATTTTATTCTGTTTTTAATCATTTCTATTCTTTGTTTTTATTTCTTACACTTGTCTCTTTTATTCCTGTTTATGTAAAGCACTTTAAATTATCATTGTGTATGAAATGTGCTATATAAATAAAGTTGCCTTGCCTTTATGTGACATTTTTAGCCATACTGAAAGCACCAGCAGTGAGTTTATCTCAGATCTCAAAAATAAAATAACTAGCAAACATGTAGTTTACCCAAATTGCTTGTCACTGGTCTCTTATTTTATGTTGTTAGGACACGATGTAAAGTACTGATTTTGTGTGTTCAAACGCTTGATTTATACAGATTTCTTTTTTGATCTCTTCATGAAGGTTCTGAAGCAAGTTATCTGTGAAGAGACTTTCAATGGAGGAACAGAAATCTCTCAGAATTGGGTTAAAAACAACATGAGGATGAGTAAACTATGACAGAATTACCATTTTGTGTTGAACACACCCTTAAAATAAATCTCACTTGCACTACTTCATGCAAATTCACAAGCATCGTCAGTCACATGACCTGATATATACACGCTGATCAAAACATTGCCAGCAAATAACAATGGAACAACCAAGCAGCACCATGAGCCGAACACCAGAGAGAAGATCTCCCATCATCATCCTCAGCCAGACGCCCAATCGCCCATTTTAAAATGCTACAGGTCCATCGGAGAGACAAAGAGAACATTAATTAGCACCTGCATAACCGTGCTGCGCGACCGCAGCTTGCATGACTATGGCTTCACATTGGATCTACAGCTCGCTGGCACCTGACAGCCAGACAAGGAGGAGTGCAATCAATGGCTTTTGCCCACAGCTCCACACTCAGAGAGAAGTTATCAGACCGCAGACTACAGTACGGAAGTGATCAGTTGCCAGATTGCCCTCTACGTCAGCAAAACCTCAAGAAAAGCCTGTGGCAGCAAAGGTCGCCATATTCACACATTCAGCCAGGACTAAAGTCAGTCCCAGCCACAGAGGAGCAAGCCGATCAGCAGTGGAGTGAGAGTTAACAGGAGCTGCCATAAGTTCACCACTAAAAAGGAAGATCTGGAACAAGGATCTGAGAGAAGAAAAAGAGTTATTATAATAGGAAATGCATGAATCTTTTTTGCAAGTGTCAGATGGTAACTGACCTATTGGAGCACTCTTGGTGGTGTTTAGAAGAGGGATCTGATGAGGCAGAGGGCAGTTGCTGCAAAAGTCAGCGCAGGCTGGGCAGATGAGCTGACCGCTGTAAACCCATTCATTCATCCGTATACTCACGCTGATCACCTGACCAGTCCGAACACATAGAAAGGTCTCATTCTGCACCCAAACCAGCAACCCTTGAGCTGTACAAGACACCTGCAGCACAAATCAGTTTCAGTATACAAATAAAGTCAAAATGACTAGCCCTCCTGTGAATTTGTTTTCTTTTTCAAAGATTTCCCAAATGATGTTTAACAGAGCAAGGAAATTTTCACAGTATTTCACATATTTTTTCTTCTTGAGAACTGTCACATCAATTATTTAATTATTAATTAAGAGATTGTAAATCAAATATTATTTTAATTATGATAAAAGCAATTAACCCAAAACGTTTGAATGTGTAGATACATTTACAGATATGAACAATTAAGAGACCACTTGACAATTCTCAGCTTCTTTTAATTTATGTGTTCAATATCAAAATGTTGTTACTTAACCCTTATGTACTGTTGGGGATGTTTCATCCACTCTGGGGTAATTTTGAGTCCTAATTTGGCCATAACTTGCTCTGTGTTTCAGTTAGCAGAATGATTTTTGGTGACACATCTTATTTTGACACATACTTTAAGAAAATGCTTTGATTTTTTTTTTAAACTCAACGATACACTCTGGGCAAATTTACTAAACTTACTACTTTTGTTATGTTCGGGATGAAAAACATCCACCGAATTAAACTGCTGTAAAAACGCATCAGATAAATGTTTGTTTTTTTTTAATTCTTTTGCATAAATCTGTTAATCAACCTCAGTCCTGATCAAAACTACTAAATTGCTTAGAAAATTACAGGATTTTAACTCTTTAATTGCCAAATTCAATTCAAATTCAATAAACTATGTCACTGATTTGGTGAAAAAAAGCACACAAAATGACGTAATTTCAATATAAAAAGTAGTTGTGAACTGGATTTTTTAAATTTTTTATAGAAGTCTTAGACATGTGAAGCAACATTGCCTTAGATACATTGTTTTGATTAATTTTCAAATTTTTCTCCCTAATTTACTGTCGGTTTGCACCATTGACTTCCATTATAACCACATTTTTTCCATTGCAAAACCATGACACCATATAATCATGCATTTTCCCTGTTGGGAAGAAGTAAAATTTGTCATTTTTACTGTTGATCATCACTTGGCACTATTAACCCTTTAGATAGGCCTGTGCTTTAGTTTCTGGATTTATATAGAGTATAACAGCAAACAAAAAACAAAGACTGTGTATTTATGCACCATCAAATGAAATGTGGCAAAAACAGCCACCAACAGTAAATTAGGGGAAAATAATTTAAATCTAACAATGCATCAAAGCCAATGTCGTTACTAATTGTTCACATGTCCTGACTCTGATAAAAGGTTAAAAAAATCCAGTCCACAACTACTTTTTATATTGCAAATACGTCATTTTGTGCGTGTTTTTTCACCGAATCAGTGACATCATTTATGAATCTGCCAATTAAAGAGTTCAAATACTGTAATTTTTTTAAACATTTAGTAGTTTTGATAAGGACTGACGTTGATTAACAGATTTATGCAAAAAATTATTTATCTGATGCATTTTTACAGCAGTTTAATTTTCATCCCTAACATAACAAAAGGGTGGTATATTTGAATAGTGCACCGGGTTTAAAGTATTTTTGTGCATAAAATAACAAAAAAAAAAAAGACTTGTTTTAGACATTTTTTTTAGACAACACAATACCAGTTTTAAATTCAGAACAATTAAAAAATTCTATATTTGATGGAATAACCTGAATTCAATGGTTGATGCTGGAAGTTAACAAAAAAGATTTATATTGTTTATTAAATTTACCATTAATTGTGTTTTATTAAAGGGCGGTGGCGCAGTGGGTAGCATGATTGTCTCACAGCCAGAAGGTTGCTGGTTCGAGCCTCGGCTGGGTCAGTTGGCATTCATTTATATGGTTTCAAATTGTATAAGCGCTATACAAATAAAGATGAATTGAATTGAATTGAATTTTGAATAAATGTGTTTTATTAACGTCTACCCCAACCCTAAACCCAACCTTCAAAGTAACATAAAAACAGTAGTTGTACCAAGTATTATTTATGTTATCTATTAAATTACCCAATAAATTGTATTTTTTAACGTCTACCCCTACCCTTACCCTAACCGTCACAATATTGTAAAAATATTAACTATTGCTATACAGCGTCATAAAAAATGCTGCTATATTGATATGCATATCGCACTTCCGGCCAGCCGCGCGTATATATATATATATATATATATATATATATATATATATATATATATATATATATATATATATATATATATATATATATATATATATATATATATATATATATATATATATAAATGACTTTGAAATTAATAAGAAATGTTATCATAGATTTACAGATTAAAACAAATCATAACATATTACACAAACCCAAAAACTAAGAATTATTTTTATTTCATTGCCGTATCACTCCTCACATCTGTTATTCGTACCTTATAGCATCCACTGCCCCAGTCTGGGTAAGTCATTCGTTTAGTGCACTGCTCCATAACAAATGCTGATTTCTGGTACAGACAAACTGATCCTGGACCATACTGTTCTGCCCCATAGTTTCTCCATGTGGCTAGAAAGAAACCTCCAATATTATTTACATATATTATTAACAGTTGTAAAATAATAGAAGAGATAACATGCAAAAACACAGCAGGAGTGCTAAGAAATGAATGTGAGGGCTGTGCGTCTCACCTGGCTGGTTCTCCTGTATCCTGCAGTAAGAGCTGCGCTGATATTCACCTCCCACATGCCAGCTAAACTCCTGGCTAAAAGGACAGTAGTCTGCGATTTCTACAGCCCCTCCATATGCAGATAAATCCTCCTCAGGGACGCCGGGAATATGGTCAAAGTACTACAAACATACAACATATATATATATATATATATATATATATATAAATATATATTTATATATACACACACATGATATATGACATAAAAATAGATGTTTTAATCAACCTTCTATAAAGGAAGTCATCTTGGATTTATATGCAATCATTTGGTTTTTATCCAAACAACTTACAAATGAGAACAACAGAAATAATACTGTTAAAAAATACAATTAAGTTTAAAAAAAAAAATAGAAACCAGTTTGTTAGTATTGCAAGATCAAAGTGAATACATATAAAGTAGACCAAAAAACAAATAGAGAGTATTTGATAGGTGACAGTTGGTGGAAAATCGTTTTATTATTACTAAAACATTGATTCCTATAAAACTTCTCTTTCTTACTAGAAACACCATATATTAAGAAACATATGCCTTCCTAAGAAAAGATGGTACAAAAACATATATTACAAGAAGGGTCATTCAGAAGGTGGTCGTCTGCTTCTAAACATATGCATTCAATAAGTGTAAAGCCTGGAAGTCATATCTTGATCCTTAGAAAATAAATGCTCCAAAGAGAACCCAGCAAACATTTGTGTGTTTATCGTGTGACAAGAGCAAGTTTATCGTGTGACACTCCTTATCCTGATGATAAGTATTTATCATTTTTTGCTTTTTTTTTCTGCAAATATTTACAAACGTCCTAACCATATTGCAAAATATCTGATATTATGATTCTGAAATATGTGTAAGATATGTATTTCATCATTTAAACAACTGAACAATGATCATATTATTTGATCTATGATGGGCGCTGCCATGTTAGCCTGCGCTAAACAGATTAGAGCTGCTGGGTTTACAACATGTTAATTCATCAATTTCTACCAAAATGCATGAAAATAAGTGTTTTTTCACAATACCCCATAATGACAATGTGAAAAAAGATTTTTTGAAATTGTTGCAAATTTATTAAAAATAAAAAACCTGAAAAATCACATGTACATCAGTATTCACAGCCTTTGCTCAATACTTTGTTGATGCACCTTTGGCAGCAATTACAGCCTCAAGTCTTTTTGAATATGATGCCACAAGCTTGGCACATCTGTCTTTGGAAATTTTTGCTTATTCCTCTTTGCAGTACCTCTCAAGCTCTATAAGCTTGGATGGGAAGTGACTGTGTACAGCCATTTTCAGATCTCTTCAGAGATGTTCAATAGGATTTAGCTCTGGGCTCTGGCTGGGCCACTCAAGGACATTCACAGAGTTGTTGTAAAGCCACTCCATTGATATTTTGGCGGTGTGCTATGGGTCATTGTTCTGCTGGAAGATAAACAGTCACCCCAGTCTGAGCTCAAGAGCACTCTGAAGCAGGTTTTCCCTCAGGATGTCTCTGTACATTGCTGCATTCATCTTTCCCTCTATCCTGACTAGTCTTCCAGTTCCTGCTGCACAGCATGATGCTGCCACCACCATGCTTCACTGTAGGGATGGTATTAGCCTGGTGATGAGCGGTGCCTGTTTTTTTCCAAACGTAACGCCTGGCATTCACTCCAAAAAGTTCAATTTGAGTCTCATCAGACCAGAGAATTTAGTTTCTTATGATCTAAGAGTCCTTCAGATGCCTTTTGGCAAATTCCAGACGGGCTGGTAGTTTCCGTCTGGCCACTCTGGCCTGATTGGTGGATTGCTGCACAGATGGTTGTCCTCCTGTAAGGTTCTCCTCTCCCCACAGAAGAACGCTGGAGCTCAGACAGAGTGACCATCGGGTTATTGATCACCAAGGCCCTTCTCCCCCAATCACTCAGCTTAGATGGCGGGCCTGGTGGTTCCAAATATCCTCCACTTACGGATGATGAAGGCCACTGTGCTCATTGGAACTTTCAGAGAAGCAGAAATTTTTCTGTAACCTTCCCCAGCCTTGTGCCTCAAGACAATCCTGTCTCTGAGGTCTACAGACAATTTCTTTGTCTTCATGCTTGGGTTGTGCTTTGACATGCACTATCAACCTGGGACCTTATATAGACAGGTGTATGCCTTTTCAAATCATGTCCAATCAACTAAATTTACCACAGGTGAACTCCAATTAAGCTGCTGAAACATCTCAAGAATGATCAGTGGAAACAGAATGTACCTGAGCTCAATTTAGAGCTTCACGGCAAAGGCTGTGAATACTGATGTACATGTGATTTTTCAGGTTTTTTATTTTTAATAAATTTGCAATAATTTCAAAAACTCTTTTTTCACATTGTCATTATGGGGTATTGTGTGTAGAATGTTGAGGAAATAAATGAATTTAATCCATTTTGGAATAAGGCTGTAACAAAAAATGTGGAAAAAGTGAAGCGCTATGAAAACTTTCCGGATGCACTAATTCTTTTTGCCATCTCCATAGACATCAGCGTATTTTACAAACCATAAAAGTTGTTTTGCTAGTACTTACTTTTAAATGTGTAAATATAATAATAATAATAATAATCTTTATTTTTATATAGGTCCTTAAAAAGTAGCATCTCATTCTCAAGGCACTTTAAAGACAAAATGTGAAGCAGTAAAATATACATACAATGATGAATGTAAGAAAAATGCAATAATAACAATAAATCTAATATTCAAATAAAAGCTACCCTAAAGTGGTGATTTAAAAATACTCAGGGATTCTGCACTGCAAACATCAGAGGATAAAGAGTCTAAACCTGAAATGCCTAAAACCTAAAATAAATTTAGTTTGAGAACACTGATAAATGTAGATTTATGGCAAACACTATGCACATCTTGCCCTGGCTCAGCACAAACCATCAAGGGAAAGCAGATTTGAGTTTAGCAACTGATTGCATTACTGACTAAACACAGTCTAATCACAACAGTGAATGTACAGTACATGTCAAAAAGTTAATGTGTCAACTGCAGACTGAGTAACCATTTATAACATGCACTTGTATTAAAACATCTGCATTTCTGATGATCTTACCTGATACTCTGCTGGAAGCGCATTAGGAAACTTCTGTAGGTTGCAAACAGCCACTGCAAGCTGGTCCTGCCTGCAGGTGAGCTGCAGAGGTGCGCTTCTCACAGAATCACAGTACGGGCTCAGTGTCGGCCTCCTGGTTCAAAAACACAAAATAAAACACTGTCAGTGGCTCAAACCTTTTCAATGATATTGTACATTTTAGTCTACTTCCAATTCCTCTAGATAACATACAATAAGATCCATGTGAAACAAAGAACTGGTGTACATTCTGTTTCAGTAGCAATAGCAAAGCAATACGTTCTATTGAATATTTTAATTGTAATTGATCAAATATATCGGTTTATTCAGGGCAGCACGGTGGCTCAGTGGATAGCACTGCTGCCTCACAGCAAGAAGGTCGTTGGTTCGCGTCCTGGCTGGGTCAGTTGGCATTTCTGTGTGGAGTTTGCATGTTCTCCCTGTGTTTGCGTGGGTTTCTCTGGGTGCTCCAGTTTCCCCCACATTCCAAAGACATGCGCTATAGTCAGGGGCGGACTGGGAAAGCATTTTTAACCGGGCCAAAGTAACTGTCAGTCAGGCCACATCAGATGCAATCTAGAAAGTGAAAAGCTTTTTTTTGGGGGGGTGGGGGGGGGCATCTGCTGCGTAAAACATATACCAGAATAGTTGGTGGTTCATTCCGCTGTGGCGACCTCAAAAATAGAGACTGAGCCGAAGGAAAATGAATGAATATTGGTTTATATACTTGGATTAAATGGTCTGCTGCAAAATACATAAGCAAAAAAGAACCCTTTTACTAAAACAAACAATTATTTGGGAGATATACCTTGCACAATAATATCTATATTTTGTCATACAGTTTATTTGTTACAGCCACAGCCATAACACAAAATGAGGGAGAACACAAATGGATCGGACTAGAGGATTTATTAAGATAAACAAACAAAAATGATAAAGTGTGGGGAGGAAACACAACAAAACAAAGGCTGAATACAAAAGGAGCACAACTCCGCGTCTGGATGGCCGCACAAGTCACCGCCCCTGAAGCACTGCAGCATCAGCTCTGAAGCTGCGATCACATTAGAGTTTGAGCTTGCAAAATTCTGTTGTACGGCGCTGTGAAAAGGGGCGGGATTAAACAAGATGATTAGACATTTAAATAAAGAGAGCGGTTGGTCCATATTTAAAATTTCTGTCCAGAGAGGTCATGTTTTGATCCTCGATTGGTCTCACGCAGTTAAGTAATGCGATTTCGGAGATCAGAGTTCACCAAGCTTGAACTTTGCAACGCAGTGAACTGCAAAACTTGACGCACAAACTTGCATTTCCGGTCTGACGCATTCGCGTGCATATGAATGAAAGTTTATGGGGAGAAAAGTCCAGTGTGACCGCAGCTTTATAACACCAGCAGTCAATGATCGGCAGGTGCAAATAAATCTACTTAATCAAAAGAACAACAGCAACACAACTCTAAAGGGCAACTAAATAGCACAAATAAACAAATAAATACATGGACATGTAACATTATTCATGCTTCAAAACTTACTTATGGCGATGCTGGTCTATCCAGAATTTGCAGCTTTTCATCACAAAGTCACAGCCCAAACCTCTTCCCCACTGAAGGTTCTCCGCCATACTATAATTGGCCCTGTACCACCTTAAAACAAATGACAGCTCAGATTAGACAATTAGAATTATAACCTTGTTATGCTAAAGTTTCTAGGGATTCTATTATGTACATGCCCCTTTTTATAAAACATTTTTAAAAAAATCCGCAAAGTGCCTCAATGAGGTTTTGGCCTAAAATATCTCACTAATTATACCATTCTGTAAATGTCCCCTTTTTGGGGCGATGAAAGCTCTGTCGGTTTATACTCTTGACATGCAGTTTTCTGAGTGCACAGACATGCAGTGCGCACAAAGGAGTTGTTGAAAGATACATTGAAAGAGTATCAAAGATCTCTCAAGTCAGTTGTCAAATAGACACAAGGTTATGTCAAAAGAAAACACAATGTACAAATAACATGTGCAAAAAAACAAAACAAATTTCACATAATATAGGTTAATGTCTGTGAAAGTAAACAGTTGTGGAAAAAACAATGTGCATAAGCATTTCAACCAAATCATCATCCTCTTGGGATATTGTGACATCTACATTTCAGGAATAGGTATTTAAAGATATAGCTGATTCAAAAATCAAAATTCCGAAATAATTTACTCATTCTGCTCTTGTTATAAACCAGTTTGAGTTTCTTTCTTCTGTTCAACACAAACGGAAATATGCTGAACAATGTTGGGAAATAAGCAGACATTGAATTCCATACCATTTTTGTTGCTTCCCACACAACATTGTTCATTACATGTTTCATTGTGTGAAACAGAAGAAATATATTCATTAAAGTTGAGAACCACTTGAGTAAATGGTTAGGAAATGTTCATTTTTGGAGTGAACTATCCCTTTAAGGAGATTCATAAACAGTGCTTACTGATATAGAGAAGAATTAACTTTGCAATGAAGTTTTAACAGATCTTTTTTATGCTAAATCAGCAACACTGCACAAGAGTGTCATGGAAGTTGAGACTTGAGAGTGCAAAAGAACTCACACACACACACCTCCATTAGTTGCATTATCAAATAGCAAAATTATTTCTCTTACCCAGTATCCTCCATTATGGCCAAAGTAATTCTGGAAAACACTCTGTTCTGTGTGTGAGATCCAGTCATTGCCTCGTTCTATTAAAACAATACATACTGGAATCAGTAAAAACGTATTTTGACAGTACTGACCCCCTTTAGAAGATCCTTCAGAAATACTAATTCTGTACCTCCAGCAGGCGTTTTTCCCAGTGGTTAAGCTCAGTCCCAGCACCACCCTGGTTCTCGAGTTCCATGCCCTCTAGAATGGGGCAATTAAAATGTCTTCTAGCTTCCTCCTGATAAAGAATAAAAAAAAAGTCATGCAACTACATTAGATTAGAGTTTAATTAAAGGGAAATATACAAAAAATACGTACCACTACACGTGGGGTGGCCAGAAGATAGACAGTGTGTCTAACCATTTGGCCTCCTCGAATGTCCCACAGTCGAGTTGCTCTTTTAATGACTTTATCACTCCACTGATATAGCCCTAAACTGAGAGACAGACAGAAAGTAATAAAAAAAAATGCTATAAATGGCTCATTCCAGAATTGCATGTACATTTCAAACATTTACCATTAATTTTCCTTGAACTGGATAAAAAACATTTGATTCTGTTACTTGTTGTTTAACTTATTGTTAAATGTTTTAAGCCATAACAAAGTTGACAGTAACAGAGTTGACATTTTCCACCATTTTGTGCTTTAGCTCAAGATGCTAACCTCAAATCAGATACCACATGCAACATCAAAAACAGAACTGTATGTGTTTTTAACAAGCGGCAACCTCCCGCTCTCCCTCGTGAAGCCAATATGGAAGTAACTAAAACTGAAATTCATCGACTCGCCTTTGGGGGGCTGGCTCCAGGAACTCCAGATGTTTTTTGACTGCAATGGTAAATTGGCCAATTTTACAGCTGATAAAACATGTTTACAGCCTGGTAAAAAAGGTGGCTTTGGTGCATATAGCTAATATTACCCTTCATGACAACTGTGAGGGGGGGTGAATTTTTTTATAACACATCCGTTTTGTTTTTATTATGTTTTGTTAAGTCTGCATAATTAAGGGCGTGGCCACTTGAGTGACAGCTAAGTCTCGCTGCCTCGTCACCTCAGATGATTCCGGCTGATTAGCTGCTGAACTCAGCATACACATTGTATTTTTGTGTTGTTTTATGTGGTTTTACACAGTCAGTAGCCTTTTGGAATTATTTCCTACAATTATCAGATAACACAGCATGTTTTGTGCACTTTATTGTGCTCACAAACCATTCACGTGGCCTCCATTTTACAGGTGAGTGAAATTATATACTTATATATCATATCTATAAGTGTATTTGTTTTTTTTAAGATCATTTATAATTTATATTTTTCTTTAGAACTGTAATGCACTCCAGTATCTGACAGATTGATTAGCTGTAGGCTATAAAACAGTCATCTTAAATGTTGTCATACAGTGTTATGCCTGGATTTCATTAGTAGCCTTGCATTTACTAACACAGACTATATTTTAAGTGTTTGGAAGTAATTTGCGTTTTCCTCCTGTAGAAAAACATCATAAGAACAACGTTTAGTGGCTCAATGTGTTACAACAGTGTTTTTAAAAGACTAAACACTTTATTGATATAGCACACAACCAAGCACAAGTGGTCAGAACACAAACGAGTCACAAGTAATAAAGTATTAAGTGTTTCTCCCAAAGAAATCCCGTCTAAGCAAAATGCTAGCAGGTGTTTGTAGCTCCAATGATGCTCCGCCTCCTTGCCCTTATTTGGTCACCCTCGGTGGGTGCGATGATGGACGAAGGGGCTAATAATTTTGACCTTAAAATGGCTTTTGAAAAATTAAAAACTGCTTCTATTCTAGCCAAAATAAAACAAATGAGACTTTCTTTAGAAGAAAAAACATTATCAGACATACTGTAAAAATTGCCTGGCTCTGTTAAACATAATTTGGGAAATATAAAAAAAATCAAATTATTCTAAAGGGGGCTAATAATTCTAACTTCTACTGTATATCATGGATCATATGTATTACCATTTTTGGAAGTAGTAGTTCTGGCTGACTTATAAAAATATATTCTAACAGTTGTAACCTGCATTAGTTATGCCATTTAATGTTTTTATCCCATTTGCACTCACTTAAATGTTTATTGCTTTTGAAAGATTGATTAATAATCCACTTTATTATGTAGGCATGATGCCTCTGTATATTAACCAAAATATTTTTAACCCTGATAATTGAAAATCCTTACATTAGTCTCTCATTCCAGCTCCAGAAATGGGTTTAAAAAGTATGCATTTTTCAACACTGATAAGAAATTTCAGCATTTGACTGTATAAAAAGCACATATAAACTGAGAAAAGCCCAATCAGAATAAATTATTTAGAATTTATAATTAATAACAGCTTGACATTTTTCAAAAATGTATTATATAAATATATTCTATATATTAAAATTAATTATGTGAATTCTGAGAATAAAGAATTTAGAAAAATTAGAGAATAAAGAATTTTGAGTATTACTAAAGTTTGAATGCATTATAAGGATTAAATTATATTTCCAACACAAAATTAAATATACAATTATAATCATTACCTTTCATTGTATGCAGGAAGACCACTTGCAGAACGTGGCGTCAGAGGTTTTCCACCATCATCATGATAAAAGGCAAAGAGTCCAGCAGAAAACCCCTTAGAAACAAAACATATACAAAAAGTCAAAATAATTAGCCACTCCAGTGACTTTTTTTCTTCTTCAAATATTTCCCAAATGATGTTTAACAGCAAGGAATTTTTCACCAAATTTCCTATAATATTTTTTCTTCAAAAGAAAATTTTATTGTGGCTAGAATAAAAGCATTTTTTCATTTTTTTAAAACCATTTTAAAGTCAAAATTATTAGCCCCTTTAAGAAATTTGTTTTTAGATAGTCTACAAAACAAACCATCGTTATACAATAACTTGCCTAATTACCCTAATTGCCTAATTAACCTAGTTAAGCCTTTAAATGTCACTTTAAGCTGAATACCAGTATCTTGAAAAATATTTAGTAAAATATTACTGTCATCATAGCAAAGATAAAAGAAATCAGTTATATGAAATTACTTATTAGAACGATTACGTTTAGAAATGTGTTGAAAAAAAAAAAAATCTTCTTTCCGTTAAAAAGAAATTGGGGAAAAAATATACAGGAGGGCTAATAATTCAGGGGGGCTAATAACTCTGACTTCAACTGTACTTTAATAATTAACTGAACAGTATCTATTTAAAAAAAAGTTTTTTCCTATTCATTTTATGGGTTAAGCCGATGTGCAGAATTGTTACCAGGGCATGTATGATCTCGTGTTTAACCGTGGACAGCATCCCTTCAAACTCCTGAGGTTGAGTAGAGATCATATTGGGACACAGATTGGCATATCCAGCAATGGGTCTGCATTACAAAACGCTGTTGTTATTTATTATCCATTTCAACAATGAAACAAAAAAGGCAAATCAAAATCCCATTTGATTCATTAAATGTCTCCGTTACCTGTCCAGTTCAGACTCCAGCTGACAATATGCTGCATAGGCTACAATGTTTTCCTGTCCACAGCGCTCTGTGGTCATCGCACTCACGTACAGCACAAAATCAGCCCTCGCCACCCCCTCACCATCAGGAGGACCGACAGGGCCACAGGACTTTCCGGACTCACTGCAAACCCTGCATTGCTGAAAGAAAAGAACTCAATTATTAAAAATACAGACATTATGCATCTGAATATTTATGTTGATAACATCTTTAAAAAAAAGGTAAACACAGAATTGCATACACAAACATAACAATCAAGAGTTTGAAGATATTTACATGCTCTCTTAGTCATTTTAGTCTAGAATAGATTATTAGAATATTATTATTATTATTATGATAAAAATTTTGAAAACAAAGAAAAGTAATGGTTGCCAAGCCAGGGTTCCCATGCTTTCATGAACAGCAGATTCAAGGACTTCTTAAAGCACCATTATTTTAAATCAAGCACCTTTGTAACTCATACCCCAGCATACTGTATGTAGCACCATGAAAGTCCTTACTGTACTTAACATTTCACATTCACTTAATATTTACATTAAAAATCAGAGTCATTTTCAAAGATTCAAAACTTTAATCAAATTTGTTGAATTTAATGCTGGTGATATTCAAACGTGGTTTCTGAAATATTGCTAAAATGTGAATTATTTGTCAATGTTATTGTACAAGATTTAAATGTAATGTTTTTAACTTAAGAATGTCTCTGTCTTTTTGTTCTGTTTTTGACAAGTGAGTACAATTGTTAAAATCAAACCATAAACAAATTTTATTTCAAATATACTGTAATTCAAGCACTTTCAAGGACCTGTGTTTTTTTAAGTACTTTCCAGCTCTTGAATTCATAAGTCTGAAATTGAAGTAGTTGTAAGTACTTTCAAGAAGCGTGGGAAACCTGTAAGCACTAAAAGGGTCAAATAAATAGGCCTTGGTGAATATTTCAAACCAAATATGTACAATAAGGCTCAAATTAAACAACCAAAACGAAAACAAGAGGAACAAAGTCACTATGATTTTTATTACTTACTAATTATTTAATAACTTTGTTAAAACTTAATAGGTATTCACATCTTCAAAGATACATTTTATGTACTAATATATACCTCTTTATAGGTATTAATATGGACTCTTTGGCTCTTTTGTAAAGGTAACGTTACTGCCCGTAACATCTCCTGTACCTTTATTTCTGAGAGTGTATAGACATCAAGGTGGATGCATTTACATGTGGAGCAGAATATGTGTAACCTAAGGGGCAAAATAATCCTTTACTTTTTACATAACAGTTACTTTGTAACTAATTACACCCGACACTGCACAGAATAACTCGGTAAAATGTTTGTCTGTTGCAAAAAAATGAATAAGACATTTTTCTGGACAGATCTGTATGAAGGAGAGTTAAGAAATAAAATTTCAACAGAGAGTTACAGGTAACATTTACTGAATGTTACTGTAAAATGCCTTTGTTTGTTTGCGACGTACCTGTAGTACTGTAATAATGCCTCTAAATCACACTGTGCAACATAGTTCTAATAAATTTGTGTGTCAATCAGTAGACACACACAGTAGTGAGTTGTTCATCATACATTTCTGACACTGTCAGAAAATGTCTGTAGTTTACATTTAGCCATAAGAATATCCATGTCTGAACCTCTACCACAGCATGATGCAGAAGAAACAAATGCACAAAACACAGACACAAATAAAATATACTTATCTAAAAACACCAGCAAACAAATTGCTTCAAAAGAGATATCTTTTGATTGGGACAGTGAAAAATCATAAATATATACCAGCTATTACTAATCCATACACTTTCTTTTAAACAAAAAACAGCTGAATAATATATCGACACAAATAAACTGTAATAAAAAGACGTTTTTCCCAATAACCCTAGAGTGACCCACCTGCAAATGTTGTTCAGGGACCACAACTGGGCCACACTTGGTCACGTTAGCACACGGTCCCTGACAGTAGCGGTGAGGATCGTCTCTTTTCCGAAGGTACTGATTGGTTGCACATTGCCTAATAATTACGAACATATTTTAGGATTTAAATACAGGCACAAATGAGATTAAGAACCCGCCAAGCTGCCAGAAAAACAGACCCAAGTGCAACTTTAAGAGGATTTGCTGTCAGACAATAGAATCACCTGCTAAGTAATATCGGACCCGACTGTCTGCGAACCCTGAAGGCCTTCTGAAGATAATCAATAGCCTGTGGGAGGAGCTTGTCCTTGAAACAAAGCAGAAAAAGATCAATAGCCCATGCATGCATCCAATTTAGAGGTGAAAGGCTATTTTTAAGATTTAACAAACATTTGACTGGTAAAATCCTGACTGCATGAATCATAATGTACCTTCACAAGACTGCTTTTGGCTTCATCTAACCTGTGTGAACAACAGAATACATTAAATCAACGTATATACCCATAAAAAGATACAATTACTGAATTTGATAACACATAAACCTGTAACTAACCCATCCAAGCTGGAGTCGTACTCTATCTGGATGTTTAACTGCTGGTCAGTGCTTCTTTTGGTCAGTCTATCTGGCTTTAAAAAGACCTTATGAATCACCTAAAAGAAAAACAGCAGATAATATTGTTAAATACCAAGATTATTGGTAATGTATTAATCATGAATTTAGCTTGTGGTATCCTTTGCTTTCCACATTTATTTCTGAACAACATAAAGAGTGACCAAACAATGACAGGTTTTTGTTTACAAAAGTGAGCTCTCTCTTTAATGTGACACCATCTTGATACCGCTTAAAAAGACAATTAACCAAAAAATAAACTGTTTTGTCATGATTTATTCAGCTTAAATATAACACTCTTTCTTTTATTGGACACAAAAAACCCTGACAGCAGATTGACAGCCTCAGATGTCGTTCGTTTTGGGGGAAAACCAAAACAAAACATTATATTAAAGTCACAGCCATACAATTTGATGCTAATATCATATTTCAGAATAAAAATGTTAAAAAACGATATAAGGGCCTGACCTCTGTGTGAAGGGGCACTTTGTGGTCACAGGTGTGCGTCTGTGCGCCGGTGCTGATGAAGATGATGATGGTGGTGTTAAAGAGTAAAGCGGCTCTGATAACTGATCGAGGCTGCCGCCATCCTGACGCCATCATTCAACCCGTGCTTTATCATTCATATCTCCGTCCTGTCATGATGCACAAAGACCCTCGATTACTCGGAAAACCGAAGGATCTTCCGAGAGAAATTCAAATGGGCAGTTCATTAAACCGGCTTCACCCATAAACCCAGAGCTGCGTGAACGTAGAAATAATACACCCGCACATATCAAAATAAAAGCCCGAACACCATTTAATAAGAGAATAAAATAAAAAAACGACTTTAAATAGGCAACAAATTTTCCACTAAAATATATATTGCTAGAGTTGTGTAGTAATGCTTAATACGTTTCCAGTTCTAAACAGTATATCATTTATCTACATAGCAGCAAGCGGGGATTTAGTGATTTGGGGGCCCTAAGCAACTTCAGCCATGGGGCCCAAGTCCTGAAATGCACTTTCTACTTTTATTTAATTTTTTAATTAATTGCTGTTTTTTATGTGACTCAATACATTTTTTACATTTTATCTTAATGCAGGCTCTACATTTTAAATGATTAGTTTAAAATAATAAATATATATTGGTTATAAATTTGATTGCTGGACTGCTCCATGGATGGGGCAGGTGGATATTTTATTTTATAATATTCTAATTACATAGCATTACATTATTATAATAATATTATTTTTTATTGTATATCAATTATTTTTAATGATGTAAACGTTGTAATTGTTTGACTCACTATACAAAATATCATAGAAAACAATCTTATATATAAATATATATATATACATTTTCACAGTATGTCTGATAATATTTTTTCTTCTGGAGAAAGTCTTATTTGTTTTATTTCAGCTACAATAAAAGCAGTTTTTAATTTTTTAAAACCCATTTTAAGGTCAAAATTATTAGCCCCTTTAAGCTATATTTTTTTACGATAGTATACAGAACAAACCATCATTGTACAATAACTTGCCTAATTACCCTAACCTGCCTAGTTAACCTAATTAACCTAGTTAAGCCTTTAAATGTCACTTTAAGCTGTATTGAAGTGTCTTGAAAAATATCTAGTAAAATATTATTTACTGTCATCATGGCAAAGATAAAATAAATCAGTTATTAGAAATGAGTTATTAAAACTATTATGTTTAGAAATGTTTTGAAAAAATCTTCTCTCCGTTAAACAGAAATTGGGGGAAAAAATTAACAGGGGGGCTAATAATTCTGACTTCAACTGTACATGCTAAATATACTGCTCAAAAAATGAAGGGAACACTTAAACAACACAATGTAACTCCAAGGGTTCCCTTCATTTTTTTTGAGCAGTGTATATTTAGATATTTACATTTTTAATTCCATGTGAAGTTGTTTATATACATTGATAAGATCAAAATAAAAGTCATTTAAAATGACTTATTTTATACATACTACATTTATCTTTTACATAAAGCATACTATGTATTTCAATACAGAGACACATACAGCACACAATTCATAAACACTTATGCTTTTGCTAACAATACTGATTAACAATATTAACCAGAACTGTTTTCAATCAGTCCAATAGATAAGAGGAATAATAAAACCAACACAGAGTAAGAATAATACTACAAAACTGTGAGCTGAATGTACAATTATTTATTACAAGAGTGCACATTTAAAAACAGAATCATCCACAATCAACATCTTGCTTGAATAGCTAAATGAGTACAAAACTGAATCAAATGTTTGATATATAACATTCTATTGACTCTCACAAATCAGTTCTACTTTTTAAAGAGCAGCAGACAGGTTTGTTTTAAATCGTCTTTGATCAGGCTGTGTTAAAGATATTGCTTATTTGAGGCACATTTCCACAGTATCTGACTCACAGTTTGAGTTTTCCAGTCAGAGCATTGCTGGGATAGAGCCGTGAGAAGCGGCCCAGAGTCCACACTGGAAACACATTCCTGTAAGAGGTGTAGCTGATGGCACAGCTTTTATTGAACACTCCAGAAATGTTCTCCTGAAAACAGGCAAATAGCACATTTTATTAGTCAAACTGAGAGACGTTAATTGTATTTCGGAGATCTGGCAACACACTTTCTTACCTGTGGCCAGTCTCCATTAGGCAACTGCTTATCGATCAATACTTTAATGCCTCGCTCAATCACTCTGGTGCCAGGGTACCTAAAAAATGATATTTAATTTTATAAATTAGCCATGGAGTGTCTACAATTAAGAAATACATGAATGTACAACTGTGATTCATTTCTGTAATTACATAAATATTTGCAGTTTAATCATCCCTTACACCTTAAAGGGATAGTTCACCCAAAAATGATCATGTTTTCTTCTTTCACTTTTGTTGAACACATTGAAGATATATTGAAGGATTTTGGAAAGCAGCAGCCTTTGACTTCTATAGTATTTTTTGTTCCTACTATGGCTGCTGGTTTCCAACATTCTACATATCTTGTTTTGTGTTCAACAGAAGAAAGAATCTCAGAACCATCCAAAGGATGAATAACGGTGATGAAATTGGAAAACCAGACAGTATTTGGTATGACCAACATTCATCTTACGCAGTGCAACACACCTCCTTCATAAAGAATGGATAGGTTAATGATTGTGGCCTGTATATTGTTGGTCCACTCCTCTTCAATAGGTGTCTGAAGCTGCTGGAAATTGGCAGGAAATTGGCAGGAACTGTAACATGCTATTGTATATATTGTACATCCTGACGAACTGTGTCACAGTCTGGTATGGAAGCTGCTCTGTTGCGGAGCGTAAGGCACTGCAGCGGGTGTTGAAAACTGCCCAACGCATCACAGGGACCACACTGCCAGCCATAGAGGACATCCAGAGGAAACACTGTCTGCGCCGAGCACGTAGTATTCTTAAAGATTCCTCTCACCCTGCTCACAGACTGTTTTCTCTCCTGCCTTCTGGCAGGCGCTTCAGGCTCCCCCGGACAAAAACCAGTAGACTAAGGAACAGCTTCTTCCCCAGAGCTGTCTCCCTTTTGAAATCTGCCCCCCACTGACTCTTTGCCCCCCTAATACACCCCCCACAAGACAACTCATAACTTACACTCCCCATAATCATTGCACTATTTAAAAATTGCACATATTCATTGCACTGATTCATTTATTTGAACTGTACATACCCATGTACATTTGTAATTATGTACACACTAACTGTACATATACATTTGTAATTGTTTATCTATCTGCACACTTCTGATTATTAATAGCATCCTGTACATATATCCATCTATTGTAAATCTCTGTTCATAGCTAATACAACCTGTATATAATGTTCATAGTACATCCATTTGTAAATATCACCATAGTTTTTCTATAACTGCACTTTATAACTTATACCTGTATCCTGCACTTGCTGCTATTGCACTCCTGGTTAGACCTAAACTGCATTTCGTTTCCTTGTACTTGTACATGTGTAATGACAATAAAGTTGAATCTAATCTAATCTAATCTAATCTAATCTATATGCCGATCCAAGGCACCCCAAATGTGCTCAATGGTTGACATGTTTGGTGAGTATGCTAGCCATGCAAGATTGGAATCTTTTCAACTTGCAGGAATTGTTTACAGATCCTTGCAACATGGGACCGCGCATCATCATGCTGCACCTTGAAGTGAGATGAGTTCTTGAGGTGCTAACTCAAGTCGGTTATAACGATGAACAGTAATCATGCCGAGACGCTGATGAGGATGACAAGCATGCAGTTGAGACAGTTTCTGACAGTTATGCAAACTGATTGTTGCTAGTTTTGGACGATCTTGGAGGTGAAAATGCTTGATGTGGAGGTCCTGGGCTGGTGTGGTTACATGCGGTCTGCAGTGTGAGGCTGGTTGGATGTACTGCCACATTCTCTGTAAAGCCGTTGGAGACAGCTTATGGTAGAGAAACGAACATTCAAGGCACAGGCAACCTCTCTGGAGTAGAGATCTGCACGGGACTGAATTTGTAGTCCTGCTCCCGCTAGGTTTTATTCCGCACCCGAACGCTCCCGCTGTATATTCAGCCTTTGTTCACCCGCTGCCCGACCCACCCCTTTTTCTACCCCACCGGACTGTTCTAGCTAAATTTAGATCTGGTTTCCAAAATGTCACGTTTAAATTGGGTACTACCAAAACAGAGAGATAACAGATAAAAGTGTAGGTTGTGTAGGCTAAATGTCAGTTTTGTTTCCCCTTTGTGATGAGACATGAGTCACAATGTAAAATGATTAGCGATTAAGTATGCCTCCCAAAAAACACCCAGCTGGATGCTGCAGATTCCAGATAGCCTATAACACGCAACACACAGCACCACAACGGATGTGCAAGTGAATGTCTCTCTCATTCACATACATTTCTCTCTCTCGGGAACACTATATTGTTAGGCCGCATGCTCCCGTTCAAATTACACCAGAGTTACTGACCGCTACCGAGTATTATTCGGAAATTTGTTCCTGCGCAACGGGAATGCAGACCTCTACTATGGAGATGTAGTAGATGCCTATTGCACACTCCATCAAAACTTGCGACATCTGTGGCATTGTGCTGTGGACTAAAACTGCAGATTTTACAACAGTCTTTAATTGTGGCCAGCCTAATGCACGCATATGCAATAATCATGCTGTCTAATGTAGGGTTGCACGATACTGGAATTCGGTACCAATCAATACTGAAATTTTGGATCGTTTTAAAGCCGTGATTAAGCTTATAGACAAACCAGCTGATTGAAGTGACTTTGAAACACTCCAGTGTCCCTGTATCTGTGTTTACACTCGGTAAACAGCGGTGAGTTCGGTGAACTGATGACCTTCACAGCCAATCAGTCATTTCTGTTGAGCGAGTGAACACAACAGCAAATCAGCACTGTTTAAGAACGTGCTCAGTAGCCCACAAATGCTAGAAATGTAAGTTTTTAAAACTTCAGTATCGATTGACACTGAATTCCAGTATCGTGACAACACTAGTCTAATGACCATCTTGATATGTTACACCTCTGAGGTGGATGAATTATCCAGGCAAAGGAGAAACGCTCACTAACAAAGATTTGGACAAATGTGTGAACAATACTTGAGAAAAATAGGCCTTTTGCATACATAGAAAGTTGTAGATCTTTGTAGAGTGTAGTACATGATTATTCAATGTAAAGTGTTAACAAAATCACTACCACCAGACACTGATGCAGATGTTACCTGACAGCCATCAACCCCAGCAAAGCCCAGCAGGTGTTGTGGATCTGAGAGTTGTTGCTCTGAACGTAGCGCCGCTGCTCACAGGACTCAAAGTCTTCACCCCAGCCTCCATCCTCCATCTGCTTTGACAGCAGGAACTCACAGGCACGCTTCACCTCCACACAAACAGACCTGCAATACAGAAACAAATTATCTTTTGATATTTTGACTCTATTGTGACAGAACAGATCTTAGCACCAGGGTAGTGCCAAACTTTTATTTTAAGACAGAAATACAAACTAGGCTGTGACTCAGGACTTGTTCGTTTTGTGTCATATGTGCACATTTTTTTAGATTTAGGCATTATCTAAAAGCTGAATGAGTAATATTTCCATTGATGTGTGGCATGTAGTACAAAATTTAGCCGAGATACAACTATGTGAAAATCTGGAATCTGATGGTTCATACAAATACAATTACTGACAAAATCACATTTAAAGTGTCCAAATTATGTTATTAGCAATGCAAATTACTATTCAAAACAATTGAGTTCTTTCAAAACACGATCTTTACTTAATATTCTAATGATTTTTGGCATAAAAGAAACATTTATCATTTTTGACCCATACAATGGTTATTAGCAAAAATATAACAGTGCAACATATGACTGCTTTTGTGGTAAAGGATCTCATATTTATTATTAAGCTGGTGAAAAGTCTTTCCAAAAACACTTCCAATAAACAAAAAGTCCACAAAACACTTTTGAAAGTTGTGAAAATTATGTGATTTTGTACAATTTGTGCCATTGTAAAAACTTTAAGTCTGTCCCTCAGAGCCTTTTTTACATTATGTTAAAGTAATAGTTCATCAAAAAAGGTTTTATTTAATTTAACACCCTCAAATGGTTCCAAAACTTTATTAGTTTCTATATACTGTTGAACACAAAAGAAGATATTTTGAAGCTAAAAACCTGTAACCATTGACTTCTATATTTGTTTTCCTACTATGGAAGTAGGAAAGTATGGTTACAGGTTTCCAACTATCTTCAAAACATTTTATTATGTGTTCAACAGAAGAAATCTGACGTCAATAAGTGAAGAGTAAATTATGACAGTAGTTTCAGTTTTGACTGAACTATCCCTTTGAAATGACTTCTTGAAAAAACATAAGGAGGGATTTTATTTTATGCATCAGAAACGGGCTGAATCCTCAAGTGGTTATGGTTTGCTTTTGCTGTGATCTCATGTCACACTACTCTGACGCAGTGGTGTCAGGAAAACCACCTCTCACTCAACAACAGCAAAACCAAGGAGCTGGTGGTGGATTTCAGGAGAGAGAAGAAAGAACACACTCCCATCACCATCAACGGGACACCAGTGGAGAGAGTCAGCACTTTCAAGTTTCTTGGAGTACACATCGCTGAGGATCTGACATGGACTGCCCACACAGACGCAGTGCTGAGGAAGGCACAACAACGCCTCTTCTTCCTCAGGCGTCTCAGGAGGTTTGGAATGAGCCCCCACATCCTCCGCTCGTTCTACACCTGCACTGTGGAGAGCATCCTCACTGGCTGCATCACCACCTGGTACGGAAGCAGCACCA
Source organism: Danio kyathit (assembly GCA_903798195.1). Classification (NCBI taxonomy): domain Eukaryota; kingdom Metazoa; phylum Chordata; class Actinopteri; order Cypriniformes; family Danionidae; genus Danio; species Danio kyathit. The sequence continues at coordinate 46,973,903 of LR812527.1, read as the reverse complement.
GCAGCAATCGCAAAGGTCTACATAGGATCGTGCTGTTATGTCCAATAAAACACTTACAAACGGAGCTTCGGCTGAACGCAAGTTTACTGTCAACTTCAGCAACAACAACAAAACAACATACGGCACAGCTGCCACGCATGCGCATCAGGATGACTTTACGACAGTATGACTACAACAGATAATGCCAATAAAGAACTGGTTAGCGAGCACAACAATTCCCCCCCTCCCACTAAGCTTAAGTATGAAACATAGTTTCGAAGTCCTGGAAATGTGCAGGACGTGCCCTTGTCCTCACAGGGCGAGCTGTCATAGGGGTAGCTTCAGATCGTGGGCCCTGACAGTGTTCAGTACTCCGATCCTGTCCTGCAACTCCGTTAGAATCAAGATTTAGTGGGGGCAGAATGGGGTCCAGGGGTCGGATTTGGTTTTTCTCCGTAACAGTAGGGTTAGGTACTTTTCGAAGACAGCTGGCATGCCAGCGAGATCCGTTAGCTAGCTCAAAAGTGACTGGTCCAAGTTGGCGTTTGACCCGAAGGGGCTCAGACAGATATGAGCTCAATTTATTGCTGCGGTGTGGCCTACGGGCTCTTACCCAGTCTTGTACTCTGATCTTTGTGGGCCGAACATGATGCTTGCTGTCGTACCTGGCTCTCATGTTGAGCTGATGTTGGTGAACTCGTGCCTGAATCGAAGTGTTCGCCGGGAGCTGATAAGGTGGTCGCAGCTTGTTTAACGGTAATTCTAGCTCCCGGCCAAGCATGAGACAGGCAGGAGACACCCCAGTGGTGGTATGATGGGTAGCGCGATAATGCAAGAGGGTCTGGGAGAGAGCAGCCTTAAAGGGGAAACCTTGGGCAAGGTGTGCACGTATGCCATTTTTCAGACTTTGATTAAATCTTTCCACTCCGCCGTTAGCTTGAGGGTGGTAAAAAGCAGTGCGGATATGGACAATGCTCTTAGCAGCCAGGTATGATGAAAATTCACTGGAAACAAACTGCGGTCCATTGTCAGTGGTAATGGCTTGTGGGATTCCCCATCGAGAAAAGAGTTGCTCCAAAAAATCAACCATTGCGGAGGCTGTAACTGAGCCCATAGGTGCAACCTCGGGCCACTTTGAGTGGAGGTCATACACCACAACTAGAAACCGCTGATGATGAGGAACAGAGGCGAGCTCCCCACAAATGTCCATCTGTAGATGCGCCCATGGCTTGGTGGGCCAGTCAACAGGTTGCAAAGGTGGCGGTGCTGGGGCACCTGTTTTACCACTAAGCAGACAAGGTGCACAGTCATGTACAAGAGCTTCTAGCTCCCTGTCAATCCCTGGCCACCAAACCGAATCTCGGCACCTCTGCTTCAGTTTAACTATCCCCACGTGCCCCTCATGTGCCATTGCCAGCACCTGCCCCCTAAGGGACAGAGGAATGACTGCTCGGTGGCCCCGTGCGATGCATGACTCACCCCAACATGTCAGTTCTGCTCTGACCCGGGAGAAAGGTGCCAGGTCAGCGCTCAGCTGAGATGGCCAGCCGTTCTGAATGTAGGTGCTAAGGGTAATGAAGAGTGGGTCTGCTGCAGACTCTCGCTTAAGTTCTTCAAGTGACACTGCATTCTGTAAGGGCTCATACACGAACTGCACAAGTTCACTCTCTAAATCTGAATCTGGCTGATTGGCTGTGCTAGCTGGATCTGCCATTGAACGGGACAGGAAATCCGCAACCACATTGTCTTTTCCAGGAGTGAACCGCAGCTGGAAGTTGTACTGATTCAGCCTGTCAGCCCATCTGTGAAGCCTGAGAGGTTTGTGACCCGTTCCTGCAGCGGACATGAGGGTAGTAAGAGCCTGGTGGTCTGTTCTGAGAGTAAAGGATCGTCCGTATAAGTACATGTGCCAGCGCTCACATGCCCAGATGCATGCCAACGCCTCTCTCTCTCCCACCGAATATTTCTGTTCCACAGTACTCAGAGCCCGCGAAGCAAAAGCAATAGGCCTTTCAACGCCATCATGCAGCTGTGACAGGACTGCCCCAACTGCTACCGCTGATGCATCACAGGTCACCAGGGTGGGGCTGGAGAGATCAAAATGAGCTAGAGTTGGTGGCGAAGTGAGAAGACATTTGAGTCGTTGAATAGCTTGCTCACAATCTGCTGTCCATGTCCAGGAGGTGTTATGCTTGAGCAGCCGTCGTAGCGGGGCTGTGATTTCAGAATACTGGGGTAAGAACCTGAGATAATAAGCAGTCATGCCAAGAAAAGACGCAATCTGTCCAGCTGAGGTTGGCATTGGAAGGTCGAGAATGGCTTTGACGTTGGACTGCAATGGTGTGATACCTGAACTGGACACCCGAAGGCCCACAAAGTCTATTGCTGGGACAGCAAACACACATTTTTCTGTGTTTAGTGTCAGATTGTGTCTAGACAGAGCAGTGAACACCTGTCTGAGGCATTCGTCATGAGTCGCCATGTCCTTTCCATGCACTACGATATCATCCAAGTACACAGCCGTACCAGGGAGCCCCGCTAGAACAGTAGACATGATTTTCTGAAAACAACTAGGTGCTGAACTTAGGCCAAAAGGAATCCTCTTAAAACGGAACAACCCCATGTGAGTCACAAATGCAGTCAGGTTTCTGCTGTCTTCGTGCAGGGGTATTTGCATGTAACCTTGCTTAAGATCCAGCTTGGTGAACACTGAAGAGCCATAGAAGAGTGCTGTGAGTTCCTCAGTTGTCGGCAATGGGTATTTGTCTGGAATCACAGCCTTGTTCGGCCCCCTAAGGTCAACACAGAGACGTATGCCCCCAGAACGCTTTTGCACAATCACCAGATTTGAGACCCAAGGAGAAGCATCAATGGGCTCAATGAGGTCTGCAGCTAGCATACCCTGTAGTTCAGTGGTGATCTTTTCACGCATGGCTAGTGGCACTCGTCGCAGTGGCTGAATTACAGGCGATACATCTGGGTTAAGCAGGGGTTTGTGGGCAAAAACAGAAAGACAGCCTAAACCACTGAATAGAGCAGGAAACTGTGTCTGCCATGTTGAGTCCACCTGCAGGATGGTTGCACCACTGTTATCAGGCAGAGAAAAGCCAAGGTTAAGGAACAGGTCAAGACCCAGGATATTAGCTCCCTGCTGAGTTATATAGAATGGAAATTCTGGAAGACATTTTTTTCCATATCTTACTGGCAGTTTGACTACTCCAGTCACTGCAATGCCAGCATGACCATATCCACAGAGTTTTAGAGGAGACGGGTGTAACACAACATCAGAGAAAAATTTCCTGTAGGTGGCCATATTAAGCAATGACACTTTAGCTCCTGTGTCAAGAAGCAGTGGGATGCAACAGTCATTCAGCTGTACACCACATGTAGAAAAAGCGAGTGAGTGAGGACCCACTGTATGAATTACTGCTGGTGAAGACTGTGAAGCAGACTTTGATCTGCACCATCTTGCAAAGTGGTTAAGTTTACCACAATTTCTACACTTTTGACCGAAAGCTGGACAGTCTGGGGACCTATTGGCGAAAGGAGCCACAGTTGCCACATTTCTGTCTTTGATGACCTGACTGAGGCTGTGTTTGCTGGATAATTGCCCCTGCAGGTTGGGACTCCTCATCCACGACTGTATTTGCAGGTACAAATGTGACGTCATTTTTAACTGCATTAGACTCCGCTATTTTAGCTGCACACTGTGTAGCCTCTTCAATTTGGAGCGCGAGAGTGAGAGCTTTATCCAAAGTAAGTCTATCATCTTCCATAAGCAGTCTCTCTCTGACCCGTGCACTATTTGTTTTTTCAATAAGCTGGTCTCTAATTAATTCGTCACGAAGAGACCCAAATTTGCATGGTTCAGCAAGGCTCTTTAAATCAGCGACAAACTGACTGGCCGACTCACCCGATCGCTGGGATCTTTATCTGAAATTAAGACGTTTCAACAGCACGCTATGAGTCCTTTGAAAATGCCCTTGAAGTTGTGCGACAGCGTCAGAATATGTATCTGCAGTGCCGAGCGTCTGGAAGATCCGTAATCCCTCAGCGCCGAGACAGTGAAGGAGAAGCGCGCGCTGTCTCCCGTCCGGGACATCATCCAAGCCCGCGGCTACAAGGTACGTCTGAAACGACACATACCAGCGCTCCCACGGCACGACAGGTTCACCAGCGTGGGGCAGAAATGGCTCCGGGGGAGGCAGAGATAAAGCCATCCTCGTCGCCAAATGTTATGTCCAATAAAACACTTACAAACGGAGCTTCGGCTGAACGCAAGTTTACTGTCAACTTCAGCAACAACAACAAAACAACATACGGCACAGCTGCCACGCATGCGCATCAGGATGACTTTACGACAGTATGACTACAACAGATAATGCCAATAAAGAACTGGTTAGCGAGCACAACACGTGCGTACTGCTGGACGTGTAGTAGGAGGTGAGCTTCCCTCCCTCCAGGACATCTATACCAGGAGGTGCATGAGGAAAGCCAAGAGAATCATCAGCGACTCCAGCCACCCAAGCCATAGACTTTTCTCTCTGCTACCCTCAGGCAGACGGTTCCGCAGCATCCGGTCACGCACCAGCCGACTGAAGGAAAGTTTCTTCCCTCAGACTATCAGGCTGATGAACACTTAACACACCCCACACAAACTCTTCCATACCCCGCACTGCACACCATCAAGATGTAGCATGCACTGCACTTTAACAAATCCATACTTAAAACAATACTGCCTAAGTATCGCTGTCAACATTGCCAATTTTACATTGTCTTGTTTTTTTTTGTGAGTATGTTGTTGTATATTGCACTGTCTGTATTTTGCACTGTCTGTATTCTGCACTGTCATTGTATTTGCACTGTCTGTATTTTTCACTGTCTGTATTTTGCACTGTCTGTATTTTGCACTATCTGTATTTTGCACTGTCTGGAGCCAGCACCTAAGCTTTTCACTCATCATAGCACACGTGCTGCTGATGATGTGACAATAAAAGAACATCATACAACATACCCATTTTGGAAAGTGTGGCCCATACACGCAAATGCCTCCAGACCAAACCAGGCTCCGTATGTGAAACAGACTCCCCAAGACCTAAGACAAGCGACAAGAGCAGTCAGTGTCTAAAATATAAATATAAGCAAACTATGTAGCAACAGTATATTGTTTTGTTTATAAAATGTTACTTTGGAAATTATATACAGTGTTACACCGCATTTTGAAAATGAATATTTTATCCATTTCTCAGTGAATATAGGCAATGTATTTTGGTGCATTTAAATAAAACAGATTTATTAAACAGATATATTTATTAAAATAATATTTTAGTCACCAAACATATTTAGAAATTGAAAGATAATACAATTAAATTTAAGCAAAATATTGCAAAAAAAAAAAAAAAAAAAAAAACTACAAAATTTCAACTAAATTTTTACATTTTTTTGCTTCTCTTGATTTTTCCTCTTTTTAAAAATTGTGTTTAATATTTTTCTATAACATATAAATTTGGGTGTACTAGTTATTGGACCGTTATTGTAAGTTATTTTTTTAGATAAGCTCCAGATTTGGCTTCAGTACTGACTGATCTAATGTATACGCACAAATATATTATACAGCTTTCTATTAAAAATATGAATTTAAACGAGAGATTTGTGAGGGGTCTACTCATATATGCTGAGCACTGTATATATGCTGCACAATATATCGTTTCAGCATTGATATCGCAATGTGATCATTCGCAATAGTCACTTCACGAGTATACACAATGTTGAGTCTGGATTATAAAGTGTTACAGTGTGTGGTGAGTGGATAATCCTTTTGCAAGTGTTCTGTGACTGTGTGAGAGTTTTAAAAGCACTCAGGCATAAGAAATGTTACCGTTTGTAACTTTGACAAATGAATAATGATTCATTTTATTGAATTGCTTATAAAACGAAGACAGTATTATTTTTACATTTGATTATTCAATTACCGTATACCTGAATACAGGTCGACTGACAATAAAAACAATAAAATGCTGTTTATTTAATTTGTATTTTTTTCTTTATTGTATTTATCTATGCTTGTAGATTGTTTCTTATATTTTATGCATATGCACTGCCTACAGAATCATCCCAATCAATCTAAACTTATGAATTATTTCCAAATAGTTAATAAATCTAATGAAATTGTATTCATATCGCAGAATAATGTCATTTAGAGCACTTTTTTTGCATCAGTTGCCATGTTTTTCACACGTTTATATATAAAACATTTAATTCAAGTCTGTATGAAATCAAATTTCCCGGTTCACACAGGCTTTAAATTAGATTAGGTCATATTAGCAAGAAACATTTTTATGATGCCGAACTGTGTTATAAATGAACCAATGCATACCCTTCCCATGAGCCGTCAGGTCTCTGAACCCTCCTGCAGTAGTCCAGCCCCCGCTGAAAAGTGCTCCTATAAAAACAAATGCTGGCTTCAACCAAACCATTCATCGCACCTCATTATACTGACATTTGGAGTCTGTGTGTACCTGATCTCTTCTGGTCTGTGCTCAGGATATACACTGTGAAAGTGTTTCAATGCCTGCAATACAGCTGAGGTGCACTCAACATATGTGTAGTCGATCATTATATCACCTGCAAGAGAAATTTAACAGGAATTTTTAACAGAAATTTAACATCTAACATGAAAGTACCCTGACAACGGAATATGATATTTTAACGAACGCTTACCAAATACTTCAGAGGGGTTCAGCAGCTCCAGCAGTTTCCCGCCACGTTTCGTCTCATACGTGGCAAAGCCTCCATCAGCGTTTCTCATGCTCAACAGCTGACACAGAATTTTGAGAAAAAGTACATTAATGCTCAAAGCTTAAGATTTGTTTTGAAAGCAAATGGTACTATAATTTTAGAAAGCATGCATTACATACTTTTTGCATTAAATAATGGCAATAAAGACACTTTATATTATCTATACAAATAAAAAAGTGCTGTTTAATGGAGAGGTTTTTTTTCCCTGACACATTTCTAAACATGACTCATTTCTAATAACTAATTTCTTTAGTCTTTGCCATGATGACAGTTCATAATATTTGACTAGATATTTTCCAATTTAAAGGTTTAACTAGCTTAATTAGGTTAACCTCCTAGGGCCCGGTTGTCCACATGCGTGGACAGCACATTTTTAGCTCTTAAATGGCTGTTTAAAATATTTTGAATGTTTTATATTTTGTTACAGATATACAGTGTCATCCTGCAACTGTTTTGCAGCATATGAAATGTCCCAAACCCTATTTTTAACTGTCCAAAATGGGAAAAAATGTTGTTTTTACTCTCTGATAGTCAAAGCTAGTTTAAAAAAAATGTCTATGTTAAATATGCATAAAAGAAATTTCGGGAAAAAGTGTTTTATGTAAATTCAAACCACGAGTGCACGTATATGGACATCATTTTTCTCTAAAAGTACATCATATCAAAAGATGATCCTTAGATTTTTATTCTAATTAGGTTCCAATAAGCCCAAATAGCAAAGAGAAATAAAAAATGCATGTAAAAAAACACCTTGGGCCTTAAGAGGTAAGTCATTGGATAACAGTGTTTATGTTTTTTTTTCTGTAGCCAAATGGAAAATACATTTATTTTATCTTAAGGGGGCTAATAATATTGACCTTAAAAATTATTTTCAAATATTTAAAAACAGCTTTAATTCCAGCCAAACTAAAAGAAAAAAAGACTTTCACCAGAAGTAAAAATATTATTGGAAATACTGTGAAAATTAAAACATCACTTGCGAAATATTTGAAAATAATAAAAATTTCACAAGCAGGCTAATAATTTTGCTCTCAACTGGATATATATAATGTCAAATATAAAAAATTCCCAAAAAAAGTTTAGGTTTTTTTCTACATGATTTTTCACCTTTTTTCTTTTTTTTAGCACCAAATTAGCATCTTAAAACAATTTCTGAAAGATCATGACACTGAAGATTTTACATTTTAAATACATTTAATAAAAAAAAGATTATCTTAATTTTTAATTTCACAATATTCTCGTTCCCACTGTCGCCACTGGCTTGCTTGGTTTTGGGACTCGTGGAGTTGTGCATCGATGGATTTGCTCTTCAGTGTTTGGGCTTTCAGCAGTGAAATTTAAATCACACTGAACTGAACTAAACTGAACTTTAACTCTGAAAACTGGACTGACACGGTTTCAATTTACTAGAACTTCTATGTTAAGCTGCTTTGACACAATCTACATTGCAAAAGCACTATAGAAATAAAGATGAGAATATTAAATTAAAGAATTGCAGTCCAGTCAAGCTCAACAAACTTTAAAAAAGCTGAAAGTTCAATCTGTCAACTACATATAATTTAACATTGTTATCTTATATTTGAATTCTCTGTTTGAATTAAACACAAATAAAGATCACAATTTGAGGGACTGAGATTCAACATAGGGACTCTGGACCCGCAAAAATATGGTCTAACATATGCTTTATATAGCATAGCATTTTACTGTAAATCAAATTATTTCAGCTTTGCAAACAGACAGCATATGCAAGTAAGGTTATTACCACATTGACAGCATCAAATAGTCTTTCCTTGGGAATGTTTTCTTTGAGGAAACTGCACTGCTCTTGCAGAAGCATCACAGATTTCAGCCCTTCTGCCACACAGTCAGCAACTATCCAACCACAGTCACGTGTGCTGAAGGGAAAGCCTCCCTAAATTACACAAACACACACGTATACTCATTTATGTGTTGAAGTGCAAATTAAGAATGATTAATAATAAAGTTGACATGTAATACATTATTGTTTACCTTGTTCATTTGTCTATAGTATTTCTTATATTCTGGAGGATTATCTTTGACCTACAATAATGATAAACTGGTTAGTTCCTACACAGGGATATAGTTAACAACAATAAGAGATAGTTCTTACGAAGATTACATTTCAGTGCGATACAAAATCTGATACCATAACAAATACTTTAATATTTATTTTTATTATTATTTTAAATGAGTAAACTAAAATAAAATAAAATACAAGTAAAAATATTTCAGATTTTTTGTGCAAATTCAACTAGTGACCTTGAATGATGATTTTTTTTTCTCTTTATTAAACATTCTCTTTGTTGTTTTTGAGAAAGAGGAACAAACAGAACAAAGACTTGAATTCAAATGATATGTACAATATTATGAAATCATATTATTTAACATAAGAATTGTTTACCCTTTCCCATTCATGCAAAAAAAGGTATTTAATAAAATAAATAAAATAATAAAATGAAGAAATTAATACATAAATAAAAAAGGAGGGATGGGGGGCTGTCAGATTATTTCAGAACACCTTTGTTCCATATTTATAACTTTTTACAAGGAAACAAACTCTTGTCACTCTCAACAGTCTATAAAACATCCCCAAGAGCCATATGTTTATTTCTATTAATTAAATGTTGAATAAATTAACAATTAATATGAAACAATAAAAACATAATAGCTGCATCAATTTTCTTTACTGCGTATCATATATTAAAAACATTTTTGCTCAGCACAGTCAATTCAAAGCTACTTGCAGAAAGAGTCTATAATGATAAAGAATATCATGATTACCCCCACTTTAAAGGCTCTGATGGTCTTCATTAACGGAAACATGTACTTGGTATGATAGATTTTTTATTTTTATATTTGTTTTTCCAATGGGTTTTATGAGAACAGAGCAAAATTTGATTCATCTTATATGTTTGTATTTGTCTTTAATGTGAAACTTTTTGTACTGCCATTTTGACCAGAACTCCCTGAAAGAAAAGATCCTGTATCTCAATGGTCCTCATTCATTAATTTTCTTTTCGGCTTATTCCTTTTATTAATCCGGGGTCCCCACAGCGGAATGAACCGCCAACTTATCCAGCACATGTTTACGCAGCGGATGCCCTTCCAGCTGCAACCCATCTCTGGGAAACATCCATACACTCTCATTCACACTCATACACTACAGAAAATTTTGCCTACACAATTCACCTGTACCGCATGTCTTTGGACAGTGGGGGAAACCGGAGCACCTGGAGAAAACCCACGCAAACGCAGGGAGAACATGGAAACTCCATACAGAAATGCCAACTAACCCAGCCGAGGCTCGAACCAGCGACCTTCTTGCTGTGAGGCAACAGCACTACCTACTGCGCCACTGCGTTGCCCTCAATGGTCCTATCTTGGTAAAACAAAAGGTAAATAAAATACATTTTAATCGTGCTTACCTGAGTCAGATCCAAGAAATGATGGGCTTGTGTGAGGCACTCTGTAAATCTGGGGATGTCCTGGGCTCCTGCCTGTTCAGAAAATAAGCACAACTGGTCAGAGAAATCATCAGTTATGTGTCAGTGTCAGCTTTATTGTTGACGATCTGTACCTCAAGAAATGCTTGTACTGCAAATGCAGTGTCCCATAGCTGTGATCCGTTTGTTCCCTGAAAAATTGAAATGACAAAATAATTATTCCATTTTTTTTTTTTTTTTTTGTAAATATCAGAATTTTTTGTTTTTCAAATATTTCCCAAATGACGTTTAACAGAGCAAGGAATTTTTAACAGGATTTCATTTAATATTTTTTCTTCTGGAGAAAGTCTTATTTGTTTTATTTCGGCTAGAATAAAAGCAGTTTTTAACTTTTTTTAAACTATTTTAAGATCAAAATTATTGGCTAATAATAATAATCAGTGGTGGAAAGAGTACTGAAAAAAACATACTCAAGTAAAAGTACCATTACTTGCCTAAAAATGTAGTGTAAGTAGAGTAAAAGTATCTGTTGTAAATATTACTCAAGGAAAAGTAAAAGAACACATTTATAAAACTCTTCAGTAAATTATAATTCCTGAGAAAAACTACTCAATTACAGTAATTTGAGTATTTGAAATTAGTTACTTTACACCACTGATAATAGTTAAGCAATATTTTCGATTGTCTACAAAACAAACCACTGTTATACAATAACTTGCCTAATTACCCTAACTTACCTAATTAACCTAGTTAAGCCTTTAAATGTCACTTTAAGTTGAATATTAGTATCTGGAAAAGCATCATATAAAATATTATTTACTGTCATCATGGCAAAGATAAAAGAATTCAGTTATTAAAACTATTATGTTTAGAGATGTGTTGAAAAAATCTTCTCTTCGTTAAAATTCCCCCAACTACATATACAATGTTTGTTTCTCTATCAAACAAAACATTCTTAATTACTCACCTGCATTTTCATGCCATCCAAACCCAGCCTGGAAAACACAATAAAGTGGAAAAAATTTACTTAAAAAAAAACCCAAAAAGGAACACAGAAGGCATTTTTATAATGATATTTTTCTTCATTTTTTCATTTTCCTTCAGCTTAGTTCCTTATTTTTCAGGGGTTGCCACAGCAGAATGAACCACCAACTTTGTCGGCATATGTTTTACACAGCGAATGCCCTTACAGCAATGGGAAACACCTATACACACTCGCATTCACACACACACTCATACACTACGGCCAATTTAGTTAATCCAATTCACCTATAGCGCATGTCTTTGGACTGGGGGGAAACTGGAGCACCTGGAAAAACCCAAGCCAACATGAGGAGAACATGCAAACTCCACACAGAAATTCCTCGAACTCGAACCAGCAACCTTTTTACTGTAAGTCGACAGTGCTAACCACTGAGCCTCCGTACCGCCTTATAATGATTTAACATACACTATATGCAGTAAATACCTTCAATTAGGTCACTCACCACAGATAGTCAGGAATCCTTGATATGTGCTTCTGGAAGGCGGGTGAAGTGGGTCCATCTACATACCAGCGTACCAACATATTGATCACTTTTGAGATCTGAAAAAAAAATGAGACAAAATTATGGTACAATAAATAATTAAATATTGTTAAATTATTAAATGTTTTTGACCAAACATGCACAGATTAATTAGACAAGATATGAAATCACTGATTTCAAGTTGACTTTACACAGCACACGATTACATTTTCACTCACCGGTCCGATGCTGATACATTTTGTGAAGCGATCGTCAGCTTTAATGTGGTCATAAAGCTCCTTCACTGCTTTTTCTCTCAGTATAGTGCTGTGGTGAGCTTCATACACATTCAGGAAAACTGCACAATAAGGTTTTAGACATTTATATGACATAATCAAGACAACTAAACAAAAGGTTTTTTTTTCCTTTGTAAAATTATATTATATTCACTCACAATAAGCGAAAGTAAGCAAGTTGCTGTGTGGCGTGTATAAGTCACAGGCTGCAACGTTGTTCCTCTGAGCTGGCCAGTCAATAGTGGAGTAATCCTGGACGTAGAGCTCCTGTTTCAAACACAAGAACAACATCTGGACTGGTGTGTCTGGACTGGATACTGGAGATTCAACTGGAGCTAAAAATGTTATTCTGTCATCATGTAATAAATAAATTTACTTAGGCCATACAAGATGCAGGTGACTTTTTTTTACTTAAGTTGAACATTAAAGACTTTTAGCTGAAACTGAGATTCTTTTTGACTCTGTTGCAACAGAATACCTGCCAACGGATTTACAGATGATCCAGAAAAGATTAATTAGCTGATTTAGGTGTGTTTTTTTGTTGTTGGAATTAAACTCTGTAGAATAGTGGGTGTCCCCAGGAGCAGGGTTGGAGACCTCTGTGTTAGGATTTTATGAAATTGATTATAAGCTTTAATCAATGGTAGGGTTGCATAATATATGATTTCAGAATCAATACAGCAATGCGCACATCCGCAGTAGTCAGATAGTCTGAATTATTGTTGACCAGGAGCCACACAACACATGTGATTTGTGGAGTCACTGCAATGTTTAACCACAATAGAGTGAAAGTTTCTCATTTGCATGTGTTTTTAAGGCAACAAGTAACAAGGATTAATTGTATTTAAATAATTTAGCGATCAAGTTATTTTACACTCACTGGCCACTTTATTAGGTACACCTGTCCAACTGCTCGTTAACGTAAATATCTAATCAGCCAATCACATGGCAGCAACTCAATGCATTTAGGCATGTAGACATGGTCAAGATGATCTGCTGCAGTTCAAACCGAGCATCGGAATGGGGAAGAAAGGTGATTTAGGTGACTTTGAACGTGGCATGGTTGTTGGTGCGAGACGGGCTGGTCTGAGTATTTTAGAAACTGTTCATCTACTGGGATTTTCACGCACAACCATCTCTAGGGTTTACAGAGAATGGTCCGAAAAAGAGAAAATATCCAGTGAGCGGCAGTTCTGTGGGCGCAAATGCCTTGATGATGCCAGAGGTCAGAGGAGAATGGCCAGACTGGTTTGAGCTGATAAAAAGGCAACAGTAACTCAAATAACCACTCGTTACAACCGAGGTATGCAGAAGAACATCTCTGAATACACAACACGTCAAACCACTAAGCTAAGAACAGAAAACTGAGGCTACAATTCGCACAGGATCACCAAAATTGGACAATAAAAGATTGGAAAAATGTTGCCTGGTCTGATGAGTCTTGATTTCTGCTGCAACATTCAGATAGTAGGGTCAAAATTTGACATCAACACCATGAAATCATGGATCCATCCTGCCTTGTATCAATGGTTCAGGCTGGTGGTGGTGGTGCAGTGGTGTGGGGGATATTTTCTTGGCACACTTTGGGCCCATTAGTACCAACTGAGCATCGTGCCAACACCACAGCCTACCTGAGTATTGTTGCTGACCATGTCCATCCCTTTATGACCAGTGTATCCATCTTCTGATGGTTACTTCCAGCAGGATAACGCGCCATGTCATAAAGCGCAAATCATCTCAGACTGGTTTCTTGAACATGACAATGAGTTCACTGTACTCAAATGGCCTCCACAGTCACCAGAGCTTAATCCAATAGAGCACCTTTGGGATGTGCTGGAACGGGAGATTCACATCATGGATGTACAGCCGACAAGTCTAAAGCAACTGCAATATTTCCAGTACCTTGAATCTATGCCACAAAGGATAAAGGCAGTTCTGAAGGCAAAAGGGGGTCCAACCCGGTAAAAGTAAGGTGGACCAAATAAAGTGGCCAGTGAGTGTATATTTGCACTGAAAAAACTTTTTTTCATACTTACAATTTTTGTGTTGTTTCTAGTACAAATATCTCAATTTCAAACCGAAAACAAGATTATTATACATACTGCGTTAGCAGATTATTTAGCTTGTTTTAAAGAAAAACTCACTTAATTTTGACCCATTACTTGAAAGTGAAAACAAAACTATATTTTTACTAGAATCTTTTTATATTTTGGCTATAAATGAGACAAAAACTAAGCAAGAAAAGCCTTTTTTTGCATTGTGATTATTCAATTTTTGTAGCTGAATACTTTTGAACTCCCCAGAATAACGTCCAATAAATAGAGCTATTCAAACCATGGACCCTTTTTACAAAACTGTTATGAAGCGTTTAACATAATCTTAAATAGTTGAATGTTTTTAATATTTAGATTTTTAAAAAAAAATTCTGTACAAGTTATATGTATTTACGTATGTATTACATCATCTTTGCATCAAATTACAAAAAACTAATTAAAGCTTGTTCGTTTGAAATGCAGCGTGTATGGGTAGGACAGTAAAATTGACATTCTTCTCTCCTCTGGCTGCTGTTCTGGCATCCGTATCACACTTATTTTCCTTTTTCTGAAGTCTTGATAACACCATCGTTGAATAAATATTTCAGCAAATAGGATTGTAAAAAAATATTTTGTTGTACTCTGTTTACCCAACTATGATGACTTCCGCTACTGAGAAATCCAGGAATGTGAAAAGGGTCCATAATGTATTGTATTGTGGAGACTGTGGTACTTCATACCCCTAGTGCTCTCTAGTGGTAAAACTCTGAAACTGCACCTGTCTTAAACTGAGCACCAGAGAATCTTCATCAGCAGAGAGTCTGACTGCGTAGCAGTAGCTCATGGGCAGGTACACCTGTCGACAGTGGCACCATAATGTGGAGGGATGTGCTGGCATCCAGGATGGCAAAAGCCTAATGAAACAAACCACAACAATTACATACATATATATTCAAAACTAAACAACAACACTAAGCCTGCAAACTACTGAACTCCATATTTACCACATCTCTGGGAAAAGCGTATTCATTCCTTCCCAGCTGTATACGTTGAGGATGGCCAGCCAAAATTTGCCCCATGAGGGTATGCCAACAGCACCACCTGTATCAGAGCAGCACAATACTGATGATAAACACCATTTATTCTCATTTAATGGTTTATATTACTGTGTGCACAGCAATCACAGACCTCTGTTGTGTAAAGCATTTCTTGCCCGAACCATATCTGGATCATCAGGCCCAACTCCCAGAATTCTCAAGGTGGTGTAACTCAAAGCTGTTCCAAACACAGTAGACTTGTCTTCAATGTGCCTAAAAAATAATATTTGTGGTGATCTAGAAGTATCCCAGTCATGTTACACATTCATTAAAAAAAAAAAAAAAAAACATTATTAATATTAGACTGTTTTTAAACACCAGTTTGACCCGAAATCCGCATTATTGTAATACATGTTGACATTTTATGTTCTGTAATTGGCGATATTTATTTTATTTTTTAAAGTTTGTAATAGTGGTTGTCATTACTGTATTATTACCATTAAAACAATCAAAATACTACTAAAATTAATAATAATTATTATTCTTTAATTGCATTAAAAATTAATATCTATAATGTATAAACTGGAATTAAATAATACACAAATTTTGAGATGGCAATAATATATATGTTTTGTATTATGGCAATGAGAGAAAATAAATGATTGTTTTTGTATTGAAATGTGAATTGCAAGTTATGTTGACAAATTTAATGAGACTCATATCATACAATTAAAGATAATATCATAAATACACACAGGCCCCAGCCTCCATCGTGCAGCTGCACAGAGCGAAGATATCGAACCATTTCCTTCTTCCATGCATCTGACAGAGGGATCTTAGCAATATGACAGGTTATGAGCAGACCTAAGAAATACAAAAAGACCAAAAAATAAATCAATAAGAAGAAATTCATTCTCTTACATGTCTAAGTTCTCCAGGACCATAAAAGTACTTACTACATGTTTTTTAATTATTTTAGTTAAATTAATTATTACTTTATTACTATAGAACATAATTATATATTTCCATATATTTAAATAAAGATTTTATATACAAATTATTTATAAATAAATACATATTTGATTTTAATGGAGCAATTTCATGCAAATGTCAACTTTGAAGGTGCTGTATGTAAGTTTTTGACTCTTCTAAAGTATAAAAATACCATAATATGTTTGCAGATATTTAAGAAACATGCTAAGTGAACATACTTGTTTATCTGAAAAACAATGCTAAAGTCAGATATTCTGCTTTGAAAATGTCTGTTACATGCCAGAAAGCTGTCTTTGTTTTGGTCCCTTAAACTTGCCCAATGCCACTTAAGCCAATTACATTTCAGCGACCTGGGCTACCTTGTTGGCAAACCGCACATTTCATTTATTCAGTTGAAAGCTCAAAGTATGCGTTCGTGACTGAAATGCGACCTCCGGTGGACAGAAGCAGACTCCGTAATGAGACACAGATTCAGAGTTCCACATGAGGTTATTAATAAGCAAATAATATAATTACTACAAACGTAAACATGTACAAAGACTTGCATTGAATTGATACTAAAACATTGCTTACGGACAAAGCTGTAAATGTGCGTACACAGTAAAAAATTTAGATGTATGAAACACTGCGTACGCGGAATACCACGCATATTCTCTTTGTACATCCGAATTAACGTGAAACTGAGCGCACGTGCACTAGCGCAAAACCCCTCCCTGCCTCCTCCCCTGTATAAATATGGTAATGACTCAACTTTGGCAAAACCAAACGAAAAAGCAATGGCAAAAGCAAGCAAAAAGAGAAACTTCACAGAATGTGAACTGGAGGTGTCCTATCGGAGGTAGACCGGAGAAAAACTGTGTTATTTGCAGGTTTGTCCTCTGCAATTAATACCAAAAGAAAAAAAATAGAGTGGGAGAGTTTAGCTGACGCAGTTAATGCAGTGGGGTCTGAACATCGTACTGTGAGCGAATTAAAGAAGAAATGGTCCGATGTAAAGGTGCAGGTTAAGAGGAGAACAGCGGCGCACCGTCAAAGTGTGAACTGAACAGGCGGGGGAACAGGGGATGCTGAACTAACATCCTTTGAGGAGAGAGTTGCCTCAATTGTGGGCGACACTTTACTGTCTGGAGTAGTATCCGTGTCTGTAAGAGACACAGATGTATTAGAGGAACACTTTGTTAAGGCGGTATAGCCTTTAAATAAAATAAAATAAAAAAAAACTTAGCTGAAATATCTTTAAATGCATCACTCACCAAGAAGCCACCCGTCGCATGTTTGTGAGGATGAATGAATCATGGGTTGACCAAGGCCACCTTGCCACAATATTGTATACATTTGCAAATGCTTTTATATGTTCTAAATCACAGAATTGGTAAAAAAAAAATGTATATAAATTAATAGCAATGTTTTTCACATGTGTTGGTGCGATACTTTGTAGTGTGCCATTTAACATAATTGCCTCTAGAAGTCGCCAATGGAAATAAAACAAACACACACAAGAAATACACGTACGCCAGACATGAAGTTGGATCAACACACATTCTCACGATAATTTCATCGTTAGTAAATCCAAACGCGAGGGTGAAACCTGGCGTACGCAAAGTTTTTGTGCGAGCGCAGCATTAATACATGAGGCTCCAGGTGAGCAGGTTACATTGTAACCCCGTGTTCTAACAACACGCTACGTGACTAGATTTGCAGTGATAAGCAACTTGGTTGCACCAGATGAAACATGACAGAAATTTAAATACAGCCATACAGAAGCTCAGAATAGTGCACTCACTCATGAAATGGTAAGGTTTATAATCTAATTAATGCATATTAAACCTCTTTAACGTTATTAAATGTACATGCTGAATCACTGATATGTGTTGGCTTGCACTGAAGTTCCATTTTAAACGGTTTATTTTATTTTGAAGATCTGAGGTGAACTATCTGCTGCTGCTTTCAGTAGCATGGCAATAAATGTCATTTAAAATGGCATTCAAACTCACATTATTAGCATGTAACACTGAAGAAAGCACATGAGGTGTATCTGAGGTGATCATTGTCATCAAGTTCTGTTGTTTAGTTGCAAAAAATAGAAGCCGTTTCTAATTTATCAATTCGAGCTGTTGGTTAGGACAAAAACTCCTTTTAATATGAAAATATTAAATATATATCAAGTTTCACCAAAATAGAGAAACCCGTTCTAAGTTTTTTTTTTTTTTTTTTTTTGAGTAGGCTTGTATTTTACAGCATTGTAAAAATACAAAAAAATGTCTATGTCTGTGTTTTCAAACAATTATATTTGATTTACCAAAAAAGTCACACGAGTGCCAATTTCACATCTGTCACATCCATAACAACACTTTTTCCTCATAAATGCAAAAATGTAAAATAAAATAAAATCAATAATTTTTGTTCTTTAGTGAGCTAACTCTTATCCTTTTGATTAGCATTATTTCTCTGGGGTTGTGCATTTTAATTCACAGAATTTCTACAAAGTTTGTTGTATACTGTAAACTCACATACTTTTTTGTCACATCCAAACTTATGTTTATTTCCCTCAATTAAACTATAAAGATTTTTCATAGATTGATATTTTTCTGATCCCATAACTCTGTGGTTAGCTGTTTTGAAAAATATAAACAGATGTTTTAATATAATGTTAACGTATACTTTCTCTGTGAGTTTCTCTTAAGTTCGTACTGCAAATGTCACATCCATAACGCTGGAATTGTTTAATATTTATTTATTGTATGTAAATACAAATCTTTCTAAGCCTGTACTAATGGCTTTTTTATAAATAAATGAATCACCTGGAAGTAAGAAAAGAGGTCCACCATAATCCCCGGCCCAATGTCCATCTTCAGCCTGGAGTCGGCTATAGAAGTCCATTCCCTTTAATGCAGCCTCTACTGCAGTGTGTGCAGCAGGGGACGCTGAGATGAACTCGCTCTGAAATATTAGAAAAGAAAAATATTAAAAATCCATTGTTTTAGTGTACACTTATGCTGATGATACACAGGGCAACTTTTTGAGCAATGTTTCTGAGCAACTTTGGGAAATGATGCCATGAATAAGCAACCAGGTGAGACACGGGGTAACTAATAAGGGCAATGGGTTACAGATACAACAGTGTTTCCCATTCTTAATGGAAAAGTAGCCAAGCAATATCGCTTTGTAAAGTTGCCCTGTGTATGTTCAGCATTAGTGTCTGTGATGTTTGTGTTTACCGTGTCCAGTCCCAGGGAGTGACGTTCCAGCATGCTCTGCTGTCTGTCCAAGCTGTCTGTCTCCTCGATGTACCTCCAGCTCTGTCTGCCGTCCACATTACTCAACCTCCAGCGGCTGAGATCCGTCGCAGGCTCCGTCTTATAGGGGCCTCCCCTTCTCCGCAAACACCTGGTTTAAAACTTTCAGTGTTACACTCGGAAGGGCATTTTCAACAAACCTTTTAATGACCAACAGTACAGCTATGGAAAATTTTAAGAAACCATTTGGAAATGTTTCTCTGTATTCGCAGGATTTTTTATGGTGTGTTTGAGTAAAATGTTTAAAGCAAAATATTTATTCTATAAAGGTCTGGTAGCATTTCTTCTAATTGTTTTAAAAATCAGAGTCATTCCACCAAATACTGCTTTTTTAACTCTTTTGAAATTAAAACATTGATATTTTGTGTTGAAATTAAAATGATTGTACTGGATTATGTCATTTTAAGTGTCATTTTATGCTCTAAACCAGTGTTTCTCAACCACGTTCCTGAAGGACCACCAACACTGCATGTTTTGGATGTCCCCTTTGTCTGTCACACCCATTAAAGGTCTTTCAGTCTCTGTTAATGAGCTCAAGATCTGAATCAGGTGTGTTTGGTTAAAGAGACACGGCAATGTGCAGAGCTGGTGGTCCTCCAGAAACGTGGTTGAGAAACACTGCTCTAAATGACCTTTTTAAGTTTAGAATAAATGTCAGTAGTTTGAACAACAAAATAAAAAGACGTTTTACTCAAACACGTGAAAATTTATTGCAAATCCAGAGAAAATGAACATTTCCAACTGCTCTAACGTTTTTAAGAACTGTTGTTAATGTGCACCCAAATATTTCATGGAAAGATATGAGAGGAAGTGAAATAACATTTCTGTTATAATAATGAGCTCTTTACTGCAAGTTTAATTATAAAAGAACATCAGTAAGTTCCATGAAGACTTTTTTAATATACTCATGTTAAGTTTGTCGGTAAAAAAAAAACATATTAGTAGAAAGAAACAAATCGTACCGATGCTCGCTTGTGGATTATAGGTTATTGATATTTGAACAAAACAATAAAATTAATTGTAAAAGAACATCAATAAGTTCCAGAAGTAATTTTATACTAACTTGTGTTAGTTTTATCAGTCCAAAAAACTAAATAATAGTAGAAATAGAAAAAATCGTACCGATGCTCGTTTTATGTGGGTATTGATATTTGAACTAAAATAACAAACAAGACATTTAACCCAAAATAAATTAATCATAATTAATCAAATATCGCTGTTTGAGGCGTCATGAGGGTGAATGTGTTCATTTCACATCTGCATGATAAAGTCTGTAATAGGGGCTTCGCGATATTAGAAAAATCTGATATTGCAATATTTATTTTTTTTCTGCAATAAATATTGCGATATGACTAAGATGGCTTGAGCTCTATTTGACGTTTTTTTCTGGGAGTCTAACAGTATTCAGGTACAGAAATTAAATAAAACGCAAAAATGCTTTTCTTACGTTTTGTTTTGTTTCTAGTCTAATTCTTAAAAAAAAATTAAAATCTTAGACCAAGTAAAAATATTGTTTAGTTTTCACCATCAGAAAAAAAAAGACAATGTAGAGTTTTTTTGTGCTTGTTTGAAGGAAATGATCTGCCAGTGGGGTAAGTGAAATAATCTTGTTTTCAATTTAAAATGTAGATATTTGGACTAGAAACAAGACAAAATTTCTAAAGAAGATTTTTTTGCATAAATCGTATACATTCCATATAAATACAGTGATTAAAAACAATTCTGTAGCTCCTGATCTATAATTCAGACTGGACATTGCATATCTTTGCGATGTGACTATTGCGGATGCACACACACGGAGATATCGATGCTGAAACGTTATATTCTGCAGCACTAGTCTACAAGTTTAACAAATAATAAACGGAATATACTCACGTTCCCTCCGTCATCTTTGACGTGCTTGAAAAACTTGTCCCAAAACTTGCAAACTGAAAAGAACCGGTCACATTTCAGCTGATCGGGACGCTGAACGCCTCCTTTAAACCGGCGTGGGAAATGTAGTTCTTCATCCCACAGAATCCAGCGAGAGTTTCTACTGTAAACTACGATTCCCACAATACGTAGCGCTGCCTTCCGAGCGCGATATCGCATGGAGAGACATGACCAGAGGACAAAGCATCCAATCAAAAGTTAGAAACATGACGAAATGGGCGTGATTTTCGAGTTCACGCCAACCACATGGGAAATGTTATGAATAATTAATCTCATGTTAATAACCAGTTTAGATCGTAGTAAAGCACAGGTGAAGTCTAAATAGGATACAGCTGCGGATACGCACATATAGCATCGTTTTTGTAACACTGTATAACAATAATTAATATTTTTACAGTACTGTGACGGTTGGGTTTAGGATTGGGGTAGACGTTAATAAAATACAATTTATTGGGTAATTTAATAAATAATTTTCGTTAACCTCCAGCCGCAGCCGCATCTGATCTAGCAACAACCTAAAGCACAGTGACACTCAGCATAAGGGAATGAATTCAACAAAAGGCTGATAATGTTTACTAAAACATCTTTATCTTCGTCAAAAATATACATTTTAAATACAAAATAATTATTGCAATGAACAAAACACATTTAATATTCAGAAACGCGTATGCCTGAAAACAAACGCAAAAACACTAAATTAAATGTTTAAGAACAAGAAAAACACACTTAGCATGCATGACAAGCATTTTCATTTAATCCAAAATAAAACAAAATAAAAACATCAAAAATAAAACTGCTTACAGCCAATAAAAGACATTCTGTTTCAAATAAAGAGACGGGAACTGCCATTTAGCAGCATTTGTTAAACTAAAAAACATCTTTAGTTGTCAACAATATCTAAAAGACAGTTCAACTTGAGGCCACACGCACGTTCTTCTTCTCGCTGACTTGATAACTCTCTTTTCAAGTCTTCAAAGCGCTGGAATAAAGACACCGGCCTGCTTTTTTCACTACGAGATGCAAGCTTGTCCAAATCATCCATTTCCTTTAAATGACACAAAAATGTATCTTTAAGGCATTTATAATGAAAGCTTTGTTTATTATTAGCACAAGATATCTTGGAATACTGTACCTGTATGTGGACGGCAACAGAAGGCCTCTTGCTGTTGGTCAACACTAGAGGAGGTGAAGACAGGAGGGTGGATGGGAGAAAGAGAGGTAAAGAAGCAGAAGACAAAGCATCCGCCTCAATTCGTCGCCGAATCTGCTCTCCGATTCTAGATATGAATGTTAAAGAATAAAATCAGTACAGTACTTTTAAAGTCCCATAATGCATGTTAAAAGCAATCAACAAAAATTAAGATTATTTAAAATTTAACACACCATCCAAGAAGCAAATGACTTACTATCTTCAGCAAACAAATTAAGTTTTTGAATGGAAGTATTCCAGAATTTTTCTTCATCTACTTAACATGATGGGTCTAAATGTAGACTGGACAAATTTAATATTTAGACAGCTTCACAATAATTAAATAATAAGTGTTTATTTATTAATTCTTTAGCATCAATCTTCTTATTTTGATAAAAATTAAAGAATGCTATACTTATGAACTTGCATTCAGCTATATGCATTCACTGTTTACTTCATGATCTCTCGAGTGACGAATATGATGCAAGTAAATTTTTACTATTGAGGAAAATTTAACTATAGAGGATAATTTAAACTCGTTTCATAAGTATTCATTCTTCTGTTGAACACAAAAGATATTTTGAAAAAAGTTGGAAACTAGTAGACATTGACTTGCATTGTATATTATTGTCCTACTATGATGGGTAACGGCTACTGAAATCCTCTGAAATATCTCATGTGTTCAACAAAAAAGAAACTCTAAGGTTTGGAACAACTTGACAATGAGTAAAAGTTGATTTTTTAAGGTTAAATTAAAGAAAGAAAGAAATTAAAGAAAGAAATAAATAAAAGAAAGAAAGAAAGAAAAAAAGAAAAAGAAAGAAAAAATTAATTTAAGAAAAATGAACTAAAAAAAAGAAAAAGAAAAAATGAATTAAAGAAAGAACAAAAAAATGAATTAAAGAAAAATGAATTAAAGTAAGAAAAACAAAAAAAATGAATTAAAAAAAGAAAAACAAAAAAATGAATTAAAAAAAGAAAAACAAAAAAATTAATTTAAGAAAAATGAATTAAAGAAAAAATGAATTAAAGAAAAATGAAATTAAGAAAAAAAAGAACAAAGAAAAGAAAGAAAAAAGGAAGAAAGAAAAAAATTTAATTAAAGAGAAAAAGAAAAAAAGAACCAAAGAAAATGAAATAAAGGAAAAAAGAAAAAAGGAAAGAGAAAAAGAAAGAAATTAAAGAAAGAAAAAGAACAAAAAATGAACTAAAGCAAAGCAAGAAAAAAAAGAAAAAGAAAGAAAAAATGAATTAAAGAAAGAAAGAAAAAGAAAAAAGGAATTAAAGAAAGAAAATGAAAGACAGAAAAAGAAAAACAAGAGAAAAAAGAAAAAAATAAATTAAAGAAAAATAAAAAAGAAAGAAAAAATGAATAAAAACTAATTAAAGAAAGAAATAAGAAAAAAGAAAGGAAAGAGAGAAAAAGAACAAAAAAATAAATTAAAGAAACTAAGAAAGAAAAAAATGAATTAAAGAAAGAAAAGAATAAAAAAAAGAAAAAATTAATTAAAGAAAAATTAATTAAAGAAAAAAAAGAAAGAAAGAAAAATATGAACTAAAGAAAGAAAAAAATTAAAGAAATAAAGAGAGAAAGAAAGAAAGAAAAAGAAAGTAGGAAAAT
Organism: Danio kyathit; assembly: GCA_903798195.1. Lineage (NCBI taxonomy): Eukaryota > Metazoa > Chordata > Actinopteri > Cypriniformes > Danionidae > Danio > Danio kyathit. The sequence continues at coordinate 46,949,760 of LR812527.1, read as the reverse complement.
ATGAACTAAAGAAAGAAAAAATTAAAGAAATAAAGAAAGAAAAATATGAATTAAAGAAAGAAAAAATGTAAGAAATAAGGAGAGAAACAAAGAAAGAAAAAGAAAGAAAGAAAAATATGAACTAAAGAAAGAAAAAATTAAAGAATAAAGAAAGAAAAATATGAATTAAAGAAAGAAAAAATGTAAGAAATAAGGAGAGAAACAAAGAAAGAAAAAGAAAGAAGGAAAAATATGAACTAAAGAAAGAAAAAATTAAAGAAAGAAAGAAAGAAAAATATGAATTAAAGAAAGAAAAAATGTAAGAAATAAGGAGAGAAACAAAGAAAGAAAAAGAAAGAAGGAAAAATATGAACTAAAGAAAGAAAAAATTAAAGAAAGAAAAAAAAGAAAAAGAAAAAGAAAGAAAGAAATTTAAGAAAGAAATAGAGAAAGAAAGAAAGAAAGAAAGAAAGAAAGAAAGAAAGAAAGAAAGAAAGACAGCAAACCTCTGTCCTTCAGCATTCATCTCCTGAACGGTTGAGAGTGTATGTTGAAGTCTCTCCATTATGGGAGACTGTGTGCTGTCTGGAGCAAAGATCCTATTCATTTTTCTGGCAGATGATACTTTCCCAACCAGGTCAGCTGCATCAGTTTCCTTTATAAACACAAAAGTTAAGATTTAACAGATTTAAAAGAAGAATCACAACATTTTAAAATATAATAACTCCAGTTGTCATCTCTACCTGTATGTGGGCAGTGCCAGCAGCAGGAGGTTTTCTCGAGACAAAAGGAAAAGAAGCACGGCGCAAAGGATCTACTCCAACCTGATGCTGAGCCTGCTCTCCAATCCTACAGATACAAGTTGAGTAATAGTCACCAATAACATCCCAAAAAGGCAACATGTAAAGGGTGAGTTCACCCAAAAATGTAATTCTGTTATGAAGTCCCATGGAATGTTTTAACAATGTTTTTGGTCCCTTTCTGTACTTTGAACATCTAGGGATTGTTTCTGTCAATGAAACTCTTGGATTTCATCTAAAGTATCTTAACTTGTATTCAGAAGACGAATGATGGCCTAGAGGGATTGTAATGCCTTTACAGGATTCCCACTCTTTCATGGACAAGAAATTCAAGGACTTTTAAGGACTTTAATCACTAATAATTTTAAATTGAGCACCTTTGTAACTCACACCCCCAGCATATAAAGCACCATGAAAGTAGAGGTCTGCGGCGCACTAATTCTTTAGTCCAGCTCCTGCTCGTTCCTGCAAGGTTTTATTCCGCACCCGACTGCTCCCGCCGTATATTCAGCCTTTGTTCACCCGCTGCCCGCCCCGCCTCGTTTTCTACCCCACCTGACCATTCCCGCTAAATTTAGATCTGGTTTCCAAAATCTCATGTTTAAATTAGGTACTACCAAAAGAGAGATTTAACAGATAAATCTGTAGGTTGTGCATGGATTGTAGGCTAAATGGCAGTTTTGTTTTCCCCTTTGTGATGAGACATGAGTACCGCATTAAACCTGAGGTTCCAGTCTTGTCACTGCTAAAGGGTAAAACTTTGAGGTTTTATCACATCGCGCAAAGGGTAATTTTTTTCATGAAAAAGACTCCCATACATCAGACTTGCCTGATGTGGGTTTCCTAACAGTAAACTGACCATTTTCTAATGCAAGCTGAAAGACAGCGCATCTTCACTTTGCTCTACCATGTTGGTAAAGCGCACTCTGAAGACAGTTATGCAGATGATGCACGCACAGACTGTGCGAATAAAACGCACGTGCAGAAAGCACTGGTCAATGCGTGTATCATGTGTAACAGTCGTGAGCACTGGCTGTAGCGCTATTTTGTTAGACCCTCTGTTCCTGTTCAAATTACACCAGAGTTACCGACCGCTACCGTGTTTTAATCAGACCTGTACTTAACATTTTACTTACATTTAATATTTACATTAAAATGTCATAATGATGATGTCTTGAATGTGTTATTTCCAAAAATGTTGACCGTTTTAAACAACTGTTTTAAAGTCATGTTCAAAGTACTTTAACACAATTAGGTGAATTTAATAGGAGTAATATTCAAAAGCAGTTTCTGAAGTATTCAGAGGCATGAAGTATGCATTATTTAAATTCAAGCACTTTTAAAGACACATGTTTGTTTTTAAGCACTTTCCAGTCCTTAAATTCATAAGTCTGAAATTCAATACTTTCAAGAAGCGTGGGAACCCTGTCTTAAACTCTTAGTAACTGTTAAAGCTTACCTTTGGCCCTCAGCATTCATATCACGGATGGAAGAGAGCATCTGTTTAAACTTCTGCTCCATGGGAATCTGTGCAGTATCTTCAACAGTTGGACTTTCCTCAATGTCTATGTGACTCTGAAACAGCTTCTGTCTGGGTAAAAGTCTGGTCGCAGAGGAATGCTTGACTTTACAGCTATAACAAAAGGTTAAAAATTGTTACTTTTATTTTTACGTCTGTAATGACATTAATAATACACGCACATAACAGTGATAGTTACACTTCTGAGGTCTGCTGTTTCTCCTGGTACGTCTGTTTCACAGCCTCAATCCAAATATTAGGGGGTTGGAAATTCTTCAGGCTGTCTTTGTTAAAATATACAAGAATCTCGCCATCATCTGTGAGGGCATCTGCAAATATAACAAGCACAACATACATTTTAATAACAAAGAATTAAGCCAAAGGTTATACATTTGGTTTTCAATCTGTTATTCTCACCTTTTGCCACCAGAGTCTCCAAACTCCAGTCCTTCATGCGATGCTCTACACACAGGCATATGATGTCATCCCAAGGAATTTCATGAAAGGATGGTCCAGTCTTCTCATAGTCGTCTACGTCTGCGTATTGGTAGTTCACTCTTCTTAGCAGGTTCTCCAAGCGGGACATTAGAATGGGTTGGCTTAAGGGCGAGGTGGGGATCTGCGATACATACTGGAATATAAAAGCACATAAATGTGGCCAGGAAGCTGTGGAATAAAGGAAAATATTTTTATTTAGGTATGTTAATATATAAATTCATAACATTTATTTAAGAGTTATTTCAGGCTTAACAATCTACTAAAATGTACTGGAAACTACAGTAAACATACACTATAGCTTGTTTTCACATGATGAAATTCAGATGGAGGGCAGAAAGTGGTTCTTCTACATAGAAATTGCTTTGCGAACATCAACTATTTCTGTTTTATGTTGTTTATAATCATTTAAATCGGCCAAAATATGAAATGCCGAATGGCTTTTATAGACTTCCAAAAATTTTAGCTCATAAAAGGGAGAAAGTTTAAGAAACTGCCTGATAAATGGAAGAAAATGCAGCATGTAATAAACATTTATTCAATATATCCATGTGTACAAGCTTTTTTTTTACGCGATAATTCGTATGATAGCACCAATGAAGATTATATACAGGCCTAGCTATGTGTATAAATGTTAGTGTGTTATATAAAAATCAAACGCAAGCACCACCACACTTATACAAAATCCAGGAGAATATAAACGCACCCTGCCATGTAATCGCTGCAATGAAATCTCCGTCTTGTTTTGCAATAATCCGTGTCTTTACTGGCGTTTTGGCAAAATAAACAACCGTAACGTTAACATCGAGATGCGCAGCAGCAGTGAATGCTTGTTGATGGTAAGTTCATCGACAGAAAAAAAATATTATAATAATTTAACCCTTGTGACAAAACTAGTCAGTTATTATTGTGGAAAAGCTTTTCCGCCCTTACGAAAATAAATAAATAAATAAATAATAATGTAGACTATGCGTCCACGCTTTTGTATGTTTTCATCTGTTATTTCGTGATGTCTGGAAGATATCCACGTGGGGAAAAAAACTATAGTAATTTATAATGTTTTTGGACCACATAGTAAAGTGTATAATATGTAAAACTCTTAGTTAATGAATGCTACAGAATACTGCAGCATAGTAAACTGATAAACTGTAATAAATACTGTAATGTTAGTGTAAACTGTGGTGCATTGTGATCATAGCGTAGAAAACTGAAGCCTATTGAATAATTTCTTTACTACAGTAGTAGTACTACAGCAACAATATAATTACTACGACAGTTTAATTCAAGTAATTATCTATAGTATGCTTCCAAACATTTATAGTATTTTTATGTAACGTAATTATACAATATGTACCGCATCGAAGACACGCAAATATACTTGAATGAAGTAGAAAACTCTGCCCTCTTTGTGATAAGGATCATACCCAACATATCTGCTTATTTTATATTTTTATCTCCTTTGAAATATGGTATAAATCACAAAAACAGACTTTCCTCTGTCTCCCATTCATTTTTTTAATTCCTGCCCTCCATCTGAATTTCACGCGTCACCAAAACCACATGATTGAAAACAACCTATACAATTAAACATTTAATAAAAAGACATTAAAAAAGGTGACAGTAAAATATTTGTTGTAAAATACTTTACATTTTTATTAAGAATAAACAGTTGTATACTAACTAAAAGATGCTGATAAAATGTTACCAAATTAAAAGGTGCCATATACTGCACTGGTTTAACAAGTTAAATTGTTCTCTGATATCTACATAGTAGATTTATGGCTTCGGTAAGTTAAAAAAAAATCTCCAGTTTGTTTTTTCTTCTGATTGGCCCATTGTCCACTGGGGTTTTACACTAGAGGAATTTACATTAGAACGAGGAAACAGTGGTGTCTGAGGCTCACGGCATGCCCATATGGCATTTACTGATCTTTTATTATTCTACTATGCCTTGGTATACCCAGATTTTATTTATAGGGCACCTTTAAACAAAAATGAAGAGCAATTGAAAAGTACATCTATAGTATTATATTATAGGAACTTGTATATTATGAACTATAGTAAAAATGTATTTACTAATTTAGGGTATCAACAGAAATCAGAGAGTGAAATTAAATACCCTTTAAGACGTTTTTTAAAGACTCTTTCCATACGTTTTAAGACCTTATCGCCACTTTAGGTTTTAAGCGGTAACATTTGTGACATTTTAACTTACAATATATTAAGTAATTACTGATTAAATCCAACCCTCTCTTCGTGTTTCGTTTGAAATTACATCAAACGTGGAGTAAAAATGAGCATTTCAAAGCACTCCACAGGACCTTTAAGTCGTTGGAATACAACGCAAATTAAGAATATAGCTGCAAGCAGCAATTATTGGGGCCAAACAGCCCAGCGGCATATGCATTGATAAGGAGTTATCACAAGCTAATGGTCTTTAATAAAGTGCTTTTTTTTTTTAGTAATTTGTTAATATCAATGCAATACTATTCAGATGGGTGGAAACAAAATAAATTATTTACCCCTTTGAAAGGTTAATGAGAAATACATATCAATTTAGACCAGTAAAAATGTATGTGGAGCTTTAGCAATTAGCACACCTACATTAGTGTTGGCAGATAGATTAAATAGATTGAATCATTTTAAATTATGATGTAAAAACCATCTGTTTTTGTGAAATTAGGCTACATAAAAAAATACCTAAACTAAAACATTACTGATATAGTGGATATAAATGCTAATTCACTCTCTTTCAGCAGGTGGCGCCTAAAGAACAGCAGGAATAACGGTGTTGCCTTGGTTACAGCAGCAAATAAAGCAGTGTGATGTCAAATCTAGCACGCTTTTAATCGATTTCATGAACTACAAAGCAGCCAAAGCCCCTTTAAGGCAAGTAATTTCACTCGGCGGCCATCTTTGAAACGTCTCTCGGGAAGTATACTTGGGCATTCTGTTTAAATGGAGAAACATCAAATTCTCCAAAATTGCTTGCCAAGCTTATGATTAAATGTCATATTTGGAATCACCAATAAAATTTAACAACAGTTGTCTATTAGTTTCATTTCCAAATGTTCAAAACACATTGATAGCACCCTAATATTCACAGATTAAATTTAGGCAAATTTAATAGCATACAACTATACATTGTCAAATCAAAAATGGAAAAAAGTATACCTTGCAAAATAGCATTTAAGGCTTTTTACTAGCTTTTAAGGGTCTTAAATTTCTCTAAATTGATTTGTTACCTTTTAATACTTTAAGACCTTACAGACACCGTTATTATATTAAAATGTATTAGTTTCCCTCAGGATTAAATTTGGTGTTTAATTTTGTCAAATTATTTACACTACAAAACACCATAAGTTGCAGTGTCCACTGAAGCCAAATATGGACGTATTCAAGCACCACACTGCTATAGAAAACCTACCATCAACAGGAGGAAGATCCCACTCAGGAAGCTGCCGACTGAGGATGCTCCTCCTCAGCCACTGCAGGTGTTCTGGAGAGTTCCAGGCCTGGTGAGGAATCAGCTCACTGTACTCTGGGAGAGAGAATTCAGGAGGCGGCCAGCAAAGAGCAGACAGGTGCTCTGACGAAACCACACCTGCCAGAAAACTCAGCACACTGTTGCACAGCTCCACAATAGGCTCTGGATGCTGAGATGGAAGATCTGCATTCTTTCTGTCCAGCTTGTCTTGTTGTAGTCTGGAGTAGAACTCTCGGCACAGGCCTAATTCAACAACCTGCAGCAGGGTCTGAGAGGAGAGGGCCGGACTGGCAGGAGAGCGGGCAGAAAGCCACCTCACAACATGACTCATCTGAAAAGCAATGATTATAAAAAAATAATAATTAGTAAGCACATAATTGTTTTCAGCTAAAAGTTGCATGAAGGCCTAACAGGAACCTTTGACTAGTAAACATGGCTGAGGCTCTTGATTACTGTTACTACTAATGTTCAGTGTCTTGTAGGTCCAGTGTTTCCTCTAAGATTTTTTTCCTGCTGTGGCGGCAGACTCTGTTGGGCCTTTTACACAGATCTACCAACTACATGTGGCGTTATTTCAATGACAAATGTCCTGAGCGCAGTATTAAGTCAAGATCGCATTTATGTAATACGAGCATGCAAATCTCTTTGCTTGTGCGCCGATATCCTCTGTTCGCGCACAACTTCTTGCACGCCCTCAAATATACGCTGCTCAAGGGCAGATTTTCTTGTGCACTCTCAAAATAAACACTGCTGAAGTGCGATTTAGTGCATTTATGTAACGAATTTGTCTCCAACATTTATTAGATTTGCTATATTTATGAATGTCTCCAATATGCTTATAGAGCGGCATTATGCGTCCTGAAGTTAAGTGAAATGGCTATAAACTCCAGCGAGATAAAGTCATTGTATGCAGAGCCATAGACCTTTATCTATAAAGTATAATTATGAAAACTGTGTTCATCTTAACTGAAAGTCATGTCGTGTTTGCTGGCCTCACACACCTGTCAGTCAGTCAGTCAGCATGTCACAGCACTACTACGGTTATAGAAAAGTTTGCACTGTTATGATTCACTTACCCTTTAATACGTTTTGTTGCGATTATAACCCACTATTAAAAAAACGACTGATTGTTTTGAATGAGAAGCTGTAATGTAGGAGTGGCAGGATGAATTTTGGTGTGGCATAATTATGTTGCCATTTTGTAATTTGCAAATGATGACGTTTCAAATTGCGATTATGATTCAATTTCGATTAATCACACAACCCTAGTTTCTTGCACAGACCAATAAAGTAATGTGTAATAATTTTGTATGTAGATTTTTATAACTCACAACATGGCCAACGACTTGGTGGCCAACAACTTGCAATATATTAATTAACAAATACAATTTCTACACCACAACTTCTGCTAAAAATATGTTCTTTAATGTTCGACTGATGAGAAATAAATCACCATCTTGGTTGGCCTGATGGTGAGTAAATTAACTGCAAATTAAAATATTTGGGTAAACTATACCTATTAACTATATTTACAACAAATTTTTGAAGACCAACCTGCTCAGAGCCTTGCAGGTCATTGAGAGTAGATGGTATATGGACAAAGATGTATTCTGAGATGAGGCCATCTTTTACTAACATATCCAACAAGAGCGCTGTGAAAGAGAGAGAATATAATCATCAAATTGTGTTTTTAACTTTCTTGATTTCTATACTAAACATTTGTATCAATACTTGCCTTCTTCCAAACCCTGATCACCATCTTGGTTGCCAGTGACCACCACAGCCAGTGGTACAGGGGAGTGCCAGCAGCTGGCCTGCTGTACCTGTCTTAGCTGGAGGAGAGCCGAGAGCAGCGACACGTCCTCCTCCTCCTCTTCATCCCCCTGCCCTGCACTGTTCACAGGGGGAAGTAGCATCAGCAGAGCGTTGGTACCATGGAGCTCCTTCTGTTCCTCCAGCAGACACTGGTCTTCTGCACTCAGAGGTCCATGACATGCCTGTGCACATGCATGCACACACGCGCACACACACACACACACGTTTGTTTTTGTTAAAAGTGGGTACATTACATAGGTTTCCATTCATCATTTACTGTTCAAACCGTATATTGTATTGCTCTCACCCCACCCTACTCCTAAACCCAACCATCACAGCAGACGGTGTACAGCTTTACTCTCTGAAAAAACTCATCCTGTGTGATTTATAAGCTTTTTGATAAATGAGGATGTCAGCAATGTCCTTGTATTTGACCTCCTTTTTGTAATACCTGTGTCATACCCATGTCATTATACAGATTTGTGTCCTGATATGTCACAAAAACACGTACACACACACATGCATAAATGCACGCACAAAAACAGGAGTTTATGTGTAAACGCAAAGACAATGGTCCTATATATCAATATGCCCAATATAGGAATAATTTAAAGCTATCAACATGTGTTTTAAATAATACTATGTTTTTCCTCAGAATCATTAGAAACTTGCACAAAAAACATATACAAAATGTCAGACCTGATTATAATATGCTCTAAATGTCAGATGAACATCAGGAAAGCAGTTGGTGTGCACCATTATCAAGTGCTGGCACAAAACCATTGGTTAGTTTGGCTAAAGCTAAAAACTAATCATGGACAATAAAAGATACTAAGTGCGATAGTGTGATATTGAGTGAATATATTTTTTTCTATACATTTAGAATTTACATATGGCAGCAGCTTTGCATCTTTTTGTTAAATTTATTTAATTATGCCCTTGCTAATTCAGGGTATATGCAGGAATCCTAAAGGTCATTTCAATACCTTTTTAAGACTTTTTAAAAGACCTTCTCAGAATATTTTAAGACCTCATCGCCACTTCAAGTTCTAATCAGTATCAAACCTTAAATAACAGTTGTTAATAAACAGTTGTAGTTAAATGAATCAAATGGAGCACAACCATGCAACAGAACTCAGATAAGCTCAGAAGAAACAAAGCTTGAAAGTATAAATTAAACCAAAGGCAAGATTTATTCAAATATCTGACACATTTATGTTTACTATTCCAAAAACCAACATGTATGTCTACGAATGACAGAGGTTGCTGTCGTAGCTGTTTTGACATATTCAGCTGTCGTGTTGGGTAGTGCTGTGGCTGGAGGTGCATAATAACGGTCGATGGATAACAACAGCTGTTCTCTGCGGCCAACAGCAGCCTTGTGGCTAGCATCCTGCATGTGGGACTTTACAGCATTTATGGCCATCGAAGTTACACTAATTTTCTTTTTACGATACGTACAGTAGGCTTGGTTGTTTTCAGCGACAGGCTTCAGCCACTGTTTAAACTCGTCTTTCTCCAACCAGGAGTACGCAAACGTACATTTTCCTATTTTGCCATCTGTTTCGCTATATGTGGAGAGCGTCACATCTTCACCTTCCCGCGTTTGTTGCAAATAACGTTTATTTATATTTATTATAAATATATTTATGCTTTTTTGGAGTCAAATACTTTGGACAATGCTTGAACAAAGTGTAAAACCTCGTTAAAACGTGATAAAGACTTTTAATACCTTTTAAGGGCCTTAATTTTCTCATAAATGATTTATCAACTTTTAATACGCCGCGGGCACCTTGTAATTATTCCAACATTTCTCCATGTTACAATAAGATTAAGAACTGTCAGAAGCTTATGATGGTGACATTGAAGCCAAGTGACTAAGGCGTAGGACTGATGTAACAGAGTAAATGATAATAAAATTTGTTTAAACTGTTTACTCTATAATCTCACCTTTACAGAAATGTAAACTTCATGAGTCTGTCCCCCAATATTGGTCAGGCTGTGACTGACACACAGCGTTTTCAGTTGCCCTTTTGATTCTTTCTCGCTCTCTTCAGATTCATTTCCTCCACCCAATTTAACCTCAAGCCAATCTGTCAGAATCCTGCATGGAAACAAACACAAGTCAGTTATTATCTCGTATGTTTTAAGAAACTTTCCCACCATTTCATTACTCACCTGCTGGCAAAGGTTATGTCACTATCGCAGCTGCTTGGCATCAGAAGCGTAGCTTTCCAGAAGATTCTGTCAGGTGCATTCGGACTGCTCTCTGCCACAAGTGTGGGCAGGTCAAGAGGCATCCATACACGCTCACTGCAAAATAAGCACACAAACACATTGATTTAAAATAAATTATCTGCATTCAGCACATCTATTCCAAATGGTCTTGTCACTGTGCCTCACCTCAGTAAGAGATTGTAGTAATAGGACACTTTCATTTGATGAACTGCCTCCTGTCTCATTCTCAGCAAACTATAATAATAAAGAACAATGCTTGAGATGCAGTCCAAACAACATCAAAACAACCAAACTAAAGTCTCAAATTACAGACCTTGTGCAGGAAACTGCCATGTTGCCAGAGTTGCCAAGATTCACCATCCCCTGAGCCAGGAGGTCCAGACAGTGGTTTGAAGGAGCACTGGGGACGAGCGCCTTCAGTTTAAACTGTGGATCTACACAACCAGGGGCTGCTGGGAAACCACGCATCTGTCTCTTTAGCTGACGACGAACAGCTACCACATCACGCCACCTAGAGTACATGCACACATCTGTTCTTTAAAGGTTTCAAAAATAGTATGAAAAAAAGACAAATATTTCCTCTAGGACACAACTTGCTAAAAATAAAGGGAAATAATAAGGTCATCAAACCTCTTGATGAATTTGCGGATGTGCCTCAATCCTTCATCCAGGATCTCTTGTGCTATAGAGGCCACCTCCTCTGCCAATGTCTCCTCTATTATGCTTTCACATTCCTCCGCTGTGCAGCGAGCAATAAAAGCTGCTTTTTCTTCTAAAGCAAGTCTGGAAGGGAACAACAGAATCACCAATTCTGCACAAGTTCACTGGTGAAGTTTACAAAACAAGTCACTTCTCAATTTTTGTCATAACATGGAAATATAGTATGATATACTGCATTTTGCATAAATTAGGCCTAACAACTAAAACTGTGACCCTGGATCACAAAATCTGTCATAAGTAGCAATATCTGGAAATTGAAATTTATGTATAATCTAAAAGCTGAATAAATATTAATTTCACTGATTTGTGGTATATCTGATAATTGTGGTATATGTTTAGCTGAGATGCAACTATGTGAAAATCTGGAATCTGAAACAAATCAAAATACTGAGATAATTGCCTTTAAAGTTTGCAAATTAAGTTCTTAGCAATGCATATTAATTATGAAAAATTGAGTTTTGATAACTTACAGTAGGAAATTAGCTAATATGTTCACGGGACATCATTTTTACTTAATATTCTAATGATTGTTGACAATGCATTTTTGGCTATTGCCCAATATACACCCATTGAACATCAGACTGGTTTGGGGGTCCAGAGTCACAACTGTCTTAATGTCTACATTTTTGCATTGTGAATAAATTACATATTTCAGATCTTTTTCAACAACAACAAAAAAAAAATCATAGTACTATAATGTAAAATCATATTCATTCTTTTATTCATTTTCTTTTCAGCTTAGTCCCTTTATTAATCTGGGGTCGCAACAGCGGAATAAACAATTGAAAATTGTAATTGCAATTGTAAGCAACATCTAAAATTTCTTATTTATATTACTGAGATTAAAACACAAATGAACATAATTCAACAACAGCATTTTTTTTTTCAACCATGGCAGTAAATGGTGGTGAAATCTGTTTGCTTACTGGGATTCTTCTAAATATCCCCATTTGTGTTCAGTAGAACAAAGATATTTATACTAGATTGAAACAGTCTGATGGCAACAATGACAAAATGTTCATTTTTGGGGTGAACTATCCCTTTACAAAACAAGTTTTTTAAATTCCCAAACACCTAGTCACAGATAAGCCAAATAACAGACAATAAACAAGGACACTTTCCATGAGATGTTCGCTGTTGATTAAATACCTTATCTCAGCCTCAGCAGTTGCTCTAATGCTCTCTGTTAGTACCTCATCACTGATTTTAGCACACAGCTCAGCACTGAACTGCTGTAGAAATGCTTCCTTTCGCCTGACATCAAACACAAAAATGAGGATTTGCATTTTGACATAAACAAAAACACAACCATCATATTACAAAAAAAGAAAACAAATGCAGAGGGTCTCTCACACACCTGGCTTCCTCCTCCTTGCGTTTCTCCTCTGCAATTCTCTCTTTCTCAGCAATGATCTCTGATGTGGACACTTCCCTCAGAAGCTGATGTAAAACTTCACTCACAACCGTTTCCAGCTCACTGTCACTTACACTGCAAGACACATGTTAGAGATACATTATACTAGGTTTAATTCTGTGTTCAAAAATTCTGAGAGTTTCCCTGCAAAGTCTTGCACCCTACTACGAAAAGCTGGTGATGAGGATGGCACATAAAATGATTGGAGTTAGCACATACCCCTTAAACTATTATTTTAATTGGATGCCCCTTGAGTCAGCATCTAAGGACAATTAGATGTTTCACCAATCGTTATAAATTTACTTTAGTGCCTAAAGCAATTTGGTTATAAAATAAATGTGGTGGATTGATGACTTATTATTATTATTATTATTTATGTTTTCGTCTGGGTAATTGATGTTAAGTGTTGGTATTTATTGTGTTAAGTGTATTTTTTGTTATATGTGAAGCACCACACCATGTCAGAATGAATTGCACTAAGGGAATTAATAAAGCTTTAAATTAAAAAAAGAAATCTCACGATCAAACTGCTTGCTAGATTTAACCGTTAATAATTTTAACCCTAAAGCAGCAAGAAACGCATCCTACCTGAGGGCTGCAGACACATATTCAGCAGCTGAACGTGTTACATCAGAGACTTCAGCTTCAACCACCTCATCAACCACTGCATCCACCTCTGCCATAATATCCTGCAAAAGATGATGTCATCGGTGAGCTTGTTTATGTGAAGGATTGCTTTATTCTGTGGTTAAGACTGTAAAGCATCTCACCTGATCCGTGTAGGTTGGCTCTGGTTTGGGTGGAGGAGATGGGGGTCGGACCGGCTGTGGTGCTAGTATGGGTGGGAAAACCAGCTGTTGCACCACAGGAAGAGTGGACTCTGCTGTTTGAGATTTCTCTCCAGTTTCTTCTGTGTCGTCAGGTTTTACAGGCTCAAGCTGATTCATGAAAAGCCGTGGTTCGGCTAGAAGCCTTGTTTTCACCTGAGGCCTGGGTTCAGGCTCCGTGAAAGTCCTCTGTGGAGGAGCTGCCAAAAACAAAGTAACTTGTAAGCACAAATATACTGATATTTCCTGTAATAAATTAAGCACTGAAGATTCTCCACACCTTTCAGAACAGCTGGTGGAGGCTCTGAAGAAAGACCATCTCCAGTGTATTTGTTGTTGGAGTCAAAGCTACAAACAGGAGTGTGCTGTGGTGGGTTTGGTAGCGCTCCACCATTCACCACCTCTCCTATTAGAACAGTTCTTTTCTTCTCAATCGCCACAGACTTCTTCTGCGGCAGGGAGTAATCAGGCTCCTGATAGGCTGTCCGACTAAGTTCTACAATCCTGGATAAATGATAAAAACTAGAAATTAGTGTTCATTAGTTCTGCATCCCTGAAATGGGGTATGTGATATTTAACTAGGGGTGTGTGATATTTAAGCTCTATGATAACCTCATATGACACTAAAGCTGCGGTCACACTGCACTTTTCTGCCCATAGACTTCCATTCATATGCACGCGAATGCATCAGACCAGAAATGCAAGCTTGTGCGACAAGTTTCGCAGTTTGCTGCGTTGGAAAGTTTAAGCTTGGTAAACTCTGACCTGCGAAATCGCATCACATAATTGCGTGAGACCAATCAAAGGTCAAAACATGACCTCTCTGGACAGGAATTTAAAACATGGACCAATCGCTTGCTTTTTTTAATGTCTAATCATCTTGTTTAATCCCACCCCTTTTCGCAGCGCCGTACTACAGAATTTTGCATGCACAAACTCTAGTGTGACCGCAGCATTACTGTTGCTTTAATGAAATGCAAGCTGCAAGCTGCAATGTCATTTACTTTGCAAATAAACTAACAAAAATGTGTATGGAGATTAGTGATGCACCAAAATATTCTGAACCAAATCCAAAACTTCTGGGTGCATTTGGATAATTAAGCAATTAGTAAATTTTAAGACTTTTTACATTTAACTTTCTCAGTGGCTTTGGTACATTTGTCACAACACTATTTACATTTGCACAATAGTTAATGCATTTCTCAAAACAATTAGTCTTTTGTGCACATCATAGTAGCACTTTCTCATTCTTTCCAACAAATTGCAAATGCTTTTGGACATGCATCAATTGCTTTCATACAACTCTCTGCTGTTTTATAACATTATCATTTAATTATGTCCTGTCAGTCAAACATAACTAAACTCATGAATGCCGAATAGTCATTCCATATAAAACTAATAGTCCTCATTTCATTACTTGAGTCATTACATGCAAAATGTTGAACTAGTTGTCAAAATCGCCAAGCAATTGTATTTTTACAAAAATGTAAAAAAAAAAAATTCCTGAAAATGTCTTCTAAATTGAACAATTTGATGAATGATTTACAAACCTACAGTATGTATGTTGTAGGTTCAGTTCCAATATGTACTGCAATATTGTTTACAGTTGTGCTCAGCTCTACCCAAAGGAAGTTTATGTTTGTTGTAAATAAGGGTGTGTTTATTCTTTTGCACAATGCTGTGATAAATTAGATATTGCAAAGAGCAAATGCAGTAAACATGTAAAACATACATATTCAGTGTCTTGTACTCAGATACCTCACTAAATGCAGTGATCTCTAACTTTACTGTAGTTTTCAAATGGCTGTGTAAATAGTATAAAGAGCTGTCTTGAGCATTTTCAGGAAGTGTCACCAAAATCTGACTTTTCTGCATTGGGAAACATGTACAGAGTAAACTGTCATAATGAAAACATGACAAAGCCATTTGACTATCTTCGTTCATAAACAATGGTGTCAGGACTTTTCATCTTGATGACACTGACATGTTCATTGACATGAATACTTGCTTTTGAGGAATGAGCTCTCCATTTTGAGCAAGTGACACGCTTTCGCAGGTTATTAACTAGGTTTTGCAGTTTGTACTAATTGTTTTGAGAAATGCATTAACTGTTGTGCAAATGTAAATAGTGTTGGGAAAAATGCATCAAAGCCACTGAGAAAAACTGTGATAACTTAAATTATACTAATTAAAAAATATGTATAATACTGATTTTTATTTTTTATTATATATTCATTATATTAAAACCAGCGTCATTTTACCAGAGCTGCCACGACAACAATATAGCACTATTGCAGGCAGCAGGAACAAGTATACTAAATGTCCAGTCAGCACCGAATTAGCTTTTCCAGTAAGTATGTGCGATACACACATAGTTATCATCGATGGTTTGCTCTGCTGCTCTTGTGCTTTTGTCAGTGCAGCAACAAACTTCTCTTACAGAGTACAAGCCACTAAAATGAATGGGTGTCATAGCACAGCAACCTCTGTGTCTGGTGGGAAAACATCTTCACACTGTGCAATGACTACTGCTGGAGGGAGAGTAAATCAAGCGCAATGTTTCTGCTCATATCTTCAGCCATTTTTTCCCTTTTGGCCAAAAATGCGGTGCATCCTTACTGGAGAGTCCAAAAGAATTTACTGTGTGATGAAACATTTTTTAACACTAATATAACATTTTCATCTCTTATACCAAAGAAATGATTATATCTTTTTTTATGTTAACATCATAAACCCCTAGAACTGACATTGTAAAATATTTTAATAAAAGTTATATATTTTTATATTTGGACAAACCATCTGTAGAAAACAAACTCTTTCATCTTGCTGACACATTAACTGACACTTGAACAAGTTTTGCACCAGAAGCGTTCTTACAATTACTCCTTATCAAAAAACATTTTATTGCATTTATGAAGTGTGCTTTACACAGGTGAGTGGGCTTTACAAACCACCTGTAGAAACACTCTTTTCTCAACAACAAAAAAACCCACTAACCCCTCCTAACTTCAGCACTTAATTATCTGAGCACAGTTTCTTTGTATGTATATAAAAACATATAAAATATTTTAGATTTATATATACAGTTGAAGTCAGAATTATTAGCCCCCCTTTGATTTTTTTTTTCTTTTTTTAAATATTTCCCAAATGATGTTAAACAGAGCAAGGAAATTTTCACAGTATGTCTGATAATATTTTTTCTTCTGGAGAAAGTCTTATTTGTTTTATTTCGGCTAGAATAAAAGCAGTTTTTTATTTTCTAAACCATTTTCAGGACAAAATTATTAGCCCCTTTAAGTTATGTTTTTTTCGCTAACTTTTTTGTCTACAGAACAAACCATCATTATACAATAATTGCCTAATTACCCTAACCTGCCTAGTTAACCTAATTAACCTAGTTAAGCCTTTAAATGTCACTTTAAGCTGTATAGAAGTGTCTTGAAAAATATCTAGTCAAATATTATTTACTGTCATCATGGCAAAGATAAAATAAATCAGTTATTAGAAATGAGTTATTAAAACTATTATGTTTAGAAATCTGTTGAAAAAACCTTCACTTAGTTAAACATAAATTGGGGGAAAAAATAAACAGGGGGGCTAATAATTCATGGGGGCTATTAATTCTGACCTTCACAGTAAATTGACATTTTTCTAAAAAAAAAGGTTTGTTTTTTCCAAAAATAATACATTTTTATTGCAAACATAAGCAGAGAAAATAAACATGACATACCCATCACTGACAGTTAGGCCATATTGTTGAATAAATTCTGTTGCTTCAGTGGCATTGCGGAACATGAGCATTCTGACAAAGTCCTCGACTGGAAAGACTGTTGATCTCTGGGATCCAACAGTAAAGGCCACATTGAGAATTTTCAGTGCTTGTCTTCTCACCTAATCAAACAGAGACAAAAGCAACAAAACATTTGTTTAATTAAAGATACTGATAGTTGTGAATTACAAAGTACTTCAAAACTACTGGCTGCAGAACGAAGGTGCATGTACCTGATTGAAATATCTGTGAAGTATGCAGCTGCTTAAATAAGAAGCTGCGCTCACAAGTTTAAAGAACCGGACAAAGTTATTACTGTTGAGTGCTGCAAAGACCTGCACTGCAAAATCTACTTCCGGAGACTCTCGTACTTCTTTACGGAACTGCTGCACCTCACTGCATTGAGACAAAAAATCCTATATATTATTTACACCATAAATGCAATCAGAGGAAGACTTTTGAGTGAACTATCCCTTCAAAGCCAGATTTTAAAGTCTGAGACAAAAGAAAAAGTTAAAAATAAACAGTTTTACCGAAGAATGTCTCCATCGTTGAGCTTAACCAACACATTGTATTGGCGGAACTCTGCCTCTTTCGGGCAGTACACCTCCTTAGTGGCTAAATCTTGATACATCTCCTTTAGACTCTGCAGGCATTTTGTCATATTCTCATTGTTGATCTTGGCGTCGAAAGACATCATAGGTTCCTGGCAGAGGTGATGGGCGCAGTGAATGTGGAAACGTGTACATTTCTCAATGAGAGATACTGTTTCTGGATCGCACAGATGCTGCTGTGTAATGTCCTGCAAGAAAAGAAGAAATTGTAACAAACTTTATAAGGAGAAGTAATTCATATCAAATCAATTAGTTTTAATATTTCAGTGAATGATGCAATCAAATCAACAGTAAATGAAGCATTTAAAGCCCACCTTCCTAATGCCTCTGGTTCTGTTCCAGACAAAGTCATACCAGTCACGGCAATTGCCTTCACCCTGGTCCATAATCTGAGTCACCAGGTAGTCCATAGTCATGCTTAGCACAGGAAGGGGTCTAAGCTCATGAGGCAGAGGTTCTTCCTGATCAGCTGAAGACCTGCTGTACTCTTTGATGGCAGCATAATGATCCACCTAAGCAGAAGGCGAAAATGTAACCAACTCAAAAGTCACCAACGACATACAAAATGCATCATCCAGATGACTACACAAATCCTTAAAGATATCCAAACATTATTATTTGTCACTTTAAAGAGATAGTTGACCACTTAGTTGATTACTGCCCCTTACAAATTTTTCTTTGGAATAGAAATTATGTTATTTTTTGGTGAGAGCTCCCTTATCCTCCATATACAGCAAGGTTCTCGACTCGTTCAAAGACCAGAAAGCCACTACACTAAAACAAAACTAAGAAAATACATAAATAAATAAACTTTCTTTAACAGCAGATGAAAGTTGTGGGCATCACGGTGGCGCAGTGGGTAGCACGATCGCCTCACAGCAAGAAGGCTGGTTCGAGCCTCGGCTGGGTCAGTTGGCATTTCTGTGTGGAGTTTGCATGTTTTCCCCATGATCCAGTGGGTTTCCAAAGACATGCGCTATAGACCATTTTAAGGGGCGCAAACAATAACAATGGTCCTAACGTATTTCCTGTTTTACATTTTTCATTTTTATAGCTTCCAAAAAGGTCCACATATTGATAAGTAATGATATGACAGCTGTTTTAATGTTAGGTCATGATTGAATTGCCTCTTGTTATAGTTATGGAATAGTTTGACAACAAGGAGGAAATGTTGATAGGCCAATGACATTGACACGTTGAAATGGCTTATATGTGAATTGGGTAAGCTAAATTGTCTGTTGTGAATGAGTGTGTATGAATGTTTCCCAGTGATGGGTTGCAGCAGGAAGGGCATCCGCTGCGTAAAACATATGCTGCATAAGTTGGCGGTTCATTCCACTGTGGCGACTCCAGATTAATAAAGGCACTATGCCGAAAAAGAATATGAATGAATGAAAGTTGTAATAGATGCTCTATATCCCCGCAAGACACATTTTTTCAATATTTCTGTGAAACCCTGCCCAATAATTGCAATTTTTGGTTTACCCCCAGCTGACTGTTTATATAATAAGTGTCATACCAATATTATTGCTTTTGCCTCATTGTTAGCCTGAAGGCAAATATTGCTAAATTGGAAATTTTCGTGTGCCCCTGCAAATCTGTCCTGGTTGAAAGACCTAATGTCGTTCTTACATTTGGAAAAAAAAAATCAAACACTCCCTTAGGGACTCTGTTAGTTTATTTTACAGACTGTGGATTCCTATGATTTCTTTTATCGAGACCTAACCTTCTTCGTAAATGAACTTTTTCCCCCTTTTTTTCTTTTAGTACTTTGGTATCATTTATTTTGTGGGGTTGATTGGGTTGGGATAAGGGTAATGTTCTGGTTGTTCACTTAACTGCATTTCATTATTTTTCTGTATGTTCAAAACAAGCAGATTATACTCTGCAATTCGGTAACACTTTATTTTGATGCAAAGTAACTTAAATTCAACAAACAGACCAACAAAATAAAGTGTGACCTGCATTTCATATGCCATGTATTCACTGTTATTCAAGTATCTGCTTAATATAATTGTTAATGTAATGTATTTTTTATTTAATGCCATGTCAGCAACCAAGTTTTTTTTTATGGCAAGAACATTTCTAACAATAAATATACAATTAAATACCAACAAACAAATGAATACATAAATTAAAAAATATTTTTAACATTTGTCCCGGTGTCACTTTGCTAAAAATGTCCTTAAGAGAGTTCATGTCATAAAAAAAGTCTTCTGGAATCGTTAAAAGCAGGACAGTCCAGTAGAATGTGTTTTACTGCAATTGTGCAGTATAAACGATGAATAGGGTCTTCACCTTTGAGCAATAACATTTTTAAAAAGTCCAGAAAGGTACTAAAAAATACTCTCAAAACATACTTTACGAGTAAACTAATAATAATTTTGTGTGCACAAAACAAAAATAACTACTTTATTCAACAGTTTTCTCCCTCTGTGTCAGAATATTGCACATTCTTGAAACCAAGCATGGACACATCGGAGGTAATATGTCAGAGGCATGAAGAAACTGTTGAATAAAATTGTTATTTTTGTTTAAAGTGCACACAAAAGTATTCTTGTAGCTTGAAAATATTCCAATTGTACCAATTAAATCACAAGGACTGTTTTGAGGATGTTTTTGGTTCCTTTTCTAAACTTTGACTGAGACAGAAATCATGCTCTCTGGCTTACATCTAAATGTCTTAATTTGCTTACTGAAGACAAACAAAGGTCTCAGGGGATTGGAATGACATGAGGGTGAGTAATTTTCCTTTTTGGATGAACTAACACTTTAATTAATATAATCTACTACTTAATAAATGTCCAAACTCTGACACTAAATCTTAATCTTTAGAGAAAAAATGTGAATAGAGTCATTATTACACACTTTATATTGTCACAAACCTTTTCAGTATCTGGAACGACCTCAAAGACACTGAGCTGGTTGCGTGTTTCTCTCATATACCGTTCTTTCTCTGGGCACATATCAGGGCATGTTCCCACAAATACTTTAGACATATCCAGGTCTGTTCTTTTGGGTCGAGCTTCAGAGACAATAGAGTATTATTATACATGCATACTCTACTACAATAAATAAAACAAACCCCATCTTACAATTTGCAGTAACAGTTTATAAATATTTTTGAGATACAATTTTATATTGAAGTTTTTATAATAAAATGAAGTACCAAAGCAACTTTAGGCTTTACCTTGACGTAAAATTTTATCTCTCTGCTCTAGGAGGCGATATCTCTCCTCTGCACATTCAGCCATCTGACCAACCAGCGGCTGCAGAACTGAGGGCAAGATATTTATGGGCCGTTCTATGCTCCGCTCCTCTGAGACAGACTCAAGCAGTCCTTCGTTCTCAAACTGGAGAGTTTTAGCAATAGAGGATTTTTTTATCGGAGAGCTATAACCAAAAAAAAAACAAAAACCATGCAGCAATAAATAATCATATGAAAAAAGCATCACGCAGAGATGTTTATTATTATGTTCTACATATTACTTTTTAAAACTTACCCTTTAGTAAGAGAACCAGACATGCTGATAGGAATTGCTCTGGGAAGAGGTTTGTGAATAGGGACAGATTGCAACAATGCAGATGCAGACTCTGGGTCCTCTATGGCATCTTTGAGCTCTGAAGGTCTAGCAGGTTTATCACCTGGACCTGTAATTTACAAACACTTTAATGAGCAGACAGTATGTTCATTTTAACACAAGTAAAAATGAACGCAAATATCAGGTACAATTTGGCAACAAAAAAACGTGCATACATTATTACGTGTGAAAATTAGTTTTTAATTTAAAAACAGTTGGATAAAAGACCAGATTAAATCAGCATAAAATCTCATTTAAAGTTCTCGTGAAGTTCTTTGAATGTTCGATGTTTGACAATCTCAACCAAAACATGGAAGGTGGGACAAAGTGTAGCTCCTCCCCTTTTTTAAAACAGCCAATAGTGTTTTGTTTTATTACAGCTCCACCAGTGGGAGTGGTTGAGCTCAAGCATATCCAATACAAAGTGTATTGAAGGGGGGCGGGGCATGTCAGATACTAGAGAGCATTTGATTGGTCACGATTTAATGAGAATCTGAATATGAAGTGACTAATAAAACCGTTGATCATGTGATCATTGTTTAATTAAACAATGTATACATGAAAACAACTTTCTTAAAAGTTCTGCTACTCACTTTGTTTTTTTCTTTGCCAAAATATTTGAATGTCATTCCTCTGGAACAGCTTTCCTTTCTTTTTGGCTTTGGCTGCAGAAGCCTGGAAGAAGAACAAAAAAGAATGCTCACTTAGTTAATCCCAAACACTTTCATCCAGTGTATCCACTTTACTGGTAATGAACATTTTGTATTATATATTTAACCGGACATGCTCACATGATCTTGAAAATGCACAATAGCCAGATTCTTCTGAGGCTTAGAATACACTCTGAGCACTTTCCCAAAGTGGCCGAAATGCTGCATAAGGAGGTCTTTCCTGTTGAGGTTGGATGGGATGTTTTTGCACTGTATGACCGTGGCATCAGTAGGAGAGAGACCACCCAAACTGTCTGTGCTCTCCTTCCGAGCAGCTCGTCTACCAGGAGTACGTGTCTGTGGCTCAGGCTGGACTGCTAAAAAGAAATCACACCAATATTAGCAAGAAAAGTCATTGTAATATTGCAGATGAAAATTAAGGACTCATGATCGTTGCCTTCATCACACTTTTCCAAATGACTTATTATATGCTCAGACTTGTATATATTTCTCTATAAAAAGAAAAAGTACAAAGAAATGTCTGTAGGGCTCAACAATAAGGATTGCCCTATGGCCCAGGGCCAGCATGTGAGACAGTATTGTTACTGGCCCAATCAGGCCAGTGCTGCTTTATAACTAAAGTTTAATTTGCCTGCAACTATTTGTCAATTGCGTGCACATACAGTCTTAGAATCAAGAAACAGTTTGTACTTTTAACCCTTTAAATGCTACCTTCTCTGTGAAGTCATATACACCATATTGCGTTTTGGTCATTCAAATGGTGTATTGATTTGTTTAAAAAAGTCAGCTACATGAGCCAGCTTTTGTTAAATCATTTAGAACTGCAATAAAATACCTGCACATTTTCTTTATTGCTCTTGTTGTTTGCATAACAACACCTTAAATTTTGCTCATTATACACTACCGGTCAAATGTTTGGGGTCAGTTTTTTTTTCATGCTTTTTTTTTTTAAGAAAATTATTCTGCTTAGAGGCAACATTTATAAAATGTTAAAAAAAAATGTAAAATTGTTAAATACTTATTAAAATTTTAAATAACCGCTTTCTTATTAGGGCTGGGCGATTAATCGAAAAGTAATCGAAATCGACATTCAGACATTCCTCTTCTTATTCAAAAGAAAAAAATTATTTTCTAAATATCCAATGGCATATCAGTACCATTGTACATGATGTTTATTTGTCTATACCAGTTGAAATTGATATTATTCAGTCTTTTTTATCTTTTTAACATTTAGATGATCTTTGCCATCTTCGAAAATGCTTTTTAAGAACTGCTCATTTTTACAAAACACTTGTTATATGCAATCTGCTGTTAAACGTCAAAATTTACTTGTAGCATTTAGTTAAATTTGAGTTAAAACACCTGAATCACAAGAAAAGACTTACAGACTTCTTCTGCTTTTTTCAAAACTAAGGGAGCCTGAGGTCTCAGAAGTGGAGCGGCCAGATCACTAGATGGACCAGGCGGATCTGGTCTTTCAGGAAGATGATCTTCTCTCTTGACTGGGCTCACTTTGGATTTTAGGACGTCAGACATTGCAACGCGGAAGAGCCCCCCAGCCATGACACGGCTTCTCAGAAGTGGGCGTTTGGCAGGTTGTCTTGGCCCGTCTGCTCCAGTTTCACTTGTATCACTTTTTGCTGCATCTGCTGGCTCCTCTTTACGTTTCATACCAAAACTCACAAAAGCAGTTTCCCCTCCACTGATCTGCTCTGCTTTATCTTCAGCTCTTTCAGTTTTTGGGACCCCAAATGCAAAGGGTCCAATCCCAGTACCACCAAATGCAGGCACTTTGGTGTCTGACTGAGGTTGAAGGCTCTGCGGTGTGAAGCTGAAGGTGGAGGGAGTCGTGGGCTGAGAAGCAGATGTACTGCTGCTGGACGGGTTGGCAGGTTGAGAGAAGGTGAACTGAATGCTGCTGCCGCCCGCACCAACTGTCTCCTTTTGTGAAAAATTAGAATTGGAGAGAGAAACAGAAGGAGCTGCAGCCGGCTGTGAGAAGCTGAAGCCCAGAGCGCTTGGCTTTACACATGAAAACAGTGAACCACCAGAGGAATTATCCATGACTTTGGAAGATCCGGATATTTCTGAGGCAGAAGACAGATTTGCGCTTGTTGGTTCTGGACTGACACTAAAAATAGGCTTGAAGACTGCTTCGTTTGGTGGCTTGAAAGAAAACTGATTCCCACCTGTAGGATTTTCAGCCCTGCTGCCTATTGAGGAGATGGATGTTGCCGCTGGTACAGGAAGACCAGAGAGTTGACCAAAACTAGGCTGACTGGTAACAGTACTGCTGAAGCTGGTTGAGGAGGACTGCGAAACATTGGAGGAAAGACTGAATGCAGACGGCTGACCGAAAGCTGAGCTCTGAGTCTGTCCCGTAGCTTGAGAGTATGAAGGTGGTGGTGGTTGCCCAAATCCAACTGTGCCCCCCTGACCCAAACTTGGTTGCCCAAAGGTAGGGGGTGTTCCCAAAAAGGAGAATGACGATGGTTGCCCCAATCCTTGTGATAACCCGCCGGTTTGGCCAAAAGTGGGTATTTGAGCGAAGACTGGAGGTTGTGGTGTTGGCTGACCAAAAGCTGGTTGACTAAAAGCAGAGGGTTGGCCAAAACTAACACCCTGTGCTGGGTTCTGTTGGGCAATGGACTGGAATAGGTTTCCAGACTGATTAGTGTTCGGTGCCTGAAAGGCAGCTTGTGGTCTGCCAAAGATGTTTGAAGGATTCATGATGGATGAAGCCAGAAAAACAATCGGTAAGATTTAACGTTACTGATGTGGTCGTGATCTAGTCATGACCAACGAATCCTGTAAACCATGTCCTCTGAATCCTGTACAACAGAGACAGAAAAGTTACCTATGTTTTACCATTTTATCTAATAGAAGTTACATGACATAAGTTCCTAAATATAAACAGTTTTAAAAGCTTAAATGGGACATCGTTAAAAACAAATGGCGATCTGAGTGCTAAACGCCGATTACGTGTTCAACTGCGAAATGAACTACCTAAATACCAATAATATGTGTATGTGTTTCAAGTATATACAATTTGTACACAAAAGTCAAGCACATTACAAATTGAAAAGGAGTAAAAACTGTAAATACTTTAGCGGTGTCCTCTTCTTACTCGGACCGGATGTTTATTTCTCTTCTTCGTAAACTGGCGCGTCGGTTCAACGAGAGTCTCGGGCAACTGCGGCCTCTACAGGCAGGCAGGAGCCTGACAACATTAGATGACTAGCGCATTTCTCCATTTCATAATAAAAGGCTAAATAAAATCTATTTCGCCTTGTGGAAATATATTAAACGCATTCAACTTTTTCAATATTTAAATTAAACAATATATGCAAACACAACTTTATACTGAGCAAACATGATAGCATAAAAACCATATTGTAGTTTTTTTCTGGAAGATACAATGTCATGGCATGCTTAAGGCATTCCAAAATAAAATAAGACAAGCTGTGCTGTGGACAATGAATTCGTATTTACGCAAGTCTTCAAAAAATTATTATTTTGTTTGTCTGATAATGCATTTGCAAAGTGCAGTTAATACAAAATGAGCAGATTGTCAAGAAATGCATGTAATACATGAAAGTATTGCAGTGAAATTACCAAATATCCACAATTCCTGTTTCTCCAATAATGAACAATGAGACATATTTTGGATTCATTATAAAGTTTAATTGATTTTTACATCTATACAATATATTCATATCTATTATCACAATGAAATAATTATTACTGGATGACAAACAAACAATTTTATACTTGTGAGTCTTTTATACATCATTTTACAAAAAACAGAAGAATTATATTCAGTTAAAGCCACTGACAAATTCACATGAATCACTTCAGCTGATAATTCCTTGTGTACATATGCAGCTCATGTCTAGTTGAGCTTAGCTTCTGTCTTCTGTCTCTCCACAAAGTGCAGATTAACCTTTTTATTGGGAACAAGCCCTGAACGAATGTTTGCCTTAACTTCACCTACAGTCGGGTCTGGTCGGATTTCAAACAACTGGATTAGCTGGAATTAAAAAACACAATCACAAACAGCACAATTAATAATGCAATGTCACTGTCTGGCACAGACTTTTATAGTAATTCTGTCATTTTCTCTTACCCTTGCCAAAGCCAGATGCATTTCCAGTTCAGCAATGCGACGACCGACACAGGCTCTGACTCCAAATCCAAATGGGATTGACCCAAACGGGTTTGGTCTTGTTCTGCCGTCTCGCAGCCAGCGCTCAGGTTTGAACCTCTGTGGTTCTGGGAAGACTTTCTCATCGTGGCTGATTGCATAGTGGAACAGATTAAATGATGTCTTTTCCAACAAACAAAAAAGAATTGGATTTAGTAATCAATTTCAAAATGGACAATTTATTTTACTTCGTATCCTAACAAGACGACAATTCACCTTTTTAGGAAAAAAGTATTCACCAATAACGACTTCAGTTTCTGCAATAAGACGGGTATTTACAGGCACCACCGGATACAACCTGCGCAGAAAATTACATATGCAAATACATTATAATGTAATAGTACAGTACATACAGTACAATACATGCACAGTGTACATTTATTCATGTGTGAAATAATAAACTTTATGAGTTTGACAAAAGTCTTGATAAAAAGGTTAATTTATTTATTACTTATGTCTTCCCCCAATTATTTGAATGGTAGTATATCACGGTTTTCAATAAAATGTTTTTAATATAATAAAAAAAAATCTTCACCATAGATAATATATTTACACAGAGAAACAGTTCTTGCTTAAAATAACTGGTTTTACTGTTTTTTTGATCAAATAATTGCAGCCATGGTAAGCATCATAAACTTCTTTCAAAATATTTTATAACATGTAACTATTTTATAATAGATATACCCTAAATTTTAAAGAAATATATCCCATTCAACAACATATAATCCTCCACCTTAATGTTTCCTTGATGACGGCTTTGAGGAAAGGCATGCCGTTCACATCTTCTGCTGTTGAGATTCTGTCATCCTTTAAGACCTTGGTTACCTCCTGATACAAAGTCTCCTGAGCTGCTGGGTCTTTTGAGAGGAGATAAAGTGCCCACAACAAGGTGTTGGAGGTCTAGAACATCAATAAATATCATTTTAAAATCAAAAATAATCTTGAAACGGTAGTGATGACCTTTTCTTCCCTGTTATGACTAGCATCGGACTAAAATTGCTTCTCAAGCAAGAGAAAATGTACGCCAAGATTGGATTTACATTGCCAATTTTACATTGTCTTGTTTTTTTGTGTGAGTATGTTGTTGTATATTGCACTGTCTGTATTTTGCACTGTCTGTATTTTGCACTGTCATTGTATTTACACTATCTGTATTTTGCACTGTTTGTATTTTGCACTGTCGTTGTATTTTGCACTGTCGTTGTATTTGCACTATCTGTATTTTGCACTGTCTGGAGCCAGCACCTAAGCTTTTCACTCATCATAGCACACGTGCTGCTGATGATGTGACAATAAAAGTGATTTGATTTGATTTTGTCAATTGTACAATCAAGGCCGAAAGTATTCATACCCCTGGGGAATATGAATAGGACTGGGTGGCATATATCAGTATATTTTTGTAATCGATATGGTGTGAAAATATAATCTATTATGAATCTATGCAATATTTCCATTTTGCTGTAAGGGGTGCCTTAACTACTCAACATCGTTCCAATCCCCTGAGACCTTCATTCATCTTCAGAACACAAATGAAGATATTATAGATGAAATCTGAGAGCACTCTTAACTTCTATATAGTGATGGTCATTGAATGTTCAACGAAATGGAACCAAAGAAAAGGAACCAGGTCCCAGTAAAATACAGTATGTTCCACTGCTGACTATAATAACTAGGGATGTCCCGATCAGGTTTTTTTTGCCCTTGAGTCCGAGCCATTTGATTTTGAGTATCTGCCGATACCAAAACCCGATCCAATACTTCTATAATACATAAAAAAATAATAAAGAAGAGTGAAGAAACAGATCCAGGATGTTCCTAATTTTTTATTCAATTCACCTTATTTTAACATTCAGAGCAAAACAAACAGAGCACTTCTGTGAGGTAACTTGAACAATCAAGTAATAAATAAAATAAATTCTTCACTATTGGACTTTAGTGCAACAGTAAATAGAAAAACAATCTAATATAAAAACAAATAGCACCTCAACTTAAAATACCCGGCAGGCAATCCCAGGTTTACATATCTCACAGTTTGCTATAGCAATGTTGTCGTTGTCTTTATAATACCTCCAGAACACAGACATACTCACGCTTCAAGCTGCTACTGTGTTCTACTCTGCCGCCATTTAACCAATAGCGTCTCTGCAACAAAGTGATGTCATGCCGCACGCATTGCTGTTTCTGTGTGAAGTCAAGAAAGAGGTCTAACTCTGTGCCACCGCATAACTATCGATGTGCTGTTGTGTTGTTTTTTGTAACACAAATGTGCTTCATATGATTACAGTTGAACTCCCGAAGTCACATGGAATGATTTGACTACATTTCTTGGTTCCTTTCTGGACTTTAAATGTTCTGGACTATTTCTGTATATGGATGATGAGAGAGCTCACAGATTTCATCTAAAATATCTTTATTTGTGTTCTGAAGAAGAATAAAGCTCTCAGGGGATTGGAATGACATGAGGGTGAGTAATTAATAACAGATTTTTCATTTTTTTAAATTAATTTCAAACCCTTCTAGGTATAGGGTTCCTTTAGCAAAGATGAATAGATTTACTTAATAAGAAGAGGTGGTCGCTGTTTGTAGTATTATTGATGTTGTGTGATGTTGTATATTTGTTGTGAATTGTCAAAATCTATTAGTCTGCAGAACAAATCACCCCAAAAGGGGACAATATAGTTTACATTAACATCATTTTTGAGTGAATAATACCTTTATTAAATGAGTGGCTAAAATATTTGTTGTTGGAAAAAAAAGCCATATTTTACACCTTCAAGTAAATGTATTGTTATTATAGCAGCAAGTGTGAAGTGACTATCGTAACAGGGTAATCACAACAGTTAAAATTGCTAATAATTAAAATAGAAAAGTACTTTAATGTGAGTACACGTTATACATACTGTATGTTACATGTGCACATTTTGAGCAATGTATTGAGCAATGTATTTTGGTCAGTTCGCTTAATGGCCACAGGTGTTGTTAATAACATGGCTTTCTGAATTCTACATATAACCAATATTTAAAACTCTTACAAATTTTGTTTACATAGTCAAATCTATAGAAGGAGCATCTTACCGTGTCGACTCCAGCCAGCAGCAGCTCAGATACACTTCCATAAATTTCTTTGCTGGTCATCTTGCCACTAGAAAGCAGGTATGTGAGATACTCTCCAGCAACCTCCTGATTGGTATCTACACGCTTCTGAATGGCCTCCATCTTCATGTCAATCATTTTTGTTCCTATGAATAATCCATATGTATCAACATTATTAAACTCCACAACAAATCTCTTGAAGTCAGTCTGAAGCTGTTGGGTGAATCTTACCGAACTTGAATATCCCATCCCAGCCATCAATGTACTTCTGCCAGAATGGCAAGTAATTGCGGGTCCAGTTGGGCAGCAGGGCCACATGCATATTGTAGGTGAACATTTGAGCAATGGAATTAATAAACTCCTGTGTCTCAGCGGGAATCTCTTTCTCCAGACAGCCAATGCGTGTCTCGAAGAGAATGGATGCAATCCCTGTAAAGAAAAGTATCCCAATTATTGTGGGCAAATTGAAAGCATGTTTAAAATGGTGATACATTAGTATGCAATTTGACTGTAATAATATAAAGACAAAAATTAGTTTTATTAAATGTAAGGCTTATAACATGACTCATAATATTATAACATTATATCAGGGATCTTACAGCAGAATGATGACAATTAATGAACTTTCTCTATAAAACAATAGAAAACATTTTTGTAACACTTAAATATATTACATTTTAATAATTAGAAATTTAGCTTAGTGGGCAAATGTTACATCATTTACATCACTGCTAAATACGAAGAAACAAAAAATACTGACCCTTCATTAAGCTGTTTGTTAATTTAGCTTTTTTTTTCTTTTATTTATTTTACTAAAAGAAATAAACTGTTTATTTTAAATAAAAGACTCGAGTCAGTATGATTCATGCGATACTAGAGACTGGAGAAATGATGATAAATACAGTAATCAGCTTTACCATCACAGAAATCGTTTACATTTTAAAATACAAAAACAGATATTTTAATTTGTAACACTATTTCTTAAGAATATTACTGTTTTTACTGTAATGAAAAAATCTGATTAAGGTCTTGGAGAGCATAAAAGACTACCAAAAATAAATGCTATTGATCTTTGATACATTGTACTAAAAAGTTTTGTTATTTTAAATGTAACTAAACATAATTTTACAATTTATTTCACAATTGCTAATGTTGTATTCGTCCATTTTTTAAAGTATTACTTGCACTTTGTTTCATGTTGTAATGTCAGGTTGCTTCCTAATTACCCTTTTGGGAATATATATACTTTACTTCTGCTTAAGAGATTTAATTTCACACACCAATGAAGTGGAAATACCTTCAAGGGAGAATCGGTAAAGCTCATTGGTCACATTAGAGACCAGATCCCCCGTAGGACTCATCTCCCGCAGATAGTAAATGCGTTTGATGAAGTCTGTGATCACTTCATTCACCACATCTCCATACTGAACCGAGTCCTTTGGATGCAGCATGCGTTTGTTCAGCACCGCCCGCAGTTTGTACCATTTCTCTCCTTCTCTGTTGCACAACACAGTCTCTTTTCAGATGAGCAACAAAACAGCGCAACTTGATAAGAGTTTATTAGTTTATAACACGAAACGGCTACATTAGCCAAATGTACTTTGGCCTCATAAAATCTCCAGACTTAATTAGTTGTGCATATTAAATGGGCTCTAAAACATGTGCTATTTATACAAATCTTTTGTTTTTACTCTGTGAAAGGACCATAGCTAATGCCTCTTAAGTCCCGGTGCTCTGTCCACAGAGTCATGTATCCTCTGCATGGATATTTCTCATCTTTTCGAAGAAGCTCTTCCAGTAGCTCCACACTGCTTATTGAAATGCCTTGGAGGTTTCCAGCATTCATTTTCCACAAGGGGCCATAAACCTGTTTTTGATATAACTGGAGAGATAAAAAAAAAGATGTAAAACATAACCAAGATGTCCTTGCCCAGCAGGCACACAACATCATTAGGCATTAAGATTAGGTTAGATTTAGGTCATGACGTCAGGTGACCAAAATTCAATGTCTAGCCAACGTCTAAGGACAATGTTATTTTGACGTCCAAAAACGACATCAAATTACGTTGATATTTGGTTGATTTTAGGTTGTGTTGGAAAGTGACCAAAATCCAATGTCTGACAGATGCCATAGTAGTAACGTCCACACAACGTCAAGGTGTAACATGATTAGACGTAGATATTTGGATGACTTTAGGTTGGACATTGAACAGTGATGTCAGCCTGACATTAGATTTTGACATCAACCCAATTTTCATTTCCAAACAAAATCCAACATCGCCACGATGTTGGGGTACAACGTCAATATAACGTTATATTGACGTCCTGTGCCTGAAGGGTGTGGTCTTGATATAAATTGCAATTATTACACATTTATTAGCCTACAGATAATTACACATCTCCTAATCGATTCAGAGCAGGTAACAAACAGGCACAACTACAGTTGAAGTCAGAATTATTAAACCTATTTTTTCCACCAATTTCTGTTTAACGAAGAGAAGATTTTTCAACACATTTCTAAACAAAATAGTTTTAATAACTCATTTCTAATAACTGATTTATTTGATCTTTGCCATGATGACAGTAAATAATGTTTGACTAGATATTTTTCAAGACACTTCTATACAGCTTAAAGTGACATTTAAAGGCTTAACTAGGTTAATTAGGTTAACTAGGCAGGTTAGGGTAATTAGGAAAGTTATTGTATAACAATGGTTTGTTTTGTAGACTATAGAAAAAAATATATATTGCTTAAAGGGTCTAATAATTTTGACCTTAAAATGGCTTTTAAAAAATTAAAAACTGCTTTTATTCTAGGCAAAATAAAAAATAAGCCTTTTCAAGAAGAAAAAAATATATTATCAGACCAACTGTGAACATTTCCTTGCTCTGTTAAACATCATTTGGGAAAAATTTAAAAAAGAAAAAAATCAGAGGGGGTTTAATAATTCTGATTTCAACTGTACCTATTTAAAAGTGTTCAGTTTTACATGACAGCTGTTTCTTTTCAATTCAGTAAAACACCTGACAGTCTGAGGACATAAACAATAACAATAATGTCAAGAGTCCTGCAGATACAATCACATGATGAACAAATTACAGTTGCTATTTCTTTATACCTGTAGCTCGTGTGCACTATTTAGGTACCCTTTGAAGAGCATTTGATACAACATGGTAAAGAGTGTGATCTCTGGAAGGTCAGCCTCAGTCTTCAGCTTTCTGTGGCCGTCCTGGACACTGACAGAAGCAGCCGCAACATTCCCTGCTGCTCTCCTGAAGCCTGTGGCCGCTGCCGTGGGTCTCAGAAAACCCAATCCGAGCCTTTCAGCAGAGCTCAAGGCAAAACAAACAGCCATTATAGACATAGAAAGAAGAATGAGGTTAACGACACCAATCGGAATGGGAGGGAGAGGGAGGTGGGACGAAAAGACTCACTAGTTAACCCTTCACTATCTGTTGTATTATGATATAGCGTGGGGAGTTTTTTTTTTTTTTTAGAAAATGTGAATTGTTATTATCATTAATAAAAGAGAATGACCTTTAAAATATTGTCTAGCACACACCCGTGTGTCGTTACAAACTGTCTGGCTTTTCTGGAGCACAAAAGTTGAAAAAAGTTGTTTTTGTTCTCCAAAAAATAACAAATAGAACACATAGATATGACTGCTGGATGTGCGCGTATTCATCTGCAATACGTCATATAGACGTCCTTGCAAGGCATTTAGTCGACGTCTAAGCAACGAATCATCACAGACGTTCAATATTAGACTATGTCTGTGTGAGACATCAGATTTATATAGCATACATGTCGTTTTAATTTGTGTTATGACAGGCTGAGAAAGTCAGAGAAGTCAGTTTTTAAACTAATATAATACTTATAATGTTTGTATGCGTTTCAAAATTCATATTGAAATGAAAAGGAAACTGTAAATTATTTTGTGCTGTCACATGACAGTCAATGAATTTGTGTTTATGCAAGTCTGCAAAAATATGTTGTTTGATTGATAATGCAAAGAACAGTTAATACAAGATGAGCAGAAATGCAAGAAATTAAAGTACTGCAGTGAAATTAACAAATATCTACAATCCCCGTTTCTCCAATAATTAACAATAACACAGATACTTTTAATTCATTATAAATTTTAATTGATTCTATAAAATATATACATGGCTATTATCACAATGAAATTGTGACGACACACTGAGGACTGGACACAGGAGGGATATATATAAACTGGTATTTATTCACAAAGTCAATAATGGGAGATAGCAATGAGTTCAGAGAGAGTTCGTTGTAAACAAGGAAGTTCAATGATAGCATGGAAGTACGTTGCAGACACACGACACACTTAACTTATCCGGGGAAGACGATGAACACTGAATGCACTGGAACACAGGAGGGAATCGAGGAGACGCTGGAGCAGTAGAAACACTGGCAATGGATCGGGTGATTCTCATGGATGTGAAGATCAGAACCGACCGAGTGAGCGGAGGTGCTTCTTATAGTGTGTGTGTGTGTGTGTGTGTCTGTGCGCAGGTGGTGCCAATTAGTAATCAGGTGAGTGAGAGCGAGTGCAATTGAGTTCAGGTGAGTCCAATGGATCCAGCGACTGCCTGATATTACCCCCTCCTCCAGGGGCAGCTCCTGATGCCTTAACACAATGCCGCGACTTTGAAGGGCCGGCCAGTCTGGGTGGGTTTCAATGGAAGTCATCTAAGAGCGATGGATCCAGGACATCGGCTCTCGTTACCCAGGATCTTTCCTCCAGGCCGTATCCCTCCCAGTCGATCAGGTATTCGAGCTGGTTGGACCGGTGTTGTGAATCCACAATCTCCCTGACTGAATACACTGAATTCAGTTCCAGGACGTCGGGAGGTGGGGGCGCCGTATCAGCTCCAGGGGGTTTTGTTATGGGAGAGAAACAGTGCTTTAGTAATGATACGTGGAACGTGGGGTGAATTCTGTACCTGTGGGGGAGTTGGAGCTGATACGTGACTTCATTTATCTGCCTCAGTATCTTGAAGGGACCAATATAGCAGGGACAAGGAAATGTTGGAGATCCTTCACGGAGTGGGGTTGTTGCCATTCTCTTATGGCCTTTACCTTCTCCTGGTCCTTCTGGATGCCTTAGGGGGAGATGATGTAGCCCAGAAATTGGAGCGTTTATGGAACTCACATTTCTCAAGCTTAAGGAAAAACAGATGTTGTCACAGACATTGGAGTACCTTAGAGACATGATTGCGATGCTCAGTCAGGTTTCGGGAATAAATGGATGTCATCGATGTATACAATCACAAATCTATGGAGGAAATCTCGGAATACTTAATTCATGAAGGTTTGAAAGATGGCAGGTGAGATGTTGAGGCCACAGGGCATTACCCAGTATTCATAGTTACCAGCAGGTGTAATGAAAGCTGTCTTCCATTCATCTCCAGCTCTGATTCGTACGAGATTGTATGCACTCCTCAGATCCAACTTACTGAAGGTGTGAGCTCCGCGCAGTTCTTCGAGGGCTGCTGGGACCAGGGGGAGCAGATAGGGCTGAGGAATGAGTTGAGAACTGACTGCTCGGTAGTCTATATAGGGCCGGAGACTTCCATCTTTCTTACCCAAGAAGAAGAAACTCGAAGCTGCCGGTGAGGTGGATGGTTGGATAATTCTTTGATGGAGCATCTCTGACACATAATCCTCAAACGTCTTGCACTCCGGGATGGACAGCGGGTATATCTTTCCCTTTGGTAACAGGCAGCAGAATGATGGCACAGTGCCATGACCGATGAGGTGGTAACTTGGTGGCTGCCTGCTTGCTTAACACATCCTGGAATGTTGTATACTCAGGTGGGACATTCTGGGGAGTGGAGACTTCGCGGCTTTCGATGCTAGTGGTGGCCACTGGGAGTGACATCGAAGAGGAAACTGGGGTTTTCACAGGGATCATACAGTGCTCAAGACACTCATTTTTCCATTGTAATAATTTGCTACGGTCCCACCTGATTTCCGGGCAATGATGAGATGTTATCCAGGATGATATCCACGGTGGATTGCTCCAGTACCAGAAAACTATTCCTTTCCTTGTGAAGAAGACATCATCAAATTTGCAGATGACACCAAAGTGATTGGTCTAATCAGCAACAATGACGAGACTGCCTACAGGGAGGAAATACAGCATCTGGCCACTTGGTGCCCCGACAATAATCTGCTCCTTAACACCACCAAGACCAAGGATCTCATCGTGGACTTCATGAAGGGACGAACAAGCTCACATTATCCCATCCACATCAGTGGGATGGCCGTTGAGCCTGTCTCATCCTTCAAGTTCCTGGGGACCCACAACTCAAAGGACCTTTCCTGGACCACCAACACCTCCAGCCTGGTCTAGAAGGATCACCAGCGTCTATTTTTCTTAAGGCAACTTAAGAAGAACCAGCTCTCTTCAGCCATCTTGGTGAACTTCTACCGCTGCACAATAGAAAGCATCCTGACCAACTACGTCACAGTCTGGTATGGAAGCTGCTCTGTTGCTGAGCGTAAGGCACTGCAGCGGGTGGTGAAAAAAACTGCCCAATGCATCACAGGGACCACACTGCCAGCCATGGAGGACATCCAGAAGAAACACTGCGCCGAGCACGCAGTATTCTTAAGAATTCCTCTCACCCTGCTCACAGACTGTTTTCTTTCCTGCCTTCAGGCAGGCGCTTCAGGCTCCGCCGGACAAAAACCAGCAGATTTAGGAACAGCTTTTTCCCAAGAGCTGTCTCCCTTTTGAACTCTGCCCCTCACTGACTTTTTTGCCCCCCTAATACACTCCCCACTCTCCTCATAACTTATACTCCTCATAATTACTGCAGAAATATGGGTAAGGTCGTTCCTCTTGCATTCCAGCAGAAGGAGCGTTTGGGCAAACTCATTAGTCTTCGTCAAAGGGAATCTTCAGTCAAGGAGTTTCAACAGCCCCCTTCAGTTCTCGGAGATGGGGATACTGTCATTCTGGCAGTTTGTGAGCTATCTGTACCACAGCCAGGGGAACAGTGGCCTGCCTCCCCTTGATCCACCATCCCTCCCGCTCACAGACTGCCAAATCCCCAGTCCTCCGATGACCCACCAGCAGAGATGGAGGAGGAAGAATGGGCCTTCCTCACCTGTCATCCACCTAGAGGTGACTGAACCCACTGCAGCTCAGTACCTGTGGCACTTAGGCTTCTAGCTCTGCCGGCCCCAGCCCGACTCCAAGCCCTGCCGGCCCCAGCCAAGCTCCTTGCCTTACCCGAACCACCCAGATGCCTTGCACTGCCGGTACCAGCCCGGCTCCTAGCCGTGCCGGCCCCAGTCCAGTTCTCATTCAGCCAGCTCCCCACAGGCCTCCAGCCCAGCCGGCACCCCACAGGCCTTCCCTTTCAGGGTTCTGCCACTCTGGTCTTGTTAATTCTTGTTTTAGTGGCCAGAGTCCAGACTCTCATGTCTTGTGTTGTACTCGACTCGAGTTTTCTTGGGTCGGGCACTGCTTTTCTGTTATTGTGTGTGTCTCTGTACAAGTGCCATTTGTGAGCGTGCTTGGGCCGTGCGCGTTCCCGCTGGATGCGGGCGCGTGAGGTCTGGGCGTGTTTGCGATTGGGCGCTCTTGTGCTCGTGTTTATGTTTGTCTGTCTGCAGCGTGGTGTTTCATTCCCAGCGTCTCAGTCTAGTTGGTTTCGGTTGCCGCTGGGATGAAATATGCATGCAGCGTGTGTGAGTGCACGGTGAGTGTTTTCATTCATCGTGTACTCGTGTCTTGCGTTCAATCCTCTGATGGTGTTGTGTTTAGCACGTGGTGCATATTTACATGCACCTCGTGCTTAGTGTTGTCATATGAACACGCAGTTAATGAATTCTCATTGGCTGTGTGTTATAGTCCCGTTTTTTGTGAGCACGCTTGTGGTGTTTTCTTGTGTCATGTGCTCTCCCGTCAATTGTCTAGTCCCACCCTCCTTGTTAACTTATTATTAGTTTATCATGTTCACCTGTTTTTGTTAATTATTTCTGCTTATATTCTCCTCATGTCTGCTGTCCTGTGCCAGTTCGTCGTCGTTTCCTGCCTTGTCCTGTTCTCCAGTCCCGATCCCTGCCAGCCTGCCCAGTCTAGTTTGTTTTGATTGTTTATTTGTTTTAATAATGTTTTCCCCCTCAGGTTAGTTTATTTTACTGTTTATTTCATTTTTTGTTTTATTAAATACCCATTTACCCTGCACTTGAGTCCTCGCTCCTTTCCCCTCCACTGACTGTGACAAAAAAACCTGTATATAATGTTCGTAGTACATCCATCTGTTAATATCACCATAGTTTTTCTGCATATTTTTCTATAATTTATACCTATATCCTGCAATTGTTGCTATTGCACTCCTGGTTAGACCTAAACTGCATTTCGTTGCCTTGTACTTGCACATGTGTAATGAAAATAAGTTGAATCTAATTTAATAAAAAAAAAAATCCGATCTCCGGGATAAACTCAGGGGAATGATATCTGACTTTCCCCCGTTGCAGTGGTTTTCCTTGTATGGTTTCGACTGAATATTGTACATGGTGACGGAGACGGGGTAGCTGTAGTTGTTCAAAACAGGTTTGGGAAATGAAATTGCCAGAAGATCCAGAGTCTATGAGAGCTGAGACAGAGCATGAAAAGTCTGGGGTGACTAATATGCCAGGAGTAAGTGTAAGTTTGGACACTTCATCATTAACATGAATTGTACTCACCACGGGACGAGGGGGTTTTCTCTGATGAAATGACCAGGTTCTCCACAGTAAAGACATTCTCCTCGTGACATCCATCTGGATTGTTCGGTTTTAGAGAGGCGAGAGGAATCTACTTGCATGGATTCTGGTACTGGAGGGCAGGCAGCACTGGGAGCGAACTGGTGAGCGGTTTCAGGGCTGTGACAGGCAGCTAATCGTTGAGCTACTCGAGTGGTGGGTTAAAGGATATTTTCCAATCCTGTGGTCTCATCATAAATCGCTATAGTAGATCTGAGGTTGGCATTTAACCCTTATCGATATGCATCAATGAGAGCTGTCTCATTCCAGCCACTAGCCGCCGCCAGAGTGCGGAATTGGATTGTGTATTCGGAGATGGAAAAGCTTCCTTGCCGTAAACTAAATAGCTGGTCAGATGTGGAGAGAGATCCGGTAGCCAAGCTGAAACCTGCAAAAAAATGGGCAGTGAACTGTGCATATAAATTCATTATGACACTTTTGGAATTCCATATAGCTGTAGCCCATAACAGGGCCTTACCAGTCAGCAGGGAGATGAGAAAGGCTACCTGAGATCTTTCGGTGGGGAATTGACTCTGATGCATCTCGATATACAGGTTGACTTGGAGTAAGAAACCGCTACACTCAGCTGCTTCACCAGAGTAACTTTGTGGAAGTGCCATGGGACTGCCTGAGGCAGAGACAGTCTCTGGAGGTTGAACAACGCGGAGGAGTGAAGCCTTAAGCGCAACGACAAATTCGGTGAGGGTGTCCAAAGGTGTGGGTGTCGTGTGCCCGGGATCCATCCCGATATCTGTTTTCGGTCGGTCCTTCTGTCACGACACACTGAGGACTGGACACAGGAGGGATATATATAAACTGGTATTTATTCACAAAGTCAGTAATCATGTGAGTGAGAGCGAGTGCAAGTGAGTTCAGGTGAGTCCGATGGATCATTGGGCGACAAAATATATTATTAATACTCTTGTACAGGGTCTTTTATACATCCTACTACAAAGAACAGAAGAATTATATTCAGTTAAAGCCATTGACAAATTCAGATAAATCACTTCAGCTGATAATTCCTTATGTACATATGCAGTTCATATATTGTTGAGTTATGCTTCAGTCTTCTGTCTCTCCACAAAGTGCAGATTGACCTTTTTGTTGGGAACAAGCACTGAACGAAAGTTTGCCTTAACTTCACCTACAGTCGGGTCTGGTCGGATTTCAAACAACTGGATTAGCTGGAATTAAAAAACACAAATCACAAACAGCACAATTAATAATGCAATGTCACTGTCTGGCACAGACTTTTATAATAATTCTGTCATTTTCTCTCACCCTTGCCAAAGCCAGATGCATTTCTAGTTCAGCAATGCGACGACCGACACAGGCTCTGACTCCAAATCCAAATGGGATTGACCCAAACGGGTTTGGTCTGGTTCTGCCATCTCGCAGCCAGCGCTCAGGTTTGAACTTCTGTGGTTCTGGGAAGACTTTCTCATCATGGCTGATTGCATAGTGGCACAGATTGAATGTTGTCTGTTCCAAAAAAAAAGGAGTTGATTTAGGGGTCAATTTCAAAATGTGCAACTCTTTTTTTTTTTTTTTTTTGCTTCCTAACAACATGAGGCCAATTCACCTTTTTAGGAAAAAAGTATTCACCAATTACGACTTCAGTTTCTGCAATAAGACGGGAATTTACAGGCACCACAGGATACAACCTGCGCAGAAAATTACACATGCAAATACATTATAAAATGTAATAGTACAGTACATGTGTGCATGTATTCATGTTTGAAATAATTAACTTTATGATTTTGACAGATGACTCTTATGATCCCTAAGGGTATATTTATTCAAACTAAATCAAAATATTAATTCATGTGTTACTTACACCAATATAATATTAATGTATAAATAATATAAATAACATTAACTAACTGCAGCCATGGCAAGCATAGGATATTCTTTCAAAACATTTTAGAAAATCTGACCATTTTATAAAAGGTATTGCATAAATTGTAAAGCAATATATCCCATTCAACAACATAATCCTCCACCTTAATGTTTCCTTGATGACGGCTTTGAGGAAAGGCATGCTGTTCACTTCTTCTGCTGTTGGGATTCTGTCATCCTTTAAGACCTTGGTTACCTCCTGATACAAAGTCTCCTGAGCTGCTGGGTCTTTTGAGAGAAGATAAAGAGCCCACAACATGGTGTTGGAGGTCTAGAAGATCAGTAAAGATCATTTTAAAATCAAAAACCATCTTGAAATGGTAGTTGTGATGACCTTTTCTTCCCTGTTATGACTAGCATCAGACTGAAATGGCTTCTTAAGCAAGACAAAATGTACGCCAAGATTGGATTTTGTCGAATATGAATAGGACCGGGTGGCATATATCAGTATATTTGTTGGAATAAAATATGGTGTGAAAATGTAATTATTATAAATATATGAAACATTTCAATTTTGCTTTCAGTGGTCCCTTGTGCATGTAAGTTTGTGCTAAATTTAAAGGTAAAGTTCACTCAAAAATGACAATTCTGTTATTATTATTGACCCTCATGTCATTCCAATCTATGTTCATCTTCAGAACCCAAATTAAGACATTTTAGATGAAATCTGAGAGTTCTCTCATCCTCCATAGACAGCAACAGTCCTGAGATGTTCAAAAATAAGGAACCAAAAACTGTCAAAACATTCCATGTGACTTCAGTGGCTCAGTGCATGTTTGTAAGGAGCAATACATTCTGCAGCTGACTCTAATGGCAAATATGTCATATTGGCCAGAGTAAAAGTACACTTCTGTCATGAAAGACATAGGCAAGCAAACTTGTTCGTTCCTTTATTCATTTTTTTTTTCTGCTTAGTCCCTTTATTAATCAGGGGTCACCACAGCGGAATAAACTGCCAACTTATCCAGCATATGTTTTACACAGCGGATGCCCTTCCAGCTGCAATTTAGCTTACCCAATTCACCTATTGCGCATCTCTTTGAACTTGTGGGGGAAACCGGAGCACCCGGAGGAAACCGACGTGAACAGGGGGAGAACATGCAAACTCCACACAGAAATGCCAGCTGACCCAGCCAAGGCTCGAACCAGCGACCTTCTTGCTGTGAGGCGACAGCGCTACCCACTGCGCCACCGCATCGCCTGCAAACTTGTTTTTACAGTGTTTTTTTTTTTTTTCTTTGAGCTTTATATAATGATGATGAAGCCTTTATTAATCACAACACTGTTATAGGCAGGAAAATTGGACTCATCCGACCAAACACAAACATCACACATTTTAGTGGAAGACAGGTCAGAATTCATGTGAACCCCTGAAATCACATGGAATGCTTTGACAATGTTTTTTGGTTCCTTTCTGTACTCAAGATGTCTCAAGACTATGGAGGATGAGAGAGCTCTCAGATTTGATCTAAAATATCTTAATCTGTGTGGTTCTTTGTTCTGAAGAAGAACAAAGTTCATCAGAGGATTGCAATGAAATGAAATTGTACATCATTTGCATTTTTGATTCATTTTGACCCATTTCATACGCCATCTCATTATAGGGTCCCTGTAGCAAAGATCAACAGATTTCAATTTTAATTTGCTTCTCGTGCTACTGATTTGCTTAATCTTAATGGGAAGTAGTAGTCGCTGTTTTTAAAACTATTGAAGTCTGTGTGTGAAATGTGAAAATCTATTGTGCTGCAAAACAAATCACCCCAAACGGAGACAATAAAGTTTACTGTAACAGTATTTTTGAATGAATTAGAGTAGCTAAAATATACATTTTACTAAAAATATTTGCTGTTGGAAAATAAATATGCCTTATGTAGAAATTTACACTTACAATTACATGTATTGTTATCATAGCAGCAAGTGTGAAGTGACTATCATAACAGGGGTAATCACAACAGTTAAAATTGCTAATAATTAAAATAGAAAAGAACTTTAATGTGAGTACACGTTATACATACTGTATGTTACATGTGCACATTTTGAGCAATGTATTGAGCAATGTATTTTGGTCAGTTCGCTTAATGGCCACAGGTGTTGTTAATAACATGGATTTCTGAATTCTACATATAACCAATATTTAAAACTCCTACAAATTTAGTTTACATAGTCAAATCTATAGAAGGAGTATCTTACCGTGTCGACTCCAGCCAGCAGCAGCTCAGATACACTTCCATAAATTTCTTTGCTGGTCATCTTGCCACTAGAAAGCAGGTAGGTGAGATACTCCCCAGCAACCTCCTGATTGGTATCTACACGCTTCTGAATGGCCTCCATCTTCATGTCAATCATTTTTGTTCCTAAGAGAAATCCATATGTATCAACATCATTAAACTCCACAACAAATCTCTTGAAGTCAGTCTGAAGCTGTTGTGTGAAGCTTACCGAACTTGAATATCCCATCCCAGCCATCAATGTACTTCTGCCAGAATGGGAAGTAATTGCGGGTCCAGTTGGGCAGTAGGGCCACATGCATGCTGTAGGTGAACATTTGAGCAATGGAATTAATAAACTCCTGTGTCTCAGCGGGAATCTCTTTCTCCAGACAGCCAATGCGTGTCTCGAAGAGAATGGATGCAATCCCTGTAAAGAAAAGTATTCCAATTATTGTGGGCAAATTGAAAGCATGTTTAATATACTGATACATTAGTATGCAAATTGACTGTAATAATATAAAGACAAAAATTGTTTTATTAAATGTTAGGCTTATAACATGACTCATAATAATTTAACATTGTATCAGGGATCTTACAGTAGAAGGATGACAATTAATAAACTTTCTCTATAAAACAATAGAAAACATTCTTGCAACACTTAAATATATTACATTTTAATAATTAGAAATTTAGCATAGTGGGCAAATGTTACATCATTTACATCACTGCAAAATACGAAGAAACCAAAAATACTGACCCTTCAGTAAGTTGTTTTATACTTTTTTTCTTCTTTTTTCTTTTATTTATTTTACTAAAAGAAATAAACTGTTTATTTCAAATAAAAGACTGGAGTCAGTATGATTCATGTGATACTAGAGACTGGAGAAATGATGATAAATACAGTAAATGTTGATAAATCAGCCTTGCCATCACAGAAATCGTTTACATTTTAAAATACAAAAACAGATATTTTAATTTGTAATATTATTTCTGAAGAATATTACTGTTTTTACTGTAATGAAAAAATCTGATTAAGGTCCTGGAGAGCCTAAAAGACTTCTATCAAAAACAAATGGTATTGATCTTGGATACGTTGTACTAAGAAGTTTGGTTAATGTAAATGTAACTAAACATAAGCTATTTCACAACATATTACTATAATTGCTAATGTTGTATTTGTCCAGCAATTGTCACATTTTTTTAAAGTATTACTTGCACTTTGTTTCATGTTGTAATGTCAGTTTGTTTCCTAATTTCTCTTTTTTGAAATTACTTAAGGGATTTAATTTCACACACCAATGAAGTGGAAATACCTTCAAGGGAGAATCGGTAAAGCTCATTGGTCAGATTAGAGACCAGATCCCCGTAGGACTCATCTCCCGCAGATAGTAAATGCGTTTGATGAAGTCTGTGATCACTGCATTCACCACATCTCCATACTGAACCGAGTCTTTTGGATGCAGCATGCGTTTGTTCAGCACCGCCCGCAGTTTGTACCATTTCTCTCCTTCTCTGTTGAACAACACAGTCTCTTTATATTACACGAAACAGCTACATTAGCCAAATATACTTTGGCCTCATAAAATCTCCAGACTTGATTAGTTGTGCATATTAAATGAACTGTAAAACATGTGTTATTTATACAAATCCTTTGTTTTTACTCTGTGAAAGGGCCATAGCCAATGCCTCTTAAGTCCCGGTGCTCTGTCCACAGGGTCATGTATCCTCTGCATGGATATTTCTCATCTTTTCGAAGAAGCTCTTCCAGTAGCTCCACACTGCTTATTGAAATGCCTTGGAGGTTTCCAGAATTGATTTTGCTTAAGGGGCCATAAACCTGTTTTTGATATAACTGGAGAGATTAAAAAAGATGTAAAACATAACCAAGATGTCCCTGTGGTCTTGAAATAAATTGCAGTTATTACACATCTATTAGCCTATAGATAATTACACATCTCCAAATCGATTCAGAGCAGGTAACAAACAAGTACAACTAACTATTTAAAAAGTGTTCAGTTTTAAATGACAGCTGTTTCTTTTCAATTCAGTAAAACACCTGACAGCCTCACCCAGATAGCAAATTACATCTGGCCCAGATATGGCCCACATCCCCCACATTCTTCTGGCCCACATACCGTGTGGAATGACGGCGATGACTCAACCTGATTGTGGCTGACATAA
Source organism: Danio kyathit (assembly GCA_903798195.1). Lineage (NCBI taxonomy): Eukaryota > Metazoa > Chordata > Actinopteri > Cypriniformes > Danionidae > Danio > Danio kyathit. Next base: position 46,905,459 of record LR812527.1, on the reverse strand, counting down.
GAATCCAAAAGTCAGCCACAACTGAACCAGATCTGGGCCACATCTCAGAAAAAGCATGGTCCATAACTGGGCCAGATGTGGCCCATACACTTTCTCAGATCTGGCCCAGCTGTGGCCCATGCACTTTCTCAGATCTGCCCCAGATGCGGCCCAGGCACTTTCTCAGATCTGGCCCAGATTCAGTCCATGCAATTTCTCAGATCTGGCCCAGATGCGGCCCATGCAATTTCACAGGTCTGGCCCAGATCTGGTTCAGTTGTGGCTGACTTTTGGGTTAGATGTGGCTCACATCTACATTTGGTAGCTATATGAATCACATTAAAAGGAATGCTTAATTTAAATCGCTTTATTTAAAAAAATGGCTTTAAAGGAAGCATATAAATTGATAAATACAAATATGTAATTTATATAAATTATATAAATAGATGCATACAAAATAAACAAAAAACAGATTGATTAATGCAATACAAATAAATATATAAATTAGATAAATAGATGCATACATAATAATCACAAATTAAATGCAAATATATATAAAAGTAAAACTTTGGTAATATATATATATAGAATAAGAAAATACAAACACACAAATGTATATAGAAATTAGATAAATAGATAAATACAGAATAAACACAGAATTTTTTATTTTTTTTAATAAAATGCATATTAATTAAATTAACAAATAATTTATAACCATATAACCAGAACCAATTATTAAAAAGATATGTAGAGGGCAATCCAAAAACAAGGTCAGAGGCGAGGCAAGAGTAAATAAACAAATTATAATTATAAAAACAAGATAAATAAGTATGAGTAGACAGAATAAACACACAAATCGCACATAAAAAAACAAACATATTATTTAAATAATTACGATTAAATATTTATTAGTATCTACCCAGAACCAATAAAAAAAACTGAAAATCCAACAGGGCAATCCAAGAGTGAGATCAGGGGCGAGCAAGGGTCAAAGCCAAAAAAGAAGTCCAATGCAAACATCCTGAAAACAGGAAAAGACAACAATTAAAAGGTGCTGTTTGCAGAATTCATACAGGCACAACTTGATTAAAATCAAGGACTTTTAAGCACTTTTTCAAGCACCTATTTTTATTTTCAAGACTGACACTCAACGTATTAAACACCTGAAATGTATTCACAGCAATACATAAAAACATTCCGAAGGAACTACCTAATGATGTATATTAAAAAAATGAATAATAATATAATAATTCATAATATTATTAATTCATAAAATCATAAACCTATTTTAAATGTGCTTGTGAAATATATATATATTTTATTGTTGATGTTTTCGCAGATGGAAAGAGAACTAAATTTGTACTTAACTAAAATACTATTACAATGATAAAATAATACACATTTTAGTAAATAATATTAATATTGTGTAAAAGTTCATAGAACTATTTTAGTTAGTTACATTTGAAAAAAAATCTGATTTTCATTACGGACCTTTTTTAGGTGCAAACTTGTTTGAATGGATTAATTGTTTAATTACAAGACTACATAAATTGGAATTTGCACTAACAAAGAAAGTATGGATGATTTGTCCTTTCATTACAACTAATACTTTTCAATACCACTGACAAAACTACCACATACTGTATAAGGCCATACAGACACTTTTTGGCCATTTAAAAAAAACAATACTTTCAAGCTTTGAAAGGTTTCAAGTATATGATGAAAAAATATTGAAAAATTTAGCCTTTTATTTACACATTTTACACAATTTTTCTTATTTGCTCATTCTGTGTCTGCCTTTACAATCTGTCAAATTTGTTGCTTAAATAACTTTACAGCAGATGGAAATTTTATTTTACACGATGTTAAACAAATGATTTTACAAAATGTTTTTTAAAAATAATAAGACAAATGACTTCGTTTCACTTGAGGTATTTGAAATATGACAACACAACATTTTTCAAAGTAGTGTTTTACGAGCCTTATTGTTTATTTTGATAAATGTAAAAACAGATTGTTTTGACTTGTAATGCCTGTACAATTTAGTGATGCTTTAAGACAAGACTATTTATAAATCATACAAATACCTCATTCAGAAACATTTCCAGCAAATAATTTTTGCAGTAAAGAAATTAAAGTTCCACCTTTGCTTAAAGTTCTGGTAAGCCAAGTTTCACTTTACAACACAGCCAAGTCTGTTAGCATTGTGATTGGTCATGCGTTGATCTAATTCTAAATACTATATAATTTTTATAATAACTTTATAATTACTTTATAATTATATATTTTTCTTCAAAACACAAAAACTCTTGTTTTAAAATTTATAAATATATTTATATTTAGGCCTTTATGTTATTTGCAATACATTTTTGTCCTTTAATATAAGCAGTCAGATATATGAACTGTACCGTGTAATTTTACCTACTCAAAATAAAACGCTCTTTTGGAATGTATTAACACTCAAGTACATGCACAGAACAGCATTTATAGCAAATCATCTAATGTAAATATTAACCTGCTTGGTTTTTAAGCATTGTTAAATGAGTTCCTAATCACTTGTGATTGGTCATGGCGTGGCTCTGGCGCAGTTCATTGATGAGTGACGCGGTAACTGACAGTCCACTATATTACGTCCACTGTATCTGTTCAGCTGAAGGAACGGAACCAACCCCGTGATGTCAGACACAGCATTATTTCAAGATGGCGGCGCCCTTGCGCTAAAAGCTCTAGTAAAACATGCCCTTTTCATCAAAATGGTTATATTTAATCGAGTTTGTTTAATATATTTTCATTAAAGCAGAAAGCAATTTACGAAATAATGTAAACTTGATTGACTGCATCACTTCCACTTTAAGACAAGAATTTCTGCTAGGCAATGTAGGAAGATCTGACACAAAGTTTTTCTCCATCCATAGTCTGAAATCTTGGTAATTAGTGAAAGAACCTTTAACTGACCGCAGATCTTGATGTGGTCTTTCTTGATCTGGTCTTCTCCACTTTTGATCCTTCTCTGGATTCATCTTTATAAGGAACCTGCTGAATGGAAAAACATCCTTAGTGATAAAACACGGAATATTTCATGCTCTAAAATGTTTGAAATAAAAGCAGAGTAACAGGACAAGCTTGTGGTGGAGGTTTGCTAGAAGAACCTGTGAGAGAGTATGTTGTGTGTGAGACAGACTGAGAAAGATTGTTATATGAATGTGTGTGAGAGTGTATGAATGTGAGAATGCATTCACGAGAGTGTGTCTTAGTTTGAGGATTTTTTTTGTGCAATGTGTGTGTATGTGAGAATGCCTGTGAGAGTGTGTGGATGTGAGTGTGAGGATTTGTTTGTGGCCCTGGGTGTGAGAGAGAGTGTGTTTTTGTGACTGTAAGGATTTGTGTGTGAGGGCGTGTGAGAATGTGAGGAAGCGTGTATAAGTGTGTGTGTATGTGAGTGTGTGAATATTTACTTGTTATGGTGTGTAAGAGAGTATGTATGTCTGAGTGAATTTGTTTGTGAGGGCATGGGTGTGTGTGAGTATGGGGATGCATGTGTGTGAGGATTTGTTTGTGATGGTATTTGAGAATGTGAGTATGTGTACAGATGCATGTATGATTTTAAAAGGTTTACCCTTAAAAATATGCAAGCGTACCACACAAATGATGCAGGGTCTACTTTGACGTTGGGCAGAGTCCACTTCAGAGACAAGGTTTCCCATTCCCTTTATGGAACATCTGGTCCAATATTTCACTGAAGTAGAGAAGTGTTTAAGAACAAGCTGAAGAAAAACTGTTTTTGCAATTAAGGTCTAACAGAGTCATTTGGTTTAGTCAAGTTGTTTAAAATAATTTTCATTGATAAAATACTTGCTTACCATTATATAGATGTAAAGAGTAACCAAAAGAAATAACAATCTAAAATGTGATTATATTTTATATTCAATCTGCAATCATTTATTGTGAAATTTGAATGACCTCCATTCATTCATTTTAGGGATGCTCAAAATAACCGCTTAACCGTTAACCGAAAGGGTGCGTTTGTAACCGATTAATGGTATCAGTTAAACGATTAAAAAATATTATTTTATATATTTTTAAAATGTGGCTGCATAAGGGACCGATCACCGAAAGCGCTTTTTGCGAGGCGCATATTTTGAATGGTTTTAAGCGCTGTGTATGCGTCCTGCGCGCCTCACATTATGCCATTGCGCGCTGTGTGCTCCCAGTTGAAATAAAAGTCAATTGAGTCGAAAAAGCGTTTTACGCCAGTCGTCTGTTTCATTCTTCAATTATGTTATGCTGCTCTCTTATATGTGCTAAATATAGCTACAAGTCACAGCACCAGTATTTATTTAGTAGAGGTCATGTTGCGCGGCTCTGGGCAAATTTTGATTTAGAGGGAAAATGACCAAAATGTAACGTGATGATTGAAAATGACTGGCGGGAAAATAAATAATATATTTCCAATCTCTGTACATAACAGAAAAATAAACAATGATAATGCACCAACAATAGTGCATTTTTATTATAGTGGCAGAAGTATGTTTTTGGAGAGGCCTTGTCAAAAGTCAGCGGGCACTTTCACTTATAAAAAATACAGCACTTAAATTATTTCCTTTTTAACAATAAATTAAATTACACAGTGGTTTTATATCAAAAGTTGATGATATAAAACATACTACATGTTGATGGTAAAAATTACCTTTTAAGCGATGGCTTTTATTTGTTTCAGTATTCTAACATTAAATATTGAATCCATCAAGTTAAATAAAAAACGAATATGAAACAACACAAAGCAGGATATAAAGCATATAAAGGACTATTATATTGAGCAAAATGCTGCTCTTTTTATCTTTGTATTTTTATCATTTTATTTCTGTTATTTTAAAAAAAAAAAATTCTCTTCATAATTAACTAACAAGCTAAAGACAGGCTTGACGTTTTAGAAAATATTTTGCGCAGCTGCCCAGTATATATTAAACATAACCGAGAAAAAAAAACACAGAAACATGTTACATGTCCCTGTAAGAGTCTAAATTATCCTATGCATTTGTTTATATGGCAAAACATGTCTTTTTCACCAAAGAAAGGTCCATGCTGACTCCAAAGGCAGATACTGATAAGATCAGAGCCTGGTATGTTGACTTTGGGGGTTTTATGATGTGGTCACATGTTGATTGGTCAGTTTGAATGTCTCAGCATTTAGGCTTTAGTCACATGGTCAAGAAAGGTACAAAATAGCTGGTAAACATTGCTCTGTCTCTTTTCCTGGGCTCCTCTTTTCCTGGTCTGCTTCTCTCCTGTTCAGCTCCTCTCCTTCTCTGGAGGCTATCTTCTCTGGCTCTACTGCTCCCAGGCTCTTTGAGGCCTACTTACTCTCTTTGTCTCTCTTTCTCCCTCCCCCTGTCTCTCCCTCTGGTAACATTAAATTTACAGTAAGCTGGGTACAATTTATATCATATGTTTTTATCATTTCATATTTTATCATTTTATACAGTTATTTGTAACTAATTCAGTTGTAACCATAGAGAATTATTGTCATTAAATCATTTCATTTTCAAGTATTTGTGAATTACTTTTGATTTAACATCAACACTTAATTGCTCCATATTGTAATACAATACAATCACATAATATCAATGCTCTCCCACATTTATAGCTATTAATACTGCCCTTATTTCCGTTTTTGGTATAAGATTGCAGGAGAATGGTTTGACTAGAAATGTACAGTTTTTTACCATCATGCTGATAACTTTTTAGTCGCTCGGCAGAACTACAGTTCGAACCGCTGTGGTCAAAATACCATTCTACATCCCCAAATGTCCAACTTATTTAACTGAATCGTATAATGGCCTATAGCTGAAATGTTGAAAATTGCTCATTTTATTTTTATAAAACATTTGTCAAGACATATTGATATTTTTTTTGAGTAAAAACAATACCGGCATTTAACAATCCATATTTATTTTATTTATTCATTCATTTGACTTGTTTATTGGTGCATTTACAGGCTATAATTTAAATCCACACAATAATGAGCACCTCGGACAGTGCCACTCAGTAAAGCTTTTATGCAAAGTCCAAAAAACTTAAGAAAGATTAGACTTTCTCCGGTGACGGCCGACACGCCGTAACCGTCTTTCAGGTGGTATAGCTGGCATTAAATTACAAAACAAGCATGCTGCAGTCTGGTTTTTGAATTAAAAAGTGCAATTATTTCCTCGTTGTTCAAGGAGTCTGCAAGTTTGTGTTCTATGGATATAGCGATCTTAAGCGTTTCTTTTCAGGAAAAAAAAGGTTTTTCAGCAGTGCATGTACTCGTTGGTAAAGTTCTCAGAGTGAGTTTTATGCTACCAAATACAGCACTGCATGCAATAAACTCACGTTTAGTCAGGCGAAATAAACATCTCTGCCTAGGATGTCAATCAAATTAATGAAGCTCAAGCCACAAGTAAAACAATAGGCTATTTTATTATTTTAAGATTTTAGATGACGGGTTAGTAATTATACACGGGTAACTATACTGTTGGAAACATGTGCGTAAAGATGCTCTGTTATGTATGCTGCTGTTTGCATGTTAAAATAAATCAGTATTTTAAAATGCAATATTTAATGTGTCACACAAAATAGACACGTCAATTTTTTTTTCAAATAAATATTTTTTTAATATTAATCTGATACCGGTTAACGGTTAATATCCGGTTAATGAGCAGCGGTTGTCGGTTAGTAAAAAAAAACGGAATGAGCATCCCTAATTCATTTTATTTTCGGCTTAGTCCCTTTATTAATCTGGGGTCACCACAGCGGAATGAACCGCCAACTTATCTAGCATATGTTTTTATGCAGCGGATGCCCTTCCAGCCGCAACCCATCACTGGAAAACACCCACACAATCCTATTCACACACATACACTACGGACATTTTTAACTTACCCAATTCATCTGTACCGCATGTCTTTGGACTTGTGGGGGAAACCGGAGCACCCAGAGCAAACCCACGCCAACACGGGGAGAACACGCAAACTCCACACAGAAATGCCAACTGACCCAGCCGAGGCTCAAACCAGCGACGTTCTTGCTGTGAGGCAACAGCACTACCTACTGTGCCACTGCGTCGCCCTGAACTCCATTCAGTACATGCATAAAATAAAATTAGAATAAGAATAAAACAATAAAACCCTATTTCAAATAAAATACTTCTGATCTAAATAAAGCAGGTGCTTTTACCTAAAGGAACTTTATTTGTATGGTTCCCTGCTTCCAGTTAGTTTAGCTGCAGATCCCTCCATAATCTGTACTCAGAAAAAAAGTGTGCTTCATTCGGTTCTTGACTTAAGAGTAACTGCTGTCGCATTCCAGGTCCATCACAATCTGAGGTAGAAAGACAAAATGACAAAAGACAAGACAAATATGAATACACATCTCAGAATAAAACATTTAAAGGTGTAGTTTACTATTCTGCCACCATTTACTTATCTACTTGTTTCAAAGCAGTTTGAATCTGTTGAACACAAAAGCAGATATTTTGAAGAATGTTAGAAACCTGTAACTATTGATATCTATAGTAGGAAAAACTGAGTTTGTGTTCATTCATTTTTTTTTCGGCTTAGTCCCTTTATTTATCAGGGGTCGCCACAGCAGAATGAACCGCCAACTTATCCAGCATATGTTTTACGCAGCAGATGCCCTTCCAGCTGCAACTCTGGAAAAAAACCCATACACTCATTCGCACACATACACTACGGACAATTTAGCTTACCCAATTCACCTATAGCGCATGTCTTGTGGGGGAAACCAGAGCACCCAGAGGAAACCCACACCAACATGGGGAGAAACATACAAACTTCACACAGAAATGCCAACTGACCCAGCCGAGGCTCGAACCAGAGACTTTTTTTTGCTGGGAGGCGACAGCGCTATCCACTGTACCACCGCACTGCCCGGGTTTGTGTTCAACAGAACAAAAAAAATCTAACCATTTTGAAACAAGTGGAGGATAAGTAAAAGATGCCATTATTTTTGGGTGAACTATCCCTTTAAAATTCAAGTGTCAAGCATTAGTGTTAACTTATGTATGACTAGAGGAAAACAATTAGTAATGCACTTGTACTTTCCTTCAGGTTGCATCCTTGCATGATTCTTTTCTTTCTGTAACAAATGAATACAATACAATCAATTAATAAAAATATTATTTTTTCTTGCCACAATACCATTTGTTTGGACTTGATACAAGATAAATGGTGTAATTCAGTTTTCAGGCTGTTTAAAGAAATATAAAACATACATTAAGATGTGAATTTTAAGCTTATTTAGCACAATTGTTTTATTTCTTTTAACAAGGTTTAATATTTCATAACACATTTAGCCTATATTTTTTTGCTAATTAATGTCCTTCATAAATCAGTTAACTAACACATCATGTTTAAACTGGATTTTTTTCAAACGTTTTGTCTTTAAAACATTTTGCCATTTTAATGCAGACCAGTCTCAACAGTGGCCAGCAATAACCACTAACGTTACTGCAGAATTTAGCTGAAACCTGATAAAACGCATGAACAAGCTAAACAAGATCATTAGGATCAACGTTACCGAAAACAGACTGTTCGTTCAGTGTTTGAGCTAAAAACAGCACAAAAGCGGAAATCGGCACCGATCAAAAATGCATCATTAAAACTGACAGCATTCATTCATTCATTCACGCTTCCGTTTCGACGCTGTTCTTCATATAACACAGCTCTCTTATTGTTATTGATCATTTAATTAAGACTGACAAGCAAATAAAAGGATAATTGTAAATTAATTCGTATAAACCCCGAGCACAATCAACTTAACAGAGGTTACTGAACTGACGGCTGACAAGGCCATCATACTCAGCCGTTTTTATCCACATTATCCACATATTAGTTACAGTTTTATCACTATCTAATACAGTGGCTTTTCTAACAAATAAAAACATTACCTGACGACAAAATATCTCAGTAATATGCTATTAAAATAATAACTTACCTGAATGTAAAGAAGAAGCTGAAATGGCGGACTTCACTTCCTCGTTTGAAAAAAATAACCGTCACTCACGAGGCTCCGCCCAGTCCACCAGAACGCAAGGATGAAGCAAAACACATATTCGCCACCAGGGGGCATTTTGACCATTCTGAAGAAAACTGGTTAGTTTATTTATTTCACAATTTGTCAAAAAAATTAATATTATGAGTTAGGCAATATATAAAATATAAAAACAATAGAAACCTATGGAAAGTCCCCATAATTCACAAAAACACCCTGTGTGTGTACTCATATATTGGTGTTATGTAAAAAAATCTTTGACATGTTTTTCATGGATATGTAAATTTACAGTATTTTTTTTTTTTCAGTTATTTTAAGATTTCAGAATGACATGATAAAAACAGGAAATAAAACTGTAAAATAACAGTATATATATATATATATATATATATATATATATATATATATATATATATATATATATATATATATATGTGTGTGTGTGTGTGTGTGTGTGTGTGTGTGTGTGTGTGTGTGTATACAGTTGAAGTCAGAATTATTAGCCCCCCTGTTTTTTTTTTCCCCAATTTCTATTTAACGGAGAAATATTTTTCATTTATATATATATATATATATATATATAAAAAAATTCCTTGCTCTGTTAAACATCATTCGGGAAATATGTAAAAAAGAAAAAAAAATCAAAAGGGGGCTAATAATTCTGACTTCAACTATATATATATATATATATATATATATATATATATATATATATATATATATATATATATATATATATATATATATAGTTGAAGTCAGAATCTTTAGCCCCCCTTTGATTTTTTTATTTTTTTTTTTATTTTTTTTGATTATGCTTAACAGAGCAAAGAAGTATGTCTGACAGTACATAGTATGTCTGATAATATTTTTTTCTTCTGGAGAAAGTGTTATTTGTTTAATTTCGGCTAGAATAAAAGCAGTATATATTTTAAAAAAGCATTTTAAGGTATTTTATATTGTATTTTATTACAATATTATTAGCCTCTTTAAGCTATATATTTTTTCAATAGTCTACAGAACAAACCATCGTTATACAATAACTTGCCTAATTACCCTAACCTGCCTAGTTAACCTAATTAACCTAGTTAAGCCTTTAAATGTCACTTTAAGCTGTATAGAAGTGTCTTAAAAAATATCTAGTCAAATATTATTTACTGTCAACATGGCAAAGAGAAAATAAATCAGTTGTTAGAGATGAGTTATTAAAACTATTATGTTTAGAAATGTGTTGAAAAAAATCTTCTCTCCATTAAACAGAAATTAGGGGAAAAAATAAACAAAGGGGCTAATAAATCTGACTTCAACTGTGTGTGTATGTATATATATATATATATATATATTTTTTTTTTTTTTATTTATTTTTTTTATGTGATACTGAGGTCAATGCAACATGCTGTAATTAATATTCAGTATCATATAAAAACTATAACACTTTAAATTAAGATATATTAACAATTAACTAAGTGCTTATTAACAGCATATTGTCTATAACATTTGTTGACCCTGTTACAGGTGCATACATACAGAACCTGGGGAGACTTTTGGGCCTTTCTATGTGGAGTTTGCATGTCTGTGTTGGTTTCCTCCAGTTTCTTCCATAGTCCAAGAATATGCAGTATAGGTGAATTTTGGATTAACTAAATTGGCTGTAGTGTGTGAATAAGATAATGTGTGGTGTTTCCCAGCACTGAGGATTGTAACCTCAGGGCTGTGTTGCAGAAGGAAGCATTAGTATCTGACTGCAGACTTGCATATGCAAGCTGAGATGCACAGTCTCAGACATGCAATCTCAGACACAATGCGCTCAAATGGAGCTAGTGACGTCAATTTGAGGGGTAGGGTTAGGAGCGGGGTTAGGTGTGCGCATTAAAAATTGTCCAATTTATTTTTGTTATTTTTTTGTGTCCTGAAGAATAAGTAGTAAATAAAAGTAGTTTATAGTGAACAGCTGATTCACGAACACATTCATGTTATTCACATTCTGTTCAGTTCGCTGCCATTTTTTTCAATATTGGTATTTTATTCATGAACAAAAAACATTTATGTCTATTTAATATTCAAATTAAATGAAATAGAATAACAATGTTGTATGTGACTCTTAATCAAACAAAATCATTATAAAAATGTATAATTGTAAAAATAACACCAAGAAGACTGCATTTTAATTCAGTAATATTAGATTATGAATTAATTTGTAAAATTATTAATTAAAAGGTAGTACTAATATCAAATTAAATCCAACCAGTAGGTGGCGGAGGGACACTGTCTTAATTCATTCAAATGAAGAAACTGAACAAAACATTAATGGATCAATAAATAATAAATGATGAAACTCATTGCATTTATAGACATTTATAGACATACCAGGTAATATGAAAAAAATGACAAAGAATTTTACTCATGCTGGAACATTTACATATAACGGACAATATAAATTTATATTCATAGCAGCATCAAAGTAAAAATAAATCCATTATTGAGGAAATAAACTGAATTAATAAGTGATGAGGTTGCAAACATATACTTTCCCTTAAAGCAATAGCTTATTCCTATTCTCAATAACTTAAAGAATCATTTTCAAACTCAGAAAGTCTCAAAACAGAGCATGCAATGTTAATATTTTCAAAAAAGTCTCCTATTTATTCAAAGTTAAACTGGAACTAAAAACACACAACTCACAAAAAAGGCCACAACTCACACTACACCTGGTGTGTCACACACAGCCCACATCTGGCCTACATACAGCAGGCCACAACTCACACTTCACCCAGTTTGTCACACACAGGCCACATCTGGCCCACATACAGCAGGCCACAACTCACACTACACCCGGTGTGTCACACATGGGCCACATCTGGCCCACGTACAGCAGGCCACAACTCACACTACACCCGGTGTGTCACACACGGGCCACATCTGGCCCACGTACAGCAGGCCACAACTCACACTACACCCGGTGTGTCACACACGGGCCACATCTGGCCCACATACAGCCAGCCACAACTCACACTACACCCGGTGTGTCACACACGGGCCACATCTGGCCCACGTACAGCAGGCCACAACTCACACTACACCCGGTGTGTCATACACGGGCCACATCTGGCCCACGTACAGCAGGCCACAACTCACACTACACCCGGTGTGTCACACACGGGCCACATCTGGCCCACGTACAGCAGGCCACAACTCACACTACACCCGGTGTGACACACACGGGCCACATCTGGCCCACGTACAGCAGGCCACAACTCACACTACACTCGGTGTGACACACACGGGCCACATTTGGCCCACATACAGCAGGCCACAACTCACAATAATACTGGCATGCTGTGTGTGGGCCAGATCTGGCCCATATGTCTCCTGCCATTGCCAGAAGTGAGCCATATGTGCCATAGTTGGCCCAGATGTGGCCCAGAACTGTATGCTATCTGGGCAGGACATAAACAATAACAATAATGTCAAGAGTCCTGCAGATACAATCACATGATAAACAAATACAGCTGCGTTATTTCTTTATACCTGCAGCTCATGTATGCTATTTAGGTACCCTTTGAAGAGCATTTGATACAACATGGTAAAGATTTTGATCTCTGGAAGGTCAGCCTCAGTCTTCAGCTTTTTGTGGCCGTCCTGGACACTGACAGAAGCAGCCGCAGCATTCCCTGCTGCTGTCCTGAAGCCTGTAGCCGCTGCCGTGGGTCTCAGAAAACCCAATCCGAGCCTTTCAGCAGAGCTCAAAACAAAACAAACAGCCATTATGGAAACAGAAAGAAGAATGAGGTTAACGACACCGATCTGTATGGGAGGGAGAGGGAGGTGGGACGAAAAGACTCACTAGTTAACCCTTCACTATCTGTTGTACTATAATATAGCGCGGGGAGTTGTTTTGAAAATGTGAATTGTTATTATCAATAATAATATAGAATGACACTTAAAATATTGTCTAGCACACGCCCTTATGTCGTTACAAACTGTCGAGCTTTTCTGGAGCTGAAGTTGAAAAAAAAAGTTGTTTTTGTGCTCAAGAAAATAACAAATAGAAATTGTTACAACTGCTGTACGTATCTGTAATACGTCATACAGACGTCTTTGTGAGGCATTCAGTCGACGTCTATGCGACACATCATCACAGACGTTTAATATTAGAGTATGTCTGTGTGAGCAGGGTGCGAATTACAGAGGGGTTGGGGGGAGTCTGACCCCCATCAATTAACGCTTGATCCCCCATGAAGATCATCAAAACAAGATATATGGGAGTCTGCCCTTTAAGAAATAGTTTTCTCAGATCTTAAATACACTAAATAAAATAATAGATAACGTAAATATACATTTGATCACCCCTATAATGGTTCATACCACTGTGAATGCATGTTTCCCAAAATATTAATTTAGTGGTTTGAATCCGGCAAATCTAGAGATCCAACAGAGAGTGTAAGTGTTTACAAAACATGTTTCTTGTAAAATACGCATTTGTACTATAGGTGATAAAACTAGATGCATAGTTTGTATTTTATTATACACTGGCTCGCACATGGAAGTTAAACAGTAAAATAAAAATGTGCAGTCTTTCATGGTCAACTATTAAAAGGTGCAGCAATGCAAACCTGTCACTGTTTATTTAATATCACAAATGTCATTGAGAACCACTCAATATCCCTCAAAACAAAAACAAAAGTTTGATTAATAAATTTATTAAATATGTAACTTTGGTTCACTGAGGCATATTACAGAGCATAACCGAAAAACTTGACCCCTCCGATCGTCAATGTATAATGCACACCCTGTATGTGAGACATCAGATTTATAGCATAGATGTTGTTTAATTTGTTTTATGACAGGCTGAGAAAACACAGGCAGTTTTTAAACTAACATAATAATAATGTGTGTATGTGTTTCAAAATGTACTCTTATTAAAATTAAAAGGAATAAAAACTGTAAATTCATTAGTGCTGTCACGACAGACAATGAATTTGTGTTTATGCAAGCCTTCAAAAATATTATTTTGTTTGTCTGATAATGCATTTCTAAATGAACAGTTAATACAAAATGAGCAGATTGTCAAGAAATTAAAGTATTGCAGTGAAATGGACAAATATCCACAATTCCGGTTTCTCCTATAATGAACAAGAACACAGACATTTTGAATTTATTATAAAGTTTAATTGATTTTTACATCTATAAAATATATTCATGGCTATTATCACAATGAAATAAATATTATTGGGTGACAAAATATATTATTTATACTCTTGTACAGGGTCTTTTATACATCCTATTACAAAGAACAGAAGAATTATATTCAGTTAAAGCCATTGACAAATTCACATGAATCACTTCAGCTGATAATTCCTTACGTACATATGCAGCTCTTGTCTAGTTGAGCTTAGCTTCTGTCTTCTGTCTCTCCACAAAGTGCAGATTGACCTTTTTACTGGGAACAAGCACTGAACGAAAGTTTGCCTTAACTTCACCTACAGTCGGGTCTGGTCGGATTTCAAACAACTGGATTAGCTGGAATTAAAAAACACAATCAAAAACAGCACAATTAATAATGCAATGTCACTGTCTGGCACAGAGTTTTATAATAATTCTGTCGTTCTCTCTCACCCTTGCCAAAGCCAGATGCATTTCTAGTTCAGCAATGCGACGACCGACACAGGCTCTGACTCCAAATCCAAATGGGATTGACCCAAACGGGTTTGGTCTGGTTCTGCCATCTCGCAGCCAGCGCTCAGGTTTGAACTTCTGTGGTTCTGGGAAGACTTTCTCATCACGGCTGATTACATAGTGACACAGAGTGAATGTTGTCTGTTCCAAAAAAAAAGGAGTTGATTTAGGGGTCAATTTCAAAATGTGCAACTCTTTTTTTCCTTTGCTTCCCAACGAGGCCAATTCACCTTTTTAGGAAAAAAGTATTCACCAATTACGACTTCGGTTTCTGCAATAAGACGGGAATTTACAGGCACCACAGGATACAACCTGCACAGAAAATTACACATGCAAATACATTATAACATGTAATAGTACAGTACATGTGTGCATGTATTCATGTTTGAAATAATTAACTTTATTATAATTTTGACAGACCCCTTATGATCCTTAATGGTATATTTATTCAAGGTGAATAAAAATATTAATATTAAATGTTACTTCCCCCAATTATTTGAATTGTAGCATTTAACAGATTTTATTATAATGTTTTCAATATCTTCAGCATAGATAATTTATTTACACAGAGGAACAGTTCTTGTACAAAATAACTGGTTTTACTGTATTTTTGATAAAATAACTGCAGCCATGGTTAGCATATTAAACTTCTTTCAAAATATTTTATCAAATTTGACAATTTTGTTAAAGGTATACCATAAATTGTAAAGCAATATATCACATTCAACAACATAATCCTCCACCTTAATGTTTCCTTGATGACGGCTTTGAGGAAAGGCATGCTGTTCACTTCTTCTGCTGTTGGGATTCTGTCATCCTTTAAGACTTTGGTTACCTCCTGATACAAAGTCTCCTGAGTTTCAGGGTCTTTGGAGAGGAGATAAAGAGCCCACATCATGGTGTTGGAGGTCTAGGATGTGAATAAATATAATTTTCAAAACATCTTGAAATGTTAGATAAAATGAAAGGTAGTTGTGATGACCTTTTCTCTCCTATTATGACTAGCATCCGACTAAAATAGCTTCTCAAGCAAGGTAAAATGTGTGCCAAGATTGAAAATTAGAGAAAATTATTCATGCCCCTCAGAAATATAAATAGGATATATCAGTATATTTTTTGTATTTGATATGGTGTGAAAACATAATCTATAATATATATACCCATTACTAGTTAATTCTGTTCATTTGTTTGTTTGCTAATTTTTCTCCTTTATAGCTCCCTCATGTCCACTGTCCTGTGCCAGTTTTACACTGTTCTTCTAGTATCCAGTATTGTCCTGTCGTGTTCAGCCCTGTTCTTTCCTGCCAGCCCAGCCAGGTTTGTTTTTGTTAATGTTTTTCCCCAATAGGGGTTGGTTTTTTTGCATTGTATTTTTTATTTACTAAACCCATCTTTTAGTCCTGCATATGAATACTCGTCCTTCCCTAACCCAAAACATTGACAATAACAAAGTTTTAAAACTCTTACAAATTTAGTTTACATAGTCAAATCTATAGAAGGAGCATCTTACGGAGTCGACTCCAGCCAGCAGCAGCTCAGATACACTTCCATAAACATCTTTGCTGCTTATCTTGCCATTAGAAAGCAGGTAGGTGAGATACTCCCCAGCAACCTCCTGATTCGCATCTACACGCTTCTGAATGGCCTCCATCTTCATGTCAATCATTTTTGTGCCTATGAATAATCCATTAGTCCAATCAACATTATTAAACTCCACAACAAATCTCTTGAAGTCAGTCTGAAGCTGTTGTGTGAAGCTTACCGAACTTGAATATGCCATCCCAGCCATCAATGTACCTCTGCCAGAATGGGAAGTATTTGCGCGTCCAGTTGGGCAGAAGGGCCACGTGTATGCTGTAGGTGAACATTTGAGCAATGGAATTAATAAACTTTTGTGTCTCAGCAGGAATCTCTTTCTCCAGACAGCCAATGCGTGTCTCGAAGAGAATGGATGCAATCCCTAAAAAAGAAAAGTATCCCAATTATTGTGGGCAAATTGAAAGCATGTTAAAATGGTGATACATTAGTATGCAATTTGACCAATATTATTATGGTAATTTGCATACCAATTTATCACCATTTATGTGTTTATAATATAAAGACAAAAATTAGTTTCATTTAATGTAAGGCCTATAACATGACTCATAACATTGTACAACCCCAAATCAGAAAAACTTGGGACAGTATGGAAAACACAAATAAAAAAAGTAGTGATTTTTTCAACTTTACTTTGCCTTTTATTGCAGACAATATAAACAAAATATTTCATGTTTTGTTTGGTCAACTTCATGATGTAAATATACATCCTTTCCTGTCATTCAGACCTGTTTAGGGCTAGTAATCAGGTAAATTGGTTAAATAATGATGTGATTTGAAACAGGTGATGTCAACAGCTGATTGTAATTATGATTTGGTACAAAAGCAGCATCCAAGCAAGGTCTAGTCCTTTAGGAGCAAAGATGGGCAGAGGATCGCCAGTTTGCCAACAAATATGTTTAAAAACAATGTTCCTCAAAGAAACCTTCAGCAGTGCATAACATTATTAAAAGATTCAAGGAATCTGGAGGAATTTCAGTGCATAAAGTACAAGGGCGCAAGCCAAAGCTGAACTACCATGATCTCCTATCCCTTAGGCGGCACTGCATCTACAATCGTCATTCATCTATAAGTGATATTACCACATGAGCTCAGGACTACTTTATCAAATCTTCAAGTACCACAATGTGTAGTTACATCTACAAATGCAAGTACTGTAAATGTAAAACTGTCCTGTGCCAAAAGGAAGCCCTATGTTAACAGTGTCCAGAAGTGACTTCTCTGGGCTCGGAGGCATCTGTGATGGACCATCACACAGTGAAAACGTGTACTGTGGTCAGATGAATCAGTATTTCAGGTATTTTTTGGGAGAAATTAATGCCGTGTGCTCCGGACCAAAGAAGAAAAGGATCATTCAGACTGTTACCAGCAGCAAGTCTAAAAGCCAGGGTCTGTCATGGCATGGGGTTGTGTCAGTGGTAATTTGCGCTTCTGTGATGGCACCATTAATGCTGAAAAGTACATAGAGACTTTGGATTACAATATGCTGCCTTTCTTCCAGGGACCCCATGCATATTTCAACAAGACAATGCAAAACCACATTCTGCACACATTACGAAGTCCTGGTTGCGGAAGGGAGAGAATACAGGTACTTGACTGGCCTGTCTACAGTCCCGACCTGTCTCCAATAGAGAATGTGTGACGCATTTTTAAGTGCAAAATGCGACAACGAAGACCCCAAACTGTTGCCCACCTTAAGGCTTGTTTGCAGAAAGAATAAAAATTTTTCAGACAAAATTACAACTGAAACACTTCATCACTTGGTGTCTTCAGTCCCTAAACGTCTTTAAGTGTTGTGAAAAGGAATGGCAACATTACAAGTGGTAAATGCTTTACTGTTCCAACTTTTTAAAAAATGTTATCCAATAATCAAAACTGGATATTGAATATTTGTTTATTTTGAAACAAATCATGAGAAACACATTAAATAATGTTTGTTTTATAGTCTGCAATGAAATACAAGCTAAAATAAATTTAGAAATTACTTCTTTCTTTTTTTATTTGCGTTTTCCATACGGTCCCAACTTTTTCTGATTTGGGGTTGTACTATAATTGCTAATGTTGCATTTGTCCCGAAATTGTCACATTTTAAAAGTATTACTTGGACTTTGTTTCATGTTGTAATGTCAGGTTGCTCGCTAATTACCCTTTGGGAATATATACCTCTGCTTAAGAGATTTAATTTCACACAGCAATGAAGTGGAAATACCTTCAAGGGAGAATCGGTAAAGCTCATTGGTCACATTAGAGACCAGATCCTTTGTAGGACTCATCTCCCGCAGATAATAAATGCGTTTGATGAAGTCTGTGATCACTTCATTCACCACATCTCCATACTGAACCGAGTCCTTTGGATGCAGCATGCGTTTGTTCAGCACCGCCCGCAGTTTGTACCATTTCTCTCCTTCTCTGTTGAACAACACAGTCTCTTTATATTACACGAAACAGCTACATTAGCCAAATGTACTTTGGCCTCATAAAATCTCCAGACTTGATTAGTTGTGCATATTAAATGAACTGTAAAACATGTGTTATTTATACAAATCCTTTGTTTTTACTCTGTGAAAGGGCCATAGCTAATGCCTCTTAAGTCCCGGTGCTCTGTCCACAGGGTCATGTATCCTCTGCATGGATATTTCTCATCTTTTCGAAGAAGCTCTTCCAGTAGCTCCACACTGCTTATTGAAATGCCTTGGAGGTTTCCAGCATTAATTTTCCACAAGGGGCCATAAACCTGTTTTTGATATAACTGGAGAGATAAAATGACAGCTTTACTTCTCAATTCAGTAAAACACCTGACAGTCTGAAGACATAAACAATAACAATAATGTCAAGAGTCCTGCAGATACAATCACATGATAAACAAATACAGCTGCGTTATTTCTTTATACCTGTAGCTCATGTACGCGATTTAGGTACCCTTTGAAGAGCATTTGATACAACATGGTAAAGATTTTAATCTCTGGAAGGTCAGCCTCAGTCTTCAGCTTTCTGTGGCCTTCCTGGACACTGACAGAAGCAGCCGCAACATTCCCTGCTGCTCTCCTGAAGCCTGTGGCCGCTGCCGTGGGTCTCAAAAAACCCAATCCGAGCCTTTCTGCAGAGCTCAAAGCAAAACAAACAGCCATTATAGACATAGAAAGAAGAATGAGGTTAACGACACCAGAATGGGAGGGAGGGAAAGGTTGGACAAAAATACTCACTAGTTAACCCTTCACTATCTATTGTAATAATAAGGTGACATGGTATTATAATTGATAATAACGTTACGTCGAATATTTGACATTTAAAATAATTGTCCATATTCGTCTTTATTCTTTTCTGAAGCACAATAGTTGAACTAAAAAAAAAAAAAAAAAGTGTAATTTTTGTGCTCCAGAAAAGAACAAATAACATCCAGATGTTTGCTGGATGTGTGCGTCTTCATTTGGAACTCGGAGACGTCCAGTTTAGGGCATTTGCTCATCTGTAATACATTGTATAGACGTCCTTGTCAGACATCCAAACAACGTTTGTCTGACACATCATAACAGACGTTTAATATTATAATATTATGTCTGTTAGACCCCTATGTCAGGTTTAATTAGTCTTTTTAGACGTTCCCTCATGCTCTGCATCTCATAATTTTTTTACATGTATTTCCGTCTGTTATGACAGGATTAAAAAACATAGGCTACTTATGTTTGTATGTTTCAAAATCTATTCATACAAAATTCAAACACTTAAAAAAAAGAAGGGCGACACGGTGGTTCAGTGGTTAGCACTGTTGCCTCACATCAAGAAGGTCACTGGTTCGAGTCCCGGCTGGGTCAGTTGGCATTTCTGTGTGGAGTTTGCATGTTTACCTCGTGGGTTTCCTCCGGGTGCTCCAGTTTCCCCCACAGTCCAAAGATATGCGGTAGGCTATAGGTGAATTGAATAAACTAAATTGGCCGTATAGTGTGTGTGAATGTGAGAGTGTTTCCCAGTGCTGGGTCGTGGCTGGAAGGGCATCCGCTGTGTAAAACATATGCTGGATAAGTAGGCGGTTCATTCTGCTGTGGCGACCTCTGATGAATAAAGAGACTAAGCCGAAGGAAAATAAATTAATGCATGAAAATTAAACGGATTAAAAAATGGCAATTATTTTGCGCTGTCATATTCAGGCTACAGAATGAACTACAGTCATAGATCCATTAAGTGTTTATAAAAATGTTAAAAAATGCAGTGCTAAATTATAAATACTAACAATTCCCTTTCATAATTTGACCAACAACACAGAACACTGATACTGAATTCATTAAAAAGTTTAATTGATTTTTAGCTATATAAAATAGGCTACATTATTGCACAATGGAATAAAACGCACAGTAACAATTAAAAATAAATCTTAAATCTGGATGAGGGAAAAAAAGAGCTTTTTTCACAGTGTTATATATACATGGTCCTTCATATTGCATATTTCAAAGCACAACACAATCATAATCATACAGTGGTACCCTTATGAAAATTACCCATGGTTTTATTACTATTACTTCAAAAATAGGGGTTTTGATGTTAAACCATGGTGACTACTAATTACCCATGGTATTTGTAGTTAAAAGGTTGTTATACATATGTCAATACAAATAATAATAATAAAATAAAAAAACATGATTACAGCATGTTTACTACACTGTAAAAAGTGATTGGTTATTTAAAGCGAGTAAACCAATTGCCTTAAAAGCAACAAGTTGACTTTACAAAAATAATGTAAGTAAACCCATTGTAACTTGGAACTGTTAAGTCAACTTAATTTGTATAATTATGGAAATTGTACTTACTTTTTTAAAAAGTAAACTAATAGTTTTTTCCAATACACCTTTATTATATTTGTTTTTTTCTCAGCCTTTCTGTATCTAGCAAAATGACATACAGTAAAATAAATCTGCTCTTCCAGAGTCCAGTGTGTCTTCTAAATTCAATACAGGCTATACTTGTAGATTTTATAGACTTAATGAAGCACCAAATATGTGTCTGACACTGTAAAAAGAATTAGTTGACTTTAAAAAAAGTGAGTACAATAAGCATAATTATAAAAATTCAGTCAGCTTAACAGTTCCAAGTTACAATGGCTTTACTTACATTATTTTTGTAAAGTCAACTTGTTGCTTTTAAAGCAATTGGTTTACTCGCATTAAGTAAATAATCACTTTTTACAGTGTACACTGTAACTCAAACCATTTGAGGAAACCGATTGCAACAAACCCTTAAGTTCAAAAACTAATCCCAATGAGTACTGTGAACTTACTCCATTTGAGTAAACAAAGCAATTTGAGCACAGTGAAATCCAATAAATGAAGAGAACTCAAACCAACTGAGTACTGTAAAACCCAATAAGTTAAGGCAACTCAAACCATTTGAGTTACTACAAACCATTTGAGTTAAACTAATCTATATGAGTACTGTGAACTTACACCATTTAAGTTACCTTCAACATTGAGTTCAAAACTCTTTTTAAATGAGTAGAATTAACTTTCAGTCAATTTTAAGTTAACTACACTCATTTCATTTGATAAAGTTTACTGTTGGGTTTTACAGTGTATAATAAAACCAAGGATAATTTTTGTAAGAGTAAACATTACATGACATTCACATAATTTACTTCAGCAGATTGCTTTTCAAATGTACATGCAGCTTGTTGAAACAATGTCTTCTTTAGCTATGCTTCAGTCTTCTTTCTTTCCACAAAGTGCAGATTAACTTTTCTGTCTGGAGCAAGCACTGTACGATTCAGTGACCGAACCTCACCTACAGTCGGGTCTGGTCTAATTTCAAACAACTTGATTAGCTGGAATGAAAAGATGACATTACAAAAACACAATTAATTATGTAATATATTTGTCTGGCACAAAATGACAAACAAAACGGTCTTACCCTTGCCAAAGCCAGATGCATTTCCAGTTCAGCAATGCGACGACCGACACAGCCTCTGACTCCAAATCCAAATGGGATTGACCCAAACGGGTTTGGTCTGGTTCTGCCGTCTCGCAGCCAGCGCTCAGGTTTGAACTTCTGTGGTTCTGGAAAGACTTTCTCATCACGGCTGATTGCATAATGGCACAGAGTGAATGTTGTCTGTTCAAAAAAAAGAATCTGATTAAGTGAATAAGCTGATTAAAATGTTTTCTTTTAACTTCCTAATAGTATGAAGCCAGCTTACGTTTTTAGGGAATAGGTGTCCACCAATGACAACTTCATTTTCTGCAATAAGCCGAGCATTCATGGGCACCACAGGATATAACCTGATCAGGAAATTACATATGCAAACAGATTATAATATGCACTATGAAGCTACAAAAGATTTCCTCCAATGCAAAAGTCCTGTTTGAATACACTTCAAAATTAATTTTATTACTGCACTGGCAAAGCTACTTTCAACTTCCTTTACAATCTTTAATGTCATCAGATGGTGCTTTTGAAATTATTCTAATCTGGAAATTTTCTGCTCAACTGTTACAAATTTATATGCAGCGGGGAAAATAAGTATTGAACACGTCATGTTTTATCATGAGAATAATATTTCTAAAGGAGATGTTGACATGGAATTGAAGCAGATTTTGGTAAAAACCCAAACAATACAAACATAAAAATAAAACAAAAGAAGAAAAAAATCTGAAAAATGAGTTATGTGCAATAACAATGAAATGACACAAGGAGAAAGTACCGAACTACTGAAATGTATTTAATACTTTATATAAAAGGCTTTTTTGGTGACGGCAGCTTAAAGACGCCTCTCATATGGAGAATGAAGTCACATGAATTGCTCAGGTGGTTCTGTGGGTCTCGTCTATCAAATCTGATCTTTAATTTGTATTTTCCATTAGATTCAAGTCAGGTGATGATTGGCTGGGCCATTCTACAGCTTGATTTTCTTTCTCTGGCTGTTTTTGGATTATTGTCTTGCTGAAATATCCACTCTGGTTTTATCTTCATCATCCTGATAATATAGATGTTGGACTGAAGTAGCTAATATTAATTTACAATGATGAAGCGCAAAGGGTTGCTGAATAACTACTGAGAGATTTCAGCTGCTGTCTGGGCTTTCACTGGCTTTACACCTCGCTTTCTTCATTTGTTCAATACTTTTTCCCTGGGTAATTTAATTTTATCAATTTTTTATTACGCATAACTTAATTCCAAACTAATTAGTATTGTTTTCTTTGCATATATGGATTTTATTGGTTGTTACCAACATCTGGGGAAAATTTCAAGTCAACAGCACCTTTATGTAGAAATATGTTTTCTGAGAAAAATGGTGACGTGTTCAATACTTATTTTCCCAGCTGCATTGTTATAAATATATATTGTTACAAATATATTTGTTATAAATTTATATAGAAGAATTATACAATTCTTCTTCTTCTTCTTATTATTATTATTAGTTTTTGCTGCTTAATATATTTTGGTAAAAAAATTACACTTAATTATTTGAAAAAGTTTTTCAAAATACAGTATTTATTTTACATTTTTATAAGATTGCAAATGTCTTCGATTACTTTTGATCAATTTAATGCATCCTTGCTCAATAAAAGTTTGATAAATCTATTTATTTTTATAAATCTTACACCAAATATATGAATTTATAGTACATCACAGGTTTCCACTAAATATTAAGCAGCACATTGGTTTTCAAAATGACTAACAATTAGACCAAAATAAATGACTTTTTGAAACATATTCAAATACAGTATGTAATAATGTTTCAAATTATTACTGGTTTTGCTGTAATTTTGAACAAATAATTGACAATTCTTTCTTTCTTTCTCTCCATAATACATTTTTCAAAGATTTGACAATTGTACGGTAGAACAGAATTTGCCCTTTGGGTTGGCCACTGTCAATTTTTTTTTTATTTAGTTTTTCATCACATTACAGACCTTAATGTTTCCTTGATGACAGCTTTGAGGTAGGACATGCCGTTCACTTCTTCTGCTGTTGGGATTCTGTCATCCTTTAGGACTTTGGTTACCTCCTGATACAAAATGTCTTGAGTTTCTGGGTCTTTTGATAGGTGATACAGTGCAAACAACATTGTGTTGGAAGTCTAGAACATAGAGCAGAACAAATATAGAAAACATGAATAAATATATATCTTTTTAAACATTTTTGCCTTTATTTGATTAGACAATAGGATGACAGGAAATAAAGTGAGACGGGATCGGGAAAGGTCCACGAGCCTTGAACTCAGGACACCCAGAATAATTAGTTAAAATACTCATTTTAAATTCAGCAATCTCAAACTTCAAATCCAAAGGTGAGATATTTTTTCTATTTCAGTTACTGACTGTTGTCATTTGCTGCTTTTTAGTTTCAACATTAAGTGGTTCCAAATGTTTATGAGTTTACATTTATTGTTTAACACAAAAGTAAGATAAGTAGAAGAATGTTAGAAATCAGTAAACACTGACTTCCATAGAAGGAAAAACAAATACCAAAACAATTTTCAAAACAACTTCTTTTGCATTTACCAGAAGAAAGAAACAAGTGAGGGAAACAAGTTTAGGACAAGTGAAGGGTGAGTAAATGATGACAATTTTCAGTTTTGGGTGAACTATCAGTAAGTGATTTATCAAGAAGGAGGGAAGTTATTCTGAATAAAGATTATGGGACATTCTACCAGAAATGTACATTTATCACTTATAAACAATGTGACAGGGCCTGACTTAAGCTTGTCATCCTCAAAGAAATCATACAAAAACAAGCATAAAATAGTACAATCAATGATAGAACGCATCCTTGATCACTGTCAGCTTCTTCTCTGTCAAATGATGTCACTTCCGAGTCAAAGCCTTTGCATGCGTCTTATGTTAAGTTTAATGCAAATGTGACAGGACTAACAGAAACATGGGGACAATTGTACATTTATTTGTAGTGTTTATTTGTAGAATATATGTATATTTTCTTGTTTTTAATCAACTGATGTGAATGATAACAACATAAACTTGCTATTTCTGAAGGTTTTGCTCTAAATAACAGTTTTTAGCATAACAAAACTATTAAAGCTTTAGGTTCAATTGGGCTGAGGACAAGAACAATGGGTTTGTACATTTGTAAAGTGTTTTTAATCAGAAACAAAAACCTGAAAACCAAATGAATGACATATTCCTTTACAGAACAGCTCACAGAAATCAACCATCAGTCCATTTTAGACATTTATGGGATGAAATACTTTTATTCACTGTATTTATTTCAAGAACAGATAATGTACGTTTCTGGTAGAATGTCCCATATATGAGAGCAAAAAATATGTAAAATAATATAATTTTCCATAAAATACTAAGAATTTATTTTTAAATAATAAATTTTTAAATTTTAATTTCAAAGTAGCTCTATTAAATTATTTATTGCAAATGTGTGAACAGCTTATAAACTTCCCAGGTTGTGTATGAAAGCCTGATTAATAATTCATAACTAGACTAATTTCTAAATCGTATAAATCATGTTTGCAAGGAAAAATTTAAAGAATGTTGCAGATTATTCCAATAAATCTGTTATATTACAGTAATATACATTAACATTAATATATTGTGCAAAGAAAGGGATTAATTTGAAACTAAATATATTTAATAATATTCATTAATCAACAAGCAGTGGGCTGCTTCTGTAAATAAAAAAGAACTACGAGTATATTACGAGTATATCATATTCTGGCCGAAAAACTTAATCACATGGAGTCTCATGTTATGTGTGCAAAGCTGCATTGAAATCCAAATTAAGCATGTTTATTCTGCTAGCTCACATTGCTTGTCTTAAAATGAATAATTAATCTGTGCAAGTTAATACACTAAAATAAAATATTTGTTTTGATGATCTGATCTTCCATTTTTTACCTTGGAGTGGCGGTCCTTCTGTTGACGACTACCATAGCAACTGTGTATCAATATCCTTAACCACGCCACGCCCCTCTTACCATTAGTTTGTCATGAGAGAATAGCGAACTAGAGGCCATTACTAACCCCACCCCCTACTCAATATTCTGCTTCAGTTGGAAATACATCAACATAGACAGAAAACTACAGAAAAGTTGTCTTACTGTGTCGACTCCAGCCAGCAGCAGCTCAGATACACTTCCATAAACATCTTTGCTGCTCATCTTTCCATTAGAAAGCAGGTATGTGAGATACTCCCCAGCAACCTCCTGATTCGCATCTACACGCTTCTGAAGGGCCTCCATCTTCATGTCAATCATTTTTCCAGCTATGTACAATCAACAACATTATAGAACACAACATGCATGTATCTCTCGAAGTCTGCAAGAAGACAATGTGAGAACTAACAAACTTACCAAACTTGAATATGCCATCCCAGCCACCAATGTACCTCTGCCAGAATGGCAAGTAATTGCGGGTCCAGTTGGGCATGAACACCACGGGCATGCTGTAGGTGAGCATTTGTGCAATAGAATTAATGAAATTTTGCGTCTCAGCAGGAATCTCTTTCTCCAGGCAGCCAATGCGTGTCTCAAACAGAATGGAGGAGATTCCTGTGAATAAAATGGTTGAAAATGGAGCACATGTTAAATATTGGTGATACTTTAGAATGCACAATAACTGTCATGACAAAAACCAAACACATACATGAATTTAGCCATGTTAAAATCTATGATACAGTCACTGATTTATAATAAACAATAAAATAATAGAGGCAGCACGGTGGCGCAGTGGGTAGCACAATCGCCTCAAAGCAAGAAGGTCGCTGGTTTGACCAGTTGGCATTTCTGTGTGGAGTTTGCATGTTCTCTCTGTGTTCAAGTGGGTTTCCCCCGGGTGCTTCGGTTTCCCCCACAAGTCCAAAAACATGTGGTATAGGTGAATTGGGTAAGCTAAATTGTCCATAGTGTATGTGTGTGAATGAGTGTGTATTTCCCAGTGATGGCTTGCAGCTGGAAGGGCATCCGCTGTGTAAAACATATGCTGGATAAGTTGGTGGTGTCCCAGCGGGAGGAGGCCTCGGGGAAGACCCAGGACACGCTGGAGGGACTATGTCTCACCGGTGGCCTGGGAACGCCTCAGGATCCCCCCGGAGGAGCTGGAGGAAGTGTCTGGGGAGAGGGAAGTGTGGGGTTCTCTCCTAAGACTGCTGCCTCTGCGACCCGGCCCCAGAAAGGCGGTTGAAAATGAATGAATGAATGTAGGACTAATTTCTTACACATCTCTTTCAAAGCGTTCTGTTTTGATTTTGACAGTTGTAGCTGTGAAGTAACTGAAATCATTTAGCGGGATAATTTTTGGACCTCCTTGCTAATTATTCCTTACATAATAACTCCGTAATACATAATATCTTAATACAACTTAACATCTTATACTTATCCCAACTTGGTTTGGCAAAATTAGCTTAGTGCACCTTTAAAGATGCACCATTTTTTTCTAGAGAGAATTTTGGAGAGTGTATGTATTTTTCAATTTTTTTTTTTAAATGACAATCACCAATGCATGGCTTCAGGACAAGACTGACCGCCAGCTTCTAGGAAAGAAATCAATTAAGCTCCTTGAATTCAAATTGCTCCTACTCAAGGTGTACTAAATGCAAGACATCTCTTTGTGTTTCATTCATTCATTTTCCTTCGGCTTAGTCCCTTTATTAATCAGGGGCTGCCACTGCGGAATGAACCGCAACTTATCCAGCAAGTTTTACACAGCAGATACCCTTCCAGCTGTAACCCAGTTCTGGGAAACACGCATACACACTCATTCACACATTCAATTCACCTATACTGCATGTTTTTGGACTTGTGAGGGAAACCAGAGCACCCGGAGGAACGCGAACACGGGGAGAACATGCAAACTCCACACAGAAATGCCAACTGGCCCAGCCTGGACTCGAACCGGTGACCCTCTTACTGTGAGGCGACAGTGCTAACCACTGAGCCACCATGGTGACCCCCTTTGTGTTTCAAAGAATGGTAATTTCTTTTGGAAATATCATCAAAAAAAGGGCCTAAAATAGTTTCAAAAATGCTAAACTACACTAACAATAATGTGGTAGTGTCAGTCATAATTCCAAAGTTGACTTTGGTATTTTACTTGAAATTTTGATAATTTAAAGCATTACATTATGGTTCCATTTCAGACTGTAGTGGACACATGATGTCGTTAAAACAAAATATTTTTTCTCCAAAATGTTTCCAGTATGATCATTGCCTTTCAAGCAATTGGGGAAATTAAGAATAAAAGCAATTGCAAAATATTTAAGTGAAATACTGGAGTGGAAATACCTTCAAGAGAGAATCGGTAAAGTTCATTGGTCAGATTAGAGACCAGATCCCCTGTAGGACTCATCTCCCGCAGATAATAAATGCGTTTGATGAAGTCTGTGATCACTTCATTCACCACATCCGCATACTGAACCGAGTCCTTTGGATGCAGCATGCGTTTGTTCAGCACCGCCCGCAGTTTGTACCATTTCTCTCCTTCTCTGTTGAACAACACAGTCTCTTTTCAGATGAGAAACAAAAACGCCATATGTTGATAAGAGTTCATAAGTTTACATAACATGAAACAGCTACTGTACATTAGCCAAATGTACTTTGTCCTCGTAAAATCTCCAGACTTTTGAAAAGTCTTACATAAGGTTGCAAAACATATTACAAAATCATTGTGCCAAATGCTTTTACTCTGTGAAAGGGCCATAGCCGATGCCTTTCATGTCTCGATATTCTGTCCACAGAGTCATGTCTCCCCTGGAAGGAAACTTCTCATCTTTTCGAAGGAGTTCCTCCAGTAAGTCCACACTGTTTAATGCAACGGATTGGAAGTTTCCAGCATTGATTTTGTACAAGGGGCCATAAAGCTGTTTTTCATATAACTGGGGAGACGAAAAACAAAAGGTTAAGAACATGGTGTGCTAGTGAAGACAAAACCTTGCATTGCATCCCTTAAAATAGACTGTTCGCCTGAATTCTGTCATCATTTACTACTTTCAAACCTTTGTGTTTTTTTCTTGTGTTGAACACTAAAGAAGATATTTTGAAAAATGTTGGAAACCTGTAACCATTGACTTCCATAGTATTTCTTTTTCCTACTATGGAAGTCAATGGTAACATGTTTTCAGCTTTCTTCATCATTTACTGCTTTCAAACCTCTAGAAGTTTCTTCCTCTGTTGAACACAAAAGAAGACATTTTGAAAAATGTTGGACACCTGTAGCCATTGACTTCCACGGTATTTCTGTTTCCTACTATGGAAGTCAATGGTTACAAGTTTTCAGCTTTCTTCATCATTTACTTCTTTCAAACCTTTATGAATTACTTTCTTCTGTTGAACATAAAAGAAGATATTTAGACAAATGTTGGAAACCTGTAACCATTGACTTCCATAGTATTTCTTTTTCCTACTATGGAAGTCAATGGTTACTGGTTTTCAGCCTTCTTAATCATTTACTTCTTTCTAATCTTCAGAAGTCTCATTCTTCTGTTGAACACAAAAGAAGTTATTTTGAAAAATGTTGGACACCTGTAGCCATTGACTTCCACTGTATTTCATTTCCCTACAATGAAAGTCAATGGTTACAGGTTTTCAGCTTTCTTCATCATTTACTTCTTTCAAACCTTTATGAGTTTCTTTCTTCTGTTGAACACAAAAGAAGATATTTTAAAAAGTGTTGGAACCTGTAACTACTGACTTTCATGGTATTTCTGTTTCCTACTATGGAAGTCAATGGTCACAGGTTTTCAGCTTTCCTCATCATTTACTTCTTTCAAATGTTTGAGTTACTTTCTTTTGTTGAACACAAAATAATATATTTTGAAAAATGTTGGAAACCTGCAACCATCGACTTCAATAGAAGGAAATAGAAATACCATGGAAATCAATGGTTACAGGTTTCCAACATTTTTCAAAATATCTTCTTCATCATTTACTTCATTCAAACCTTCATGAGTTTATTTCCTCTGTTGAACACAAAAGAAGATATTTTGAAAAATGTTGGAAACCTGTAACCACTGACTTTAATAGTATTTCTATTTCCTACTAGGGAAGTCAATGATTACAGGTTACAGGCTTTCAGCTTTCTTCATCATTTACTTCTTTTAAACCTTTATGAATTTCTTTCTTCTGTTGAACACAAAAGAAGATACTTTGAAACATGTTGGAAACCTGTAACCATTGACCGAGAGAGCAAATAAACAACGCTTCTGAATTATTTAAAAATCTTCAATTATACAAGACAGCTGTTTCCTTTCTACTGAGTGTCTTTAAATCGAACACCACCTGACAGTCTGAGAAAATAAAGGAGGTGAAAAATAATGTCAAGCGCTGTTAAAGTCACAGTAAACAAACTACAGCTTTGGTGTCTCTCTGTACCTGTAGCTCATGCATGCGACTCAGGTAGCCTTTAAAGAGCAGTCTGTACAACATGGTAAAGATTTTGATCTCTGGAAGGTCAGCCTCAGTCTTCAGCTTTCTGTGGCCGTCCTGGACACTGACAGAAGCAGCCGCAGCATTTCCTGCTGCTCTCCTGAAGCCTGTGGCCGCTGCCGTGGGTCTCAGAAAACCCAATCCGAGCCTTTCTGCAGAGCTCAAAGCAAAACAAACAGCCATTATGAAGGCAGGGCGAACAGTGAGGGAAACCAGTGAGGAAAACACTGATCCGGTTTCACATGGGAGGGAGAGGGAGGTGGGGCAAAAACACTGTCTAGTTAACTCTTCACTATCTGATGTTATGTTGTATAGCGTGTGGGTCTGTTTTCAAAGGTGAAAGTCTACTGTCATGAACAGATTGACACGGTAAGAATTTTTATTATCAAAGGGATAGTTCCCGCAAAAATTACATTTTACTCATTATTTAACCGTCATTATTTAACAGCATTATTTAACCTATCTAACCGTCAAGTGGATTCAAACCTCTATGAGTTTGTTTCTTCTGTAGAACACAAATGATTTTATTCTGAGAAATTCTGGAAACCTGTAACCATTGACTTCCATACGCAAACCTGATTTCACCAAGTAGGACATGTTCCTGAATTAACATCTATGTCGATCCTGGAACAACATCCCAATCAGCCAATCAGAATTAAGGGATATGTTTACAGTTTATGTTAAGTTTAGACTTGTGCAATTCTACATGATCATTATCCAGCTATTAATCCCCTCTGATTTTGGGAATAATTTACAGTTATGGTTGGGTTTAGAGCACAGGTGTCAAAGCCAGTTCCTGAAGGGCCAGAGCTCTGCGCAGTTTAGTTCCAACCCTAATTAAACACACCTGATTAAACTAATTGAGTGCTTTAGGTTTGTTTAATACCTGCAGATAGGTGTGTTGAAGCAGTGCTGGAACTAAACTCTGCAGGGCTCCGGCCCTTGAGGAACTGACTTTGACACCCCTGGTTTAGAGGTAGGGAATAGGTATGGATTACATTTTCCAACAAAAATAATGTTCCAGGATCAACATAGATGTTAATCCAGGATCACATCATACTTGGCAAAATCCTGACGTGCGACTTTCATAGTAGGAAAAACTAATATGGAGGTCAATGGTTGCAGATTTTCAGCACTGTTCTAAATATCTTCTTTTGTGTGCAACAGAAGAAACTCAAACAGACTGGTGACAAGTGAAAGTAAATGATGGAATTTTTAGTATTGGATGAGCTATGCCTTTAATCAGAAGATATTATTTCATAATCCTTTTGCGTCATTCCAAATCACTGCTGTTTCTCTGCTCTTTTTCATACAGTGAATGTAAATGCAGACCGTGGCTCTCAATCTTTCAGGCAACGAAAGCAAACATTCTGTTATATTTCTGGTATAGTACTAAGTGCAGGTTTGAAATGACATGAGGACGATAAAAATAAGGGCAATTTTCAATCTGGGTGAACTCTGCCTTTAACCTTCACCTTTCATCCAGTTCCTACAGGGTGGAGGGAAAAGACATAAAAACAAACAAAAAAATGTCACAAATCCACATGCTCTTGTTCAGAAAGAAATTTTCTGGATGTTTAGAATTTTAAAGCATTAATAACTGTATAAATATTAATAACAAGCAAAAAATGAGGGAAATAGTACACTACCTGACAAAAGTCTTGTTATTGATCCCAGTTGTAAGAGCAACAAATAATAACTTGACTTCTAGTTGATCATTTGTGGGAGGAGGTAGATTTGTCTGATGAACCATCTGTTGAACTGCATCCCAATCATCACAAATACTGCAGAAGACCTATTGGAACCTGCATGAACCCAAGATTCTTACTGAAATCAGTCAAGTTTGGTGAAGGAAATATCATGGTTTGGGATTACATTCAGTTTGGGGGCGTGCGAGAGATCTGCAGAGCGGATGGCAACATCAACAGCCTGAGGTATCAAGACATTTGTGCTGCCCATTACATTACAAACCACAGGAAAGGGCGAATTCTTCAGCAAGATAGCGCTCCTTCTCATACTTCAGCCTCCACATCAAAGTTCCTGAAAGCAAAGAAGGTCAAGGTGCTCCAGGATTGGCCAGCCCAGTCACCAGGCATGAACAATATTGAGCATGTCTGGGGTAAGATGAAGAAGGAGGCATTGAAGATGAATCTAAAGAGTCTTGATGAACTCTGGGAGTCCTGCAAGAACGCTTTCTTTGCCATTCCAGATGACTTTATTAATAAGTTATTTGAGTCATTGCAGAGATGCATGGATGCAGTCGTCCGAGCTCATGGGAGTCATACACAATATTCATTTATTTTTCCACTGCACCATGACTTTATATTCTATACAGTACATTATTTCTGTTAAGTGACGAGACTTTTGTCTAAGAAAAGTCAGACTTTACTGTCCTAATTAAATAATTAAAAATCAAGACATGATCATATTTTATTTTGGTAAAATAAGCGTAATCTAGAGGCCTTTGCCTTTCATCCACTTCTGATACCAAATGATCAACCAGAAGTCAAGCTGTTATTTGTTGTTCGTAAAACTTGGATAGGCGGCAAGACTTTTGTCAGGTAGTGTATGTCCCCACTCATGAAATTCAATATACACAAAACAAATCTCCGATATACAGCCATAATAACCAAGCAAAATACACAAATATTCCACAAGTTTGATTTTATTACTCCAATTTGTGAGCATTAATTTATGAGCATTAACTGTTGCTCTTGATTGCGCGTCATACAAAAGTCTATGAAAGTCTTCAGTCCTTAATCTCTGCAATGTGTTTGATTGCGCCGGCTGGGTCAGTCTTGTAGAGCATGAAGTGTCCTTGTACCTGAGCGGCGCTGAGATCTGTGTGAGCTGCCAGTGCTTGTTCAGAGAAGTGATCTGCCTCGGCTGCAGACTCCTGAGGGTAAAACCTCCTAAACATCTGAGTCAGCTGCCAGTGCGAACAGTGGCCAACATACTGCTTCAGATCCACACGGCCAGGACGGACGAGAGCCGGATCGAGTCTTCACATCGAGGAGAAAAAAATGAGAAAGGGAAGAAAACAATCCCATTTTACCAATATCAAAGACTGTTCAGAGTCCCAAGTCTTAATGACCACTAGGTACTTAATTGATTATTAATGGAGTTTATATTGATTACTAACTGATTATTAATGAACTAATTTATAAGGATTGCACTTAGAAAGAGTGATCGTGTAATTATGATTGAATAGAAGTTATAATAACTGAAAATATATTTTATGAATTGATAATTTTTAATATTAATTTTATTTATCATCTTTAAATAAAAAAAAAGAAAATATTGCGCTTGAAAAGGTTGATTTTAAGAAAACCAAGATTATTATATAGTATTGAATTTTTTTTTGAAAAATAAATCAAAATAAATCTTTTATAAATGAAATATGGTATGCATTATATATTTTAAGAGATTAAAAAAAACTTTTTTGCAATACCACAATTTAAATTTAGGGAAAAAATATAATATAAAAATATATAAAGAATTATTTAACATAAATATATACTGAATTATACGGAAGTCTTTAGGCCATGCGTTATTATATTTTTCTTTCCTGTTTTCTCATCATCTCAACATAAAAAAAGTTGATTTCTCAAATTTATGACCTATTTTTCAACATAAACAAGCATTAAGTTACATGAGAAAGATTTTAAAGGCGGGAGTGTACAATTGAAAATGTTCGGTGGCCCAGTCATACATTGGGCAGGTATTTATAATAATTCATTCATTAATTTCCTTACGCCACAGTGGAATGAACCGCCAACTTATCTAGCATATGTTTTACACAGCGGATGCCCTTCCAGCTGCAACCCAGTACCACGAAACATCCATACACACTCATTCACACACATACACTATGGCCAATTTAGTTTTTTCAACTCACCTATAGCGCATGTCTTTAGACTGTGGGGGAAACCAGAGCATACGGAGGAAACCCACATGGACACGTGGGCCCAGCCGGGACTTGAACCAGCAACCTTCTTGCTGTGAGGTGACAGTGCTAACCACTGAGCCACCGTGTCACCCGTAGTAATAATGATGATAATAATAATAATAAATACATAAACAAAAGCCAAAAAATAAAGTTTTGATCGCGAGAAAACAACTTTTTATTAATGTCAAGATTACGAGACAATAAAAGTCATAATCATGAGAAAATGAGTTATGTCGAGATCACGATAAAATAATAATGAAGTGAAGAGTCCTGATCGTGAGAAAACAAAATAAAAAAATAATTAAACCCATGGGCTCTTAGAACTTCCGTAGTACTATGTGATGACTGAAAAAATATATTAAGAAATATTTAATATTTTGTTTAATACAGAGACCAGTAAAATGTGATTTTAAGAGAAACTTGATCATTATACACAGTTTTTTATATAAATATGATTATTGAGAATATACATGACAGTATGTAGGATGGAAAAGTACAATGAAAATCAGGATATTCCTTTTTTAACAATCAACAAAAAAAAGTATAATAAAATATTACAAAATACAATAAAAAAAATTATCTTCACTGAATGTCATTATATAATGTAAATTGCATTTTAATTTTATGAAATATTGATATTTTATTTATTGAATATAATAAAAAGTATAATTAATGAACATTTGAATAAATATTCAAGCATCTGCCAGGATCTGACCGTCATTGCACTGTAAAACACACTTTATTGCCACTAATCTTCAAATTTCTTGTGTTATTATAGGCAAAAGGGTCAAGACAGCCACGATTTCACATTCTAAAGTGCAAAAACCAAAAACGCCATGGGAAAAACAAGTCTTACCTCTCAATGAAATTAGTAGTCATAAACACAATTCGGGCCTCTGAAGATGCCACTCCATCCAGAGCATTCAGAAGTCCACTAAATGTAAGCCGTCCCATGCCTTGATAGGCCAGTGGATCTGTGAGAACACATGGAAAGAAGGTTAAATCAAAATTCATTAGAGCGCAATTAGGCTGAAAGAATTCTGAAGCTCAACGGCGAGACATACTCTCAGTGGGCAGCAGCTCCCGGCTGACGAAGGCTGCGTCCACGTCCTCCAGCAGGATGATGCTTTGCTGCGGAGCGACACTCAGCAGGTGATTGAGGCGATCGTCAGACAGGCTGCGGTCACTCAGACTCATCAGACAGATGCTGTAGCCCAGCTCACCTGCCAGAGCAGTTCTGAAATAACACAAGTATACAGAGATCTGAGACTAGCAATTGTACTGTATGTTAAATTAAAGGGTTATTTCACCCAAAAATGAATATTAACTTACTCAACTATGTGTGTATATGACTTTCTACTTTCAGTGGAGTTATTTTATTAATTGCCTTGTGCTTTTCCAGCTCTACAATAAAAAAGGGGAACTTATTTTTCTTCAATTGTCCAAAACAAGTGCAATAAAGCGCATATATCCATAATAAAAAGCAGCTCCTCACATGGCTGAATAAAGGTCTCCAGTTGCAAACTGATGCATTTATTATTTTATTTTAAGAAACATATCCATATTTTCAACTTTATAAACAGTTTTGCGTAACTTCTGTGAGAGACACATTTTTCTTCTTTAGATTTACGGGGTTTTTTTGTGCATTTAGCACCACCGGCTGGACAGTAACGTGAAGCGTTACAGATGACATAGGGAGACTGAAGTAGAGTAGTGACATGAATTAGAAGTAGAAAATTACAAAACAAGGATTTGTTAAAAAATATATAATAATAATAATAATAATAATGATGATGTATTTTAATACAATTTCTTTTAATAAGAAAAATAACATTTTTATATAAAATGAGAAGACTTTTTTTCAGTGATGTTTTTTTGCTTCTCTCTATTTTTTAACTCGATGGCAAATATGCATCTTAAGCTCCTATCAAGCTGCCGGTGCACTAAAATATGCACGTGTAAAGAATAAGAAGAAAAAAGGAGAAAACAGAAAAACAGTTGCCATTGTAGAGCAGAAAAAACACAGAATAATTAT
This sequence comes from Danio kyathit, assembly GCA_903798195.1. Taxonomy (NCBI): domain Eukaryota; kingdom Metazoa; phylum Chordata; class Actinopteri; order Cypriniformes; family Danionidae; genus Danio; species Danio kyathit. The sequence continues at coordinate 46,868,805 of LR812527.1, read as the reverse complement.
TACAATAACTCTGGTTGGAATTAACTGAAAAAAAGGAAGTGATGCTTTTAGGGCGAGTAAATTGTGGGCTAATTAAATTTTTTCATAGAGCGGTGCAGGATTAATGCCAGAATCAGAGGAGTTCACTGTGGGTTCCTTCTGGATTTCCCTATAAAGTTTTATAACAGGGATTTTCAATTAATGAGTACAATAAGGTCTGAGGTACACATGACTTGACAATACTACATGAAATTTCTACATAAACATAAAACAATCCCAAATGCTCTTATCTAATTACTGAATTTGAAATCTGGCTTTGTAAAAAAACAAACAACAGCCTTGAATTCATGTTTTTCTGTGAATTATTTAAGTTAAAGAGCAAAACATTATAGTGTTGTCAATTAATGTTTACCACCTAAGTTTTATAAACTGTGCATAGATCATGGATCAACTTTACAACCTTAATTCATAGTAAGATGCACTATAAAGAAAGCTTACATAAAGCTGCTCTTTCCGCATCCTGGTGGACCATAAAGCAAATATCCCCTCCTGTATGGAATGCCTGCCAACAAAACAAACAACAATACGTTTATTTAGTATGATATTTTTTCAAGATCTATGAGGCTGATGAGGAAGTAAAAAAAACTGTTTATATACCCGTTTCTCAAATAGACTGTGAACAGTTTAATTTTCCATCAGTCATTATTTATCTGACAAAGTCAATATAGCAGATACTGCCCGTTTACTGGCTTTGCTGAAACATTTTTCAGAGATATATTAAAGGATCTAAATTGGACAGGTTCCATTTATATAATGATTCATTATAATGGAGGTAATAATAGCAAGTTAATAATACATCTTTACATGTTTATAAAACATCTTTTTACATTTAATAAACATATGTGCTATTAAATATTACACTATATTTATATATATAGATATAATAATATAATAGTTATATTAAATTTTTTTTTACGTGGGTTTAAAACAGTAAATCTAAAAATGAATGAAATCTTATTTGTATTTAAAAATGCATTTATATAAAATGTTTTAGTTTTTATATTTTATTACAAAATGCTAATGTACAATTAGGTAACTTTAAAGAATATCTTGATTTAAAATTTCGTTCATGGGCGCTAAAATAATGTGTCATAATTTGGTAGGAAAATGTTGCCATCTAAGTAAACTAAATGAGACAACATTTAGATCCTGAATTAGTTGATTACACTCAATCCTAAAAATTAGACAGTCTAATTTTGGTTTTCTTTCTGTATGTGGATGCGTGGATAAAGTCATCAAGTTTAACTAATTACTTTTTAAGTAACTATTTTTAAGTACCAAAACACACAGTACGCTGCAGAGGCTAAAATTACCGCTACAATATAATAATAAAATAATAGCTGAGAGGAAACTAAACTGTTCACAGTCCATTATAATGAACGGCAATAGTAGCAGCGGCTGGGCAACCGATTCCCTATTCCAGTTTTAATCACCACTTTTGTGAAATAGACCTATTATGATATTTATTTCACCTCTGTCAGTGTACCACTTAGGATTGCCTATGAACTCCTTCACATCATCCACAATCCTCTCCGCTACTCCACTCTCCAGCACTACTGAAGAAAGCGGCCGTCTTCGCCTTGGAAAACCAAAGGGCCTCCACTCCGCTCCCATTGCAGTGTACATCACAGTCCGGCCCTCTTCCTGCTTTAAAGCAAGTTCACGTGCTGCACAGAGACAAAAATCAATCAGGCTGTAAAATAGTTCATCTGCAGTCCTGCTTTAACCCATTTAACTCCACTCATTTCTCTTATTTCTGAAAGTTTTAAAAGTGTTCTTGACCATTCAAACTTTAAATAAAGAAATCTTTGCTTTAATTAAAATGTTTCAATGTCAAATGACCAGGGGTCTCATTTATTAATGTGGTGTATGCACAAATGTGCTGGAAACATGCGCATGCCACTTTTTTGCCATAATATTTTTACTTTAATTTTCAGTTTGTTCACATTGAAACACAACACTTTACATACATTTTTCTACAACAAGCGTATGCCACAAACTTGCGAATGCTTTTTAAAGTTCTGTTATAATTTTGCTTTGTGTAGTCTAAGAAAACTTAAGCATTTTTAGTGTTTTGTTTTCTATAAAACCTGACCAGACATTGAGGGTGTGTGGCATCATTAGCATGGTGATACGGTCCATGTCATTAGTTAAAATTGCTCATTTCTCTGGATTTGAACATGCTTCAAAACATTTGGGATAATTCAAGTACATTCATTTTCCTTCAGCTTACTCCCTTTACTCATCTGGGGTCGCCACAGCGGAATAGACCGCCAACTTATACAGCATATGTTTTACACAGCAGATGCCCTTCCAGCTGCAACTCAGTATAGGGAAACATCCATAGACACTCATTCACTACAGCCAATTTAGTTTAGTCAATTCACCTATAGCACACAACTTTGGACTGTGGGGGAAACCGGAGCACCCGGAGGAAACCCACACCAACATGGGGAGAACATGCAAACTCCACACAGAAATGTGAACTGGCCCAGCTGGGATTTGAACCAGCAACTTCTTGCTGTGAGGTGACAGTGCTAACCACTGAACGACCCTGCCGCCTATGCAAGTACATAGGTCAGCAAAATAAATAACTGTTCTAGTGGTATTTGGATATTTTAATGAAAATAATCTTACATATTGTCCCTTTGACCAACATAATTTCAGAGGAGGCTTAAAGTTTGTATCTTAGGGAGTTTTAGAGAATAAAATGTTTATTCTCAAATAGCAAAGAAAGAAAAATGGTCATTAAATGGGTTAATACTGCACACTTGAGTTGACGGGATAGTTCACCCCAAAATTGAGAATGTCCTCACTATATACTAACCCTGACACTTACCCTCAAGTGGTTATAAATCTTTCTCAGTTGAACACAAAAGGCGTGTCACGGTGGCACAGTGGGTAGCAATCACCTCACAGCAAGAAGGTCGCTGGTTCGAGCCTCGGCTGGGTCAATAGGCATTTCTGTGTGGAGTTTGCATGTTCTCCCCGTGTTCGTGTGGGTTTCCTCGGTCTTTCCCCACAAGTCCAAAGACATGCGCTATAAGTGAATTGGGTAGGCTAAATTGTCCATAGTGTATGTGTGTGAATGAGTGTGTATGAATGTTTTCCAGTGATGGCTTGCAGCTGGAAGGGCATCCGCTGCGTTAAACATATGCTGGATAAGTTGGCAGTTCATTCCGCTGTGGCGACCCCGGATTAATAAAGAGACTAAGCCAAAAAGAAAATGAATGAATGAACACAAAGGAAGATCTTCAGAAAAAAAGCTGAAACCTTGTAACGATTGACTTCCATAGTAGAAAAAAAGGTTACAGGTTTTCTTCAAAATATCTTATACTGTGTTCAGCAGAAGAAAGAAACGCAGAGTTTTGAAACAAGTGAAGGGAGAGTGAATAATAAACTATCCATTTAATATACAATTGACAGCAGGTACATGGTGAAGAAAAACCTAGCAAAAACAAACCTTCCTGAAGTATGTTGAAGAATGTCTGGCGGTCTCTGCCCAGAGCAGTAAAAGTGACAGACTCCCAGGGCGTTCCAGTGTGCAGGTCCATCATCTGCTTCTCCCTCACCCGCTCCACTCTGATCCACTTCCTTCCATACCTGAAAACACAAGAGCCTCAATAAGAGAGAAGAAAAACTGGGTGAGCATCAATGACAACAATGCAGACAATCTTACCAAATGATGTGGTTGCCTGGGCTTGGGTGGAAGTCAAACTGTGTGTGGACTTTTCCACTCTCGTGCTGCATGTATGAGGTCTCTACACTCAGATGCTGTGTGTGTTTGGCATGTTTGGTGATCCAGCTTAAAAGCCAATGGTAACTTTTATCTTTGCTTGGAACCTCCAGAGTGATCATGTAATGTCTCCGAAAGAAAATCATGCCAACCTGTGCTCCTTTTCTGGCAACTGCGAGTGCTGTGCCAACACCAACTAGTCCAAATCCTGCCCCAAAATAAGGGTTGTCCTTCAGGGCTCCAATAAAATCTGACAGGGTCATGATGAAGGTGTCTTCAGGTAACGTTACTCTTTTTCAGAAAAATATGCATCCTGCTTTTACAGCAAATAAGGCGAACACATGTTTATCTTCATTTTCAAGAGAGCCTTAAGACTGACTGAACTACATATCAAGCGGTCAATGATTTCTTATCAATAAAATAAATACGAAATTAAACGTCACTATACTTACGATAGTGTAAATATTGTCACGCATTTACAAACAACCCTTTTTTCTGTTAGCTTAAAACAAACGAAAAAAATGCCATTTAAATATAAGTGCATGTAAGCAAACGTTCTCTATCATTGCAGAGTGATTGAATGACTTAAGTGAGTCGAATCTTCACAATGACTCGGTTGAACCGATTCACAGACGTGAATCCTACGTTAAAGGGGTAGTTCACACAAAAATGGCAATCTACTCCTCTTCCTCATGTGGTTCCAATCTTTTATGAGTTTCTTGCTTTTCCATTGAACACAAAAGAAGATATTTTGAAAGATTTTGGATACCAGAAGCCATTGAGTTAGAATAAAATACGATTTAAATCAGTGGCTTTTAGTTTTACCCTCAATATATCTTTTCTGTTTCTCAAAAGAAGGAAACTCAAATATGTTTCGAACAAGTGGAGGGTCAGTATACGATAACAGAACTTTCATTTTTGGGTGAATACACCTTTAACTGCGGTTTGTGTTGAAAGAGTTAATTCGGGCGAACTGTTCATAAGAACCGATTCACTGAAATCAAATGGGCAAATCACATGGCGACCTCTGTGTGTTTCCGTTGTTCAGAAAAATAGTTCCGTATTAAATGTTTCACATTGATAGTTCCGCTGTCACTGTTTACGACGCTGTCTTGTTATGACACTTTTACGTATTCTCATAAACCGCTTTCTGTATATTTGGGGTATTTCAGAATAATAATCATCCACCGTGTATAAAATGTGTGATTTATATACAAAATGAACGTCCTCTTTGAACAGAAAGAGCCTCGAAATCTCGCCACTTAACGTTACATTCATCCTCACAAGTGAAGGTAACGTTTTTTTATTATAAATTAAAGCGTCAACATGCAAGCTTTTAATTTACTGTGTTGTTTATATTATTAGACATCTTGTTGATATTCATTTGCGGGCATTTTGTTTAATATGGACACATCTCCTGCTCCTCCTTGAGAATGCGTTGTTTATTTGTTTATCAGAGCGAATGAAGCACGAATTTAAGCGCAGGAGGTCTAAAATAACAATGGAAATCGATTTTCTGATAAACAAAAACATTTCTAAACCTTTGGTATTATACACTAAATAAGCAATAAGTATGTGTCCTTTCGCTGATTATCCCTGTGTCTTCTTTATGTTGTAACTATTGTAATTAGCAGGCGATAACCCTGATTTAAAAGCTATTAATTTGAATCAAAGGTCCTAATTATTTCAAGAAAATAATTAATCAAACATTTTCGTCATATTGATGTTGCAGAACAGTCATTTATCCCTGGGGAACAGAATACTTCATGGTCCTGATGCTGTAATAGAGTTTAGTCCCTCACTGACTCCTGTGGAGTTTTAACACAATTATAACATGGATCAGCAAGAGTCTGGATGTGCTGCAGAACAACTCGAGCATTTGAAAAACAATGCAACAGATACACCTGAAGGTAAAATAAAATAATACTCATAAAACTCATTTTTATTAATTATATATTCTAGCATAGATATTTAGCAGACATCTATGAAATATTTTATTTTAACTGGTTAGTTGCTAGATCAGGAGTGCCCAAACTCTGTTCTGGAGGGCCGGTGTCCTACATATTTTAGTTCCAAACACAATTAAACACCTGAATCAGCTAATCAAGCTCTTTCCAGGTATACTAGAAACTTCCAGGCAGGCATGTTAAGGAAGTTGTAGCTAAAATCTGCAGGACACCGGCCCTCTAGGACCGAGTTTGGGCATCCCTGTACTAGATTGATAACTCATGTCACTTTGTGTTACTTTTTTCCTCCTAATGAAGTAATTAGAACTCAGTTCAATGTGTCATGTTTGTTTGTATATAAATGTAACTTCTAGTCAGTTATTACAGCAGAAAACTCAAATTGAATATTGTATCACACGTAGGGGCTTAATAAGAGGCTTACCGTATACTCACCGGCCACTTTATTAGGTACACCTTACTAGTACCGGGTTGGACCCCCTTTTGCCTTCAGAACTGCCTTAATCCTTCGTGGCATAGATTCAACAAGGTACTGGAAATATTCATCAGAGATTTTGGTCCATATTGACATGATAGCATCACGCAGTTGCTGCAGGTTTGTCGGCTGCACATCCATGATGTGAATTTCCCTTTCTACCACATCCCAAAGGTGCTCTATTGGATTGACTTCTGGTGACTGTGGAGGCCATTTGAATACAGTGAACTCATTGTCATGTTCATGAAACCAGTCTGAGGTGATTCGCGCTTTATGACATGGTGTGTTATCCTGCTGGAAGTAGCCATCAGAAGATGGGTACACTGTGGTCATAAAAGGATGGACATGGTCAGCAACAATACTCATGTAGGTTGTGGCATTGACATGATGCTCAATTGGTACTGATGGGCCCAAAGTGTGCCAAGAAAATATCTCCCACACCATTACACCACAACCAACCAGCCTGAACCGTTGATACAAGGCAGGATGGATCCATGCTTTCATGGTGTTGATGCCAAATTCTGACCCTACCATCCGAATGTCGCAGCAGAAATCGAGACACATCAGACCAGGCAATGGTACTCAGTGTGGTCTTCTGCTGCTGTAGCCCATCTGCCTCAAGGTTCGACGTGTTGTGTGTTCAGAGATGCTCTTCTGCATACCTCGGTTGTAACAAGTGGTTATTTGAGTTACTGATTCCTTTCTATCAGCTATTTATCATGTCTACATGCCTAAATGCATTGAGTTGCTGCCATGTGATTGGCTGATTAGTAATTTGCGTTACCGGGCAGTTGGACAGGTGTACCTAATAAAGTGGCCGGTGAGTGTATTATCCCACAAATAGCAGTTATTATAAAGTCACATATATAACAAGTGTATTACATTCTTTATGTTGCAGTTTTGTCTCAGTTCAAGGGAACAGATATGCCTGTGCAACCTAGCAGCAAGAAAAATAGAAAAAAATGTAAAGCGAAGGAAAAGGGGAGAATATCCTTTACCAGTAGCCAAGGAAAGTCTCCATCTAAAGGTAAATATGATTAATGTTACATAATATTATGATTAATTCTAATGCCAGGTCTGACTTGTACCATTTTCCATTTAGTGGGACATGTCGAGGAGGGCACCGAACACATATTTCGCACACACATATGCTCCGAATGCAGGCGCTGCTTCAAGACTCGCTCCCATTTAATAGAACACACACGAATCCACTTTCCTGACCCCACTCTGCAATGTCCCACCTGTAAACACTACTTCACCAGCAAAAGCAAGCTACGTGTCCACATGCTAAGAGAGATGGGACAGAAGCTGCACCAGTGTCATCTATGCGAGTATAAAGCAGTGGAACGCAACTCTTTAAGACGACACCTTGCTAGCGTGCATGGACATCAAGAGGACGATGCTCCCAAGGGAGAGCCGTTTAAGTGTCCAACTTGCCAAAAAACATTCGGTCAGAGTCGGGCATTAAAGAGCCATATGAAGTCTCATAACAAGACACAAGATGGACAGCCATTGCTTTGCTTTCATAAAGGCTGCTCATATCAGTGTACAGAAAAGAAGCAGCTTTACAAGCATGCATTAGATGCTCACAAAATTGAGGCCACAGAGTGCCGTCATCATACCTGTGGGGCTTTATTTGGCAGCCAAGAAGACATGGAGAAGCATTTTCGTACACATCAAGCTTATCACTGCCCTCACTGTGACTTCTCGTGCTCAAATAAGAGCAGTTTTCAGCAGCACAAAAGACAAGGACATCCAGGGAAGCAGGATTTAAACTGTAGCTTTTGCCCTTTCTCCACTCTCAACCCTGTAGAGTTCGATCAACATGTCGGCCACTTTCATGCCAGTGAGAAAACACACCAATGTTCGCAGTGCAGCTTTGTAACTGCTCACAAAAGAGTCCTGAAAAGACACTTGCTTATGCATACTGGTAAGATATTCACTTTTTTCATTGTTCTTTATGTGGGTAAAGTTAAAGCAGGAATGAAAGGTCAGTGATTTATTCAAACTTCATTCACTGGTCATCTCAACCATGTACACTACCTGACAAAAGTCTTGTCGCCTATCCAAGTTTTAGGAACAACAAATAATAACTTGACTTCTAGTTGATCATTTTGTATAGGAAGTGACATATGAAAGGCAAAGTCCTCTAGATTACGCTTATTTTACCAAAATAAAATATGATCATGCCTTGATTTTTAAATATTTAATTAGGACAGTAAGATCTGACTTTTTTTAGACAAAAGTCTTGTCACTTAACAGAAATAATGTACAGTATAGAATATAAAGTCATGGGGCAGTGGAAAAATAAATGAATATTGTGTATGACTCCCATGAGCTTGGAGGACTGCATCCATACATCTCTGCAATGACTCAAATAACTTCTATAAAGTCATCTGGAATGGCAAAGAAAGCTTCTTTCTTTCTGGCTTAAGTATGAGGAGCAGTGCTATCCTGCTGAAGAATTTGCCCTCTCCTGTGCTTTGTAATGTAATGGGCAGCACAAATGTCTTGATACCTCAGGCTGTTGATGTTGCCATCCACTCTGCAGATCTCTCGCACGCCCCCATACTGAATGTAACCCCAAACCATGATTTTTCCTTCACCAAACTTGACTGATTTCTATGAGAATCTTGGGTCCATGCGGGTTCCAAAAGGTCTTCTGCAGTATTTGTGATGATTGGGATGCAGTTCAACAGATGATTCATCTGAAAAATCTACCTTCTGCCACTTTTCCAAATGATCAACTACAAATCACTATTTGTTACTTTTACATCTGGGATCGAGGACAAGACTTTTGTCAGGTATAGTTTAGTTTTTCCCCTTTAAAAAGTACACATCAGGAAATTTTCCATGCACAAACAATTGAATAGTGATTAATTTATACTGCTTTAAAAAAAGCTATACTGCTAAAAAGCAGTCCATATTTATTTAAATTGTTGTTATTACTGTTATATTTACTGTAATTATATTATTGTTATATTTTAGCTTTGCAGTAAAAGTGCAGCTTAGATGTTCTACATTACATCTTTGTTTCACAGAAAAATTTATATAGCATATAAAGACTATATTTTCACTTCTGAATAAGTGATTTCTTCAGAATTCACATTGGCCATGGGTGGACATGTTAAACATTTGTATTTACAGGTGAAAAGCCCCACAAATGTACGCTATGTGAGTTCAGATGTCGTGATGAGACGTACCTTTCAAAGCACATGCTGACACACTCCAGTGACAAGCAGCACATGTGCTCAGAATGTGGATATGTTACAAAATGGAAACACTATCTCAGTGTCCACATGCGTAAACATGCAGGAGATCTAAGGTATGTACCTTGAATGGAATTTTAATGTTATTTACAAGAAACATTTCAGTTTACTGACCTGCCTCTCATCTCTTTCAGGTACAAATGTAATCAGTGTTCATATCGTTGTCACCGCATGGACCAGCTGAACAGCCATAGACTCCGTCACCAAGAAAAATCTCTGATTTGTGAGGTGTGTGCATATTCCTGCAAGAGAAAGACTGAATTGCGTAGCCATATGCAGCTCAAGCACTCCACAAATGCAGAAGCCCAACCTCCTGTTTACCAGTGCAAGTTTTGCCCTTACACAACAAAGTATCGGCAAGCGCTGCATAGCCACGAGAACTGCAGGCACACGCGGACACGCATGTTTCGCTGTGCGCTCTGTCGATATACCACATTTAGCAACACTGGCCTCTTCTTGCACAAAAAGAAGTCCCACGGATATGTGCCCGGAGATGTGGGATGGCTTGAGAAGTATGCAGAGAAAGAAAAAGAGCAAAGCTCTGCAGATCTGACACACAACTTCTTCTCTAAGAAAGCAGCATCTCAGACTTCAAATTTGGAATATAGAGAAGAAACGTCTAATAAGACAATAGGTAACTCACAAGATGTGTCTTTAAATGATAATGAAGATGAAGCAATACGAGCCCATATTGGACAAACGGATAAAATGACTGAAAGACATTCAAATGATGAAGAATGCAGCACCCTGCTTTATAGTTCCAAAACCAGCATGGAAGGCACACAGATGATACTTGCTGAGACAGTAAACATACACAACACTGCATTTAATGCACACATTGGGAGCAATGCTGGATCTCACACATTACATTCAATTCACCAGAATATTCCAGAACCATCAGCTGAGGAGGATGATGATGATGATGATGATGATGATGGAGTTTATTGTAGGGCTCAGAGTGACTCTAAAGACCTCACACAATTGACAGGAATTGAACTTCACCAGGACAGCTTTGTAGAGCCCTCAACTTCTGAAACTTGTCTGCAGATCTTGAGAAAACAGGATAAAGATCAGGCTAAAGCCCTCGTATTAGAAGGCAGGGTACAGATGCTTGTTGTCCAGACGCAGGACAATATGTATCAATGTAGCTGCTGTTCCTATGTGACCAGAAAGCAGGCAGCATTAATTCGCCACTCCAAGACATCCTGCCGGGTCATGAAGACCGGACTACGCTGCCAGGACTGCGGTATGCATTTTAAACAGCAACGTTCTCTGCACACCCATCGTCTCAGGAAGTGCCGGTCACTCCTGAGTGGCAGAAAGAAGTCTGATTTCACAAATGCCATAGGAAAATCAGGGAGTCGTGTAGGTCGCTCCAGGAGTACCAATTTTAAATTAGGAACCCCCACAATTCAAAATGAATCTCTTGAAGTCACAGATTCAAGATTACAGGGTTTAGCTGAACCTCAAGGATCATTGTCTCCTATCATTACTGATGTAATAAATGAGACTGACTCGCTGCCAAGCACTTCTGAAGAAGGACAGGCAACTATCAGGACTATAAACAAGTTAGCGGAAGTGGAGGTTTCCATAAATGAACAGATCTCTGGCTACACTGAAGAAGGTGGCAGGTTTACTTGCAGAACATGTTCTTTCTCATCAGTCAGGAAAGTCACAATAGATCGTCATTGTGCCACGTGCAGTGAAACAGCACCAAAGATATATCTGGCTGAAATGGCAGGGCAGTTTGAGCAAGAGGATAATCTTAGTGACTCATACCAGGAAGATCAGGACGTAGATGGGGCAAATGACTCCGAAGGGGATTCGGCAGAAGACGAGAGATCGCCAAACTCCAAACCCCGATTCTCATGTCCCAATTGTCCTTTTCTGTGCCACCAAAAAAGAGCTCTAGCTAGCCATGAGCTAAAGGGCTGTTTAAAACAAGGTGAAATACAGTGTCCACACTGTTCATTTGTTGCCAAATCAGACAAATCTCTCAGCCATCATATCCTAAGTCACAAGAAAGACAAGAAGGCTACCAAAGGTAAAAGGTCAGGTAACCTTCAGTGCGATCTTTGTTCGTTCACCTGTAAACAAGAGCGGTGCCTAATGCAGCATGTTGCTGTGAAGCATGAGGGAGTTCGTCCTCATCAATGCCGCTTCTGTTCATTTAGCACAGTTCGTCGTTACCGACTGGAAGCCCATGAGTCCATGCACACAGGTGTTGGCAGGCATAGCTGTGATCTCTGTGGCCAAACCTTCGGGACCACATCTAGACTACGATTGCACCACCAACGCATTCATGACAAGCAGGCAACACACTTCTGTTCAATTTGTGATTACCGAGCCTATAACCTCAATGACATTAACCGCCACAACTTGAGCTGCCACACTGGTGAACTCCGTCACCATTGCAGCCAATGCAATGCACGTTTCAGCTCTGATGGTGCCTTGAAGCAGCATAGCCACAGAGTGCATTCAGATGTTAATAGTCTGTCTTGCACCCAGTGTAGCTTCACTTGCAGAGGCCAAGCTGCTCTGAAAGCACATATTCAGAGTGACCATTCTGAAAAGACAAACAATCTCCAAGATAATCCAGAAAAAAGAAGTAAGAAGTCCATCACACATAAGTGCACGGTTTGTTCCTTTAACACCAATAAAAGGCTCCTTCTGGTCCAGCACATGTTAGATGAGCATGAAGATGGGCCAGTAGAGGATAGAACTTTGAAGTGTGATGTCTGTGGTTTCTCCTGCACCCACCAAGTGGTGTTTGACCAGCATATACGGTCACATGGAGGAACTTGCCTTTTTAAGTGCACTGAGTGCGAGTTTTCCACAAGAAACAAACAGAAGATCACTTGGCACATTCGAATCCATACAGGAGAGAAGCCGTACCGCTGTGAGAAGTGCAATTATGCATGTGCAGATCCTTCAAGATTAAAGGTATGAAATAGCTAAGAGGGTGATTTAAGGTTTGTTTATTCCAGTTCTGACATTCAGTTCTGCTGGTGCTCTCTTTTAGTATCACATGAGGATTCATATGGATGAACGCAAATATCTCTGCCCAGAATGTGGCTATAAATGCAAATGGGTCAACCAGCTTAAATATCACATGACGAAACATACAGGTATGCAAACTCTAACTTGCACTAACTATAAAGTTCCCGCACACCTTGATATATGTATTCTCCATTCCAACAGGTGCCAAACCATATGCATGTGAGGACTGTGAGTATCGCACTAATCGTGCCGATGCCCTGCGTATTCATCGTGAGACGCGACACAGAGATGAGCGATCCTTCATATGCGAGAAGTGCGGAAAGGCTTTTAAAACGCGTTTCCTGCTTAAGACACATCAGAGAAAGCACAGTGAGGCAAGGCCTTATGTTTGCTCGGTGTGCCAAAAAGCATTTCGCTGGCCTGCAGGTCTCCGCCACCATTATCTATCCCACACCAATCAGCTGCCATTTTACTGCTTACATTGTCCCTACCGGGCCAAACAAAAGTTTCAGGTTGTGAAGCACATTCACAGACACCATCCAGACTTGCCTGTCCAAAATAGTGTGGGTAAAAACCAAGAAGCCTCTAGCGCCGGTACACAGAAGACCTGGAATGGGGAAGGAGGAGGACAAACTGCTGTAGAGCACATGCAAACTGCAGGGGACATGTAGTTACACTTTAAACATTTATATTGACTTGTGCTACATATTTTGTCATTGCGATCACAATTCTCATCAAACCACACGGATTAAACATGTTTTACAGTATATTTATTCTGGTTTATTTCTTTTAAAGGTATTTTGCCTGGACATATTCATACATACATAATGACTCATTCACCATGAACACTTGCTTTTGGGTTAGTAATAAAAGGCACTTTAACATGCTCAATTTTACTAATTTAGATAATGCATAGATATTTACATTAGATGTCACCTACCCTGTTGTTGTCTATTGGAAGGAATGCGTCAATAGGGCCGCCATTTTAGTACAGGGTAGCGCTCCTTTGAAATAAATATGGGACCAAGGTGTAGTGGAGGACTGGCCATCCAGAGCCAGAGATATATACACATATATACATATATCTATGATCGGGAGTTTTCCCTGTGGTCAGTACACAAATATTTTTTTAAATTACGATAATTATAATTTTACATCACTTTTCTATATCGATGGATAAGTACCGCACGGGCATTGCTGACAAAGAGCATATGTTTGTGTGCATGGAAATGTATTATCCTCCCTCCCTGTTAAATTTGATCTTATCCGTGTGCTGAAACACACCCTCTTTACTGCTTTCACTTCTCATTCTAACAGAGGGAGCGATTGGTTTGTGAATGAATCTCTGTTATGAATGACTCGTGTGAACCATCGTTATCCCTCAATGTCTCAATGTGCATATGCACCTTTCTGATTTAAATGGTATAAAACATTTGTAATATTCAATAATTTAGGGTGGACAGTATGCACATTGAGGCGCAGGTGCTGTTATGCTATCAGGCACCCTTATAAGTTACTTCAAAAACTAGCCTGCTACTTCACTTAGCTGACAATAAGACAAGTTTCTTGCACCACAACGTCTTGTTGTCATATTTTATTAACATTGTTTGCTGATTTTATTCAACAAAATTAGCATAAGCCAAGAATTTTGTGCAAGTTGGTGCTACTTTGCCTCATGGTCAATGCAGTAAGTGACTTTAATATCATCAATAAGGTTACTTGTTTAGCACAAAAGTTGGTAACATACAAAAACGTAAAAAACGAAATCTTACCTATAAAATGTTCTGCCTTTATGCTTTGTTTTCTTGTTATTACACCCGTACACAGTGCAAAAGTCCAGAATTTTCACATTTAATAGTTAATAGTCGTTAATAGTCTTGACTAGTGCAGTTGAATGACATTTGTCCTGGGAGCACTGTACAAATGTGGCGGCGCTATTGACGCATGCTCTGGATCCGTATGCGACATCTAGTCTATGTATCTATGCAGATAATGTACAACCTTATGGATGCATTATACCCTGATTGTGTAACTTTTAAACAAAATGCAATCAAGTAAACTTAATATTGCATAGATTAAACGACTATATTAGTAAATATCTGCATTTACAGGAATGCTCTTTTTCTCTTGAGAAGGCACATCTAAAACCATGCTGCTACTATAGAGGTACTTTAAAAAATAATGGCAGTTGCTACACTTTTTTTGTTTTAATGCAAGATGGAAGGATAATTGATTAAATTATGGCTTGATTTTTTTTAAATCTCTTCAAGTATTTTCGAGCAAAGCACAAGACAAAATGTTTTCTCTGCCTTTTTACAGTAATGTACAGATTTGTCTGAGAAACAGAAGCTCCTCAGAACAAGCTTCAAGCATGGACATTAGAACTGTGATTCAGCTCTGTGATTTTGATGTGAACGAATATGGAGGATGGACGGATACTCGTTCCATCCTTGGACAACAGATGGACATGGCGATAGCCTGGAAAGAGAAAAATAAATTGATTTGCAATGCTTTTAGAGCATAAGCCTAGAGACAGTGCGTCTCCCACACTAATGATTGCACACAAGCATTCATATATGAGAAGAAAAATCATTCACCACAAAATTCACAGTAGGTTCACATGGACACAATTTATTTTTACTTTTACTCTAATTAATCTAAATTACATTTAATGAAAGAGCTGAAAAGAATTTTTGAAATGACATTTTGAAAAAGAATTAAGAGCAGAGCTGTATTTGCATTGTTTTATGAATATTGTTTTCTTTTGTTAAAGAGCCCATATTATGGGTTTTTGAAAATTACCTTCCATGCAGTGTGTAACACAGCACTACGTGAATAAAAACATCCAGCTGAGGTTTAAATCTGAAAGTGCACCTTGTTTAAAAATATTGATTTTTTACAATAAAAGTTTCGATTTTGCCTGTTCGTATCAATGTCGACACGAAACAATACCAAATATGCAGTGCCGGTAAAACGTGTATGCGCCTTTTCGCTTCAAACACTAGCGGAGTGCGAGGGATCATGGGATTGATCATGACGCAAATATTACTGTCACTGAGAGATGGCCAGACATGCGGCCGTGGGGAATAAAGGGTTAAAGTTAATCTTCACAACAATACCACAGTATAGCCAACTGTGTGCTGAGTTTCTTTCTGTCATTTTTCTGATGATTGATATAATAACCTACCCTGCAGCATGATTCACCGGCCATTTGTTATTAAAGCAAGCCTCAGCAAAGACTACTAATGTATGGGACTTTAGGGCGTCACAAACCAGATGCGCCGTGACACGGTGCGCACATGACAGTTGAAAGTATCGCACACCAGATGCGCACATTCACAT
The DNA here is from genome assembly GCA_903798195.1 of Danio kyathit. Classification (NCBI taxonomy): domain Eukaryota; kingdom Metazoa; phylum Chordata; class Actinopteri; order Cypriniformes; family Danionidae; genus Danio; species Danio kyathit. The sequence goes on along the minus strand of LR812527.1, from coordinate 46,852,980 downwards.
GCTTTTTAAAATGAAACTATTCAGATGGTGCTCTGTGGCGCGGCAGAAATATGAACAGTGTCCTGAGTCATGGCTGGGTGCCGCGGACAGCCACCGACTTGCGGCGCCGGTATGTGTACCCTGATAGAAACCTATGTTTACAATTCTGAAATGCGTGGTCGCCGAGCGGCACTTCTGGTGTGTGACCCCCTTTTGTCAGTAAATGTTACGATTTGTATGGACCAGTTTCTTCTTCTTCCAGATCCTGTAAGTGTTTCTCCTTTCTACAAAAACGTGAGGTGTGATTAAAATGGTTGCCTCGTTTTCTGTAGTTTGCAAAATATGTATTTAATAGTGTGTTGTAACTTGTAATTGCTCCTCGCGGTTTGTAATCATTTATAGTATCTGTTATAGATCAGTGCTTGTACTGTATCTCTCAGGTTACACTTTATGGGACTATCCACATATTGTGTTCAAAACCATGTTGAAAACGCGACTCGTGCTTCTTCCTTTATCGATTTAAATGTGTTTTGTGTTCGCAATCTCCTGTTGTTTGTTGCTATGGCCACCATCAGCTGTTCCTCATACATGCGGCGCGATCAATTTTCAAAATAGTTCAACTTTTGCCACTGTGTGCATTAATACTGAATGTGTGTCGTTGTTATTACTTGGGGTTGTGGTTAAGAATAGAGTATATGCCGGTGTTTAACTGCATTGCTTTAATGCATCCCTGCATCAGGCTCACACATACTCTGCTCATAACCGTGCTGGGCGTTTCTCTCCCATCTCACACTGAACGCAGTCCACCAATCACAACAGGGACCAATCAGAGCAGATTAGCCTCACGCAAAGGAGGGGTTTGGGAACAAATAAATCGCTGAACAAATCATATGGAAGTCGTTGGGATAATTACGTAAAAAAAAAATGCATTTTATAAGACAACGAAAGTGTTTTTTTGACCTTAAATGCATATTAGCCTGTTGTTGGAGACCCCCAAAACCAAAATATGACTTTTTATAATGCATAATAGTTTCCCAGAGATGGGTTGCGGCTGGAGGGGCATCCGCTGTGTAAAAACGTGCTGGATAAGTTGGCGGTTCGTTCCGCTGTGGCGACCCCAGATTAATAAAGGAACTAAGCCGAATAAAAAATGAATGAATGAATAATGTATAATAGGGGCTCTTTAAATTTGCTTATAGTATGTACATTCAGTCTATGCTCACCTGGCTGAATACAGGACAACGGAAGTGTGTACTGCCCTATGAAGTCATTCCTTGAGGCTTTGTCATGGTCTTCGACTACAAAACGCACCAGTGCAAGCTCAGGGGTGTGGACGGTGAATTGTACACTTTCATTCCAATATGGGTTGAAACCTGATGAGGAAAAAAGATAAACCAGAAAGAGTAGAATTTAAGTTCCTATGGTCTGTAAATTATAAAGATGAATCATAATACAGTAAGGTTATATCTGTTGTCACATTAAAGATGCTTCCACCGTAAACTGAACTCTCTGTAGCGCACAATCTCTTTCTCCTGTAGTGGTTTGGCAACACTTAAGACCATATAATCCTTGCTTTCTCACCATTGTTGTCGATGTATTTGGTCTCCTGTTTGGCTTGGTCCACAGGAACGCCATAAATCTCCACCCTTACAAAGGGATCTACAATGGACCATTCATTTTGCTTTAGTTTAGGCAGCTGTTGTCCACTAATAACCTAAAATAAAAAACAGAAGCTACCATCAACCAATGAAATCTCAAAGCAAACAGGCAAAAAGAAACACAATACTGTTTAATACCTTAACAGAGAAGACTAAAGGGTTGTAATCCTCACGTTCCTCTGGTTTTTCAGGATCAAAACGTCTCTCTCTGTTGCGCAGCATCTCGGGCTTTAAAACGTATCCACTGCAGCCATTCTGACTAAACAGCCCATCATTAAGATCCATTTCCATTCCTGCCGTCTGGAAGTTTAATGCCACTATGAATCAGAAACACATTACAGTAAATACACTGCCCACTTTACAACACATTAGCTGTGTTTCCCAGCTCCACAGTGAGTGTTTTTACGAGGTTTTTCCATACCATATTTCTCCACTCTATAGTACGCACATAATGGTGTGTAATACAATATGTACTATACTAACCAATCTGGCATCCCATGTTCCACATGTCCACTGGAGAGTAATTTGATGAATCAGTCCTCATTCCACTTGGATACACTCTTATCAGCTGCCTGGTGTTATGCAGTACAAAATCTGAACCTGACAGACAAAAATGAGACATTATTTATTTATTAATATACATTTTTTTTGTGTGTAAAAGATGAAAAGAGCTGATCAAATCACTTTGTGTATCACAGAGTAACTAACAGTATACTGTAGATGTTTGGAAAAACATGAGGTTGTCCAAAAAAGTCATCACCTGGATTTAACTAAGCAAATAAGTAAGAGCCTCTCATTGGATAAATACTGCATGGATGATTATGTTTCAGATGGTAACAAGTTATTTATTCCTAACTGATGCAGAGAGTAGCTGCTCATTTAGTAAACAACCACGTTGGGAAGACACATGTGGTCATGGAAAAGATGGATTTCTGAAGGGTCAAATTATTGGCATGCATCAATCTAAGATCAATAACATTCAAGCCTGTGGGGGCAGTGTTGGGATCCGGGCATGCTGCGGTTAGTCAGGTTTAATTTCAGCAAAATTATGTGCTCAAGAATGAGGTCAGCTGACTACATGAATATACTGAAAACCAGGTTAGTCTATCAATGATTTTTTTCTTCCCTGATGGCATAGGTATATTCCAAGATGACAATGCCAGGATTCATCGGGCTCAAATACTGAAAGAGTAGTGAAACATAATTTTTATGCATGGATTGACTACCATAGAGTCCAGACCTCAACCCTATTGAGATTCTTTGGGATATGCTGGAGAAGACTTTGCAAGTCCCACTCTCCTTTCATCAACATAAGATGACGAAACATTTGTTCAATTTTGAATGAGAATAAATGTGACACTGCCAAATTTGCATACTGAAATGAGGTCACGTAGCATAAATGAAGCTAAAGGTGGTCCAATGTAACATTGTCGTGTGTGACTTTCAGTTTTTTCAGTTTTTTTGAAAAGGCAGTGCATCATTTTTGAAGAACTAGCCCATTAAAAACACTTTCTGACCTGCTTCCTTCGAATATTTTCGGGCTTTAGACTCAGAGAACGATGACATCTCATAAGGCTTAGCAGAGATTCTGGAATGTTCAAAGCTGTGGAAATGTACACTCTTACAGAACATAATGTCTGAGAACTCCTTGCATAGATTTTGCTTCGATTTCTACAGAGAGGAAAAGGCAAACAATGAAAAACAAGGAAGTGGGAAACACTGACTAACATTTTTCTTTTGTTTCTCAATATTTCCACTTGTACCTTGCCATCTGCTGGCAGACTCTCAGATGTCGAACTCTCCTTATTCATTTCTGCTGCCTCGTCTTCATCGCTGACTTCAGCTGTGGGGCTCTCTGACTCGTGTCCAATCTTCTTGCCTTTTAACAGAATTTTCCTCTTAAGTGCCTGAAAGAAATGAGACATCTGCTTAACATCCCTAATGTAAAATATTATATTGTATATATAATTACATAGTACATGACATCATTTAAATTTTATGGTTATTTTTATGTTAAAAAAAACCCATAATAATAATGAAAATAAATAAATAATTAAACACAATTACACACCAGAAGTCTTTTTCCTTTTTTTTTTTTTTTTTTTGAATTTTAATTATTTTTCAAATATTTCTCAAGTGATGCTTAACAGAGCAAGGACATTTTCCCTGTATTTCTTTATATATATATATATATATATATATATATATATATATATATATATATATATATATATATATATATATATATATATATATATATATATAGTTGAAGTCAGAATTATTAGCCCCCCTTTGAATTTTATTTTCTTTTTAAAATATTTACTTATTACTTATTTGTTTTATTTCGGCTAGAATAAAAGCAGTTATTAATTTTATAAAGCCATTTTAAGGACAAAATTATTAGCCCCTTTAAGCTAATTTTATTTCGATAGTCTACAGAACAAACCATCATTATACAATAATTGCCTAATTACCCTAACCTGCCTAGTTAACCTAATTAACCTAGTTAAGCCTTTAAATGTCACTTTAAGCTGTATAGAAGTGTCTTGAAAAATATCTAGTAAAATATTATTTACTGTCATCATGGCAAAGATAAAATAAATCAGTTATTAGAAATGAGTTATTAAAACTATTATGTTTAGAAATGTGTTGAAAAATCTTCTCTCCGTTAAACAGAAATTGGGGGAAAAAAATAAACGGGGGCTAATAATTCAGGGGGCTAATAATTCTGACTTCAACTTTATATATTAAAAGGTACTGTTGTCGTATGACTTATCTAATTAACCTAACTTGCCTAGTTAACCCAATTAACCTAGTTAAGCCTTTAAATTGCTCTTTTAGCTGTATACTAGTATCTTGAAAAACAAAATTAGAAAAATATTATGTACTGTCATCATGGCAAAGATCAAAGAGAATAGTTATTAGAAATTAGTTATTAAAACTATTATGTTTAAATATGTGTTGAAAAACATCTCAGTTTATCTCTGTTAAACAGCACTTGGGAAATCTTTAAAATATAATAAAAAATTATTTAATTAATTAAAATGATATATATTTGTGATAATATATATATTTTAAAAATACAATTTTCTGTAATAGATGGTGTAATTTTCACTCTATATGTGAATTCAGGCTGCACAATATATTGTTTCAGCATGGATATCGCAATGTGCACATCTGCAATAGTCACATCTCAGGAATGTTGAGTTTATATTTTGGGATTATAGTTTTCCAGAAGCCACAGTTCAGAACACAGAACATCCACAGCCATAGCACCCTGCAGCCCAAGACCGGTTACTCACTGAAGCTAAACAGGGTTGAGCCTGGTCAGTACATGGATGGGAGACCACATGGGAAAACTAGGTTACTGTTAGAAGTGGTGTTAGTGAGGCTAACAGAGGACACTCCATCTGCAGTCTGTGTGAGTCCTAATGCCCCAGTAAAGTGAAGGGGACACTATTCTGTCAGTGAGTGCCATCTTTTGGATGAGAGGTTAAACCAAGGTCCAAAATCTCTATATATATATATATTGAAGAGTTTAATCATAACGCAGTGAAAGTTTACCATTTGCATAGGAGTTTAAAATATTCAGGCACATGAAATAGTTTGTACAGTTTGTAACTCTAATAATAATGTATTTATTGAATTATTTATTCAATGCAGACTGTGTTATTTTACATTTGGTTATTCAATTTCTGTACCTGAATACTGTGATGTAAAATATTTCACTACTATCTTCCAAATAATAATCCAGAATAACCCGAATAATCTTCCAGAATAATCCCAGAATAATCAGTCTACATTAAACAATTCTTTCCAAATAGAGCTATTCAAGCTATCTGGTGAAGTGTATTCATATCGAAAAAGGTGTATTCATATTGCAATATAAATCGCAGTAAAATAAAATATCAAAATGTTCCAATATCATGTAGCCCTAGTGACAATTAAAAGAAAAGGCCCAATACAATATAAGTATTATAAATATAAGAGCGTACATTATTTTAAGATCAATGTCAGTCATCGATGTTTTTCAAGCAAAAGTCATTATGAGCAATTAAGTTAAGTGCACCCCTATCCATAAGGCACTGAAGAGCTAACCTGAGCTCACCTCTGGGGACGGCAGTTCACTGGAAACCTCAGTGTCTGCTGTGCTGGTCAGCAACATATCGCCCAGAATTTCTCTGAACTGTTGAGCCATGACTTTCTGTTGCTCTACGCTGCAGTGGTTCTCAATGGACACGATGAGCGGATACTCAGATGCCTGGAAATAGTAATAATGGAAATCTGAAAACAGTAGTATGTAGTAGAGTAGTCTGTAAAAATAAGGGATATTAAAGGACATTCATGATAAATATGTCATGTGAAAGGTTGTGAACTCATGAATTTGCATTACATGACAGGACCGAGGGGGGGGGGGGGGGGGGGGGGGGGGGTTGTAATTTAAGTGTCTTTTTTCCTTAAAATGACAGATTTTTTTAATACAGAAAACCCTTATTTGTCCACTGGGGTCAAGGGGATTACAACAAAAGCAGCTTGAGTATGTTTTGGACAGTTTACATGCTTTGGATGAAGAAAAATCCAGAAATACTTTTTTCTTTGGCTTAAGAAAGCCATGTATATAATGGAGGGCCTGTGGGTAAATAACTATTCCTTTAACAACAGTCAACAACAGTATTATTAATAATAACAATATGAATAGTAATATTTGTTGTTAATAATTAATAATACAGCCATGGAAAATTGAGATACCACCAATTAAACCTAATTTTTGTTTTATTTTGTAAACTAAGGATGACATTTCTTCTCAATTTATAATGTATTTGTAATGTAAATGTAGAAGAAAGGTCCTCAAACCTTTACAGAATAAAACTAATATTTGTACTCAAACCCAAACCTAATAAAGCCAGTAAATCCAGAGAAACTCCAAGTGTTCTCATAATGTCTTCCATAGCTGTATATCTATATAATTAAACAAATAATTAATGAAAATAATAATGTATTTACTAGAGCATAAAGATCACCTTAAAGGCATAATTTGCAATAGTAGTAATCACGTCTTTGAGGAGAATCTTGGATGTGAATGTGTGTCCATGATAAACTACTGGCTCCCCATTGGCTCCGTTCCAGCAGTCCACCTCTACACACCTGCAGCCGCGCTTCAGAGCCCTTCAGCACACATAAACAAGCACAGGCATGAACACACAACACCGGCTGGACAGACTGCAAACTGTTTTTTAATGCTTGTTGCGTAGACACGTCTATGGGTAGTAGTAGTAACATATTACATTTACGTCATAACTAAAAAAAAAGCCCCAAAGTAGTCTACTGTTACAGTTTGTTTGAACTGGCCTAACTCATACTATTGTACATTTAAACTAAACTTCATTCATTCATTCATTCATTTTCCTTCGGCTTAGTCCCTTATTTATCAGGGGTCACCACAGCGGAATAAACCAACAACTATTCCAGCATATGTTTTGCGCACCGGATGCCCTCCAGCTAAAACCCAGTACTTGGAAACACCCATACACTCTTATTCACACACACAATCATACACTATGACTAGGCCCACACGGAATCTGCACGCGCAGAATTCCGCAGATTTCCGCAGATTTTTAGCCCATCATTAATTCTGTTTATTTACTTGAGTAAATGTGTGTAAATCTGAATTTATTCAGTTTTTAAATTACACATATTTCACATATTAAGGTTTTAGCTATGAGACTCCCAAAATAATTCCCCAGAAATCCGCAGATTTTTACCAAAATTCTCAGCAGAAATGGCAAAAAACGTCAGCAGATTCTGTCTGGCCCTAACTATGACCAATTTAGTTCATCCAATTCATTAGCGCATGTCTTTGGACTTGTAAACCCCACACAGAAATCCCAACTGGCCCAACCAGGACTCGAACCAGTGACCTTCTTACTGTGAAGCAACAGTGCAAACCACTGAGCCACAGTGCTGCCCCAAAAAATTTGTTTTAAATAAATAATAATATAACGGTACTTTAACGCTATACTCAGCAGCATTTCTCCGTTCCTGAAATTTTAATAATACATGACATTTTCATTAATTTGTTTGTACTGTGGTTAGTTCTGACAGACAGTAATTGTGCTGGACTTGAGCCGAAGTCTGTGGAGGATTTGAAAACAGAAAACAGTTTCACAGACTAAATTGCATGTTTGAGCTGCATAAACTGAAAATAACTGACAGATATCATAAAAAATGTCAGTGCCATAGATTTGTCTCAAGATGCGCACTGGTAATGTGTTTTTCTAAATGATTTCTATAAAAGCTGGTTAAATACTCATTTAAATAAGGCCTAGTCCTTGTTGAAGCTAAGCACTGTTTGTGAAACCTTCACACAGTGACTCCTGCCCAGTGTATGTGTACTTTAACACATACAAAGTGGATGTTAGATGTTATTTTAGAAGTTAGATGTTTATTTTTACACACAGCCACTTCAGACAGCTTCATGAAACAACACCTATACACGTTTCATTCATTAATTTTCCTTCGTCTTAGTCTCTTTATTCATCAGGGGTCGCCACAGCGGAATGAACCACCAACTTATCCAGCATATGTTTTACACAGCGGATGCTCTTCCAGCTGCAACCCAGTACTGAGAAACATCCATACACACTCATTCACACACATACACTATGGCCAATTTAGTTTATTCAATTCACCTATACCACATGACTGGGGTACACAGGGAGAACATGCAAACTCCACACAGAAATGCCAACTGAACCAGCCAGGACTCGAACCAGTGACCTTCTTGCTGTGAGGCAACAGTTTTAACCACTGAGCCATCGTGCCGCCCTACACATTTCATTCACTAATTAATCTGACTGCTTAATATACTGCAATTTGTATAAGAATAAAATTCAACATAAGCCTATAAAATTGAAATACAAAAAAAAACACGTACAAATTTACATTTCATTTTAAATAACAGATTTGGTGATGTTAAAGGTGCTGTATGTAAGTTTTTGACTCTTATAAAGCATAAAAATACCATAATATGTTTGCAGATATTAAAGAAACATGCCAAGTGAACATTTTTGTTTATATGAAAAACAATGTTAAAGTCAGATGTTCTGCTTTGAAAATGTGCGTTACGTGCCAGAAAGCTTTCTTTGTTTTAGTTCTTTTAACCCACCCAATGGCAGTTTAGCCATTTATATTTCAACACCCTGGGTTGCCTTGATGGAAAACCGCATATTTCATTCCTTCAGTCAGGAAGGCTCTCAAAGCAAGTGTCCGCGACCAAAATTCGATCTCCGGTGGACAGTGGCAGACTCTGAATCTGCGTCTCATTTCGGAGTTCCACATGAGGTGGTTTTTAATTAGCAAATAATATAGATATTATGAACGTAAACATTAGGTGAGCAGATTAAACTGTAACCCTGTGTCCTAACAACACGCTACGTGACATGATTTGCAGTGATAAGCAATTTGGCTGTTTGCACCAGACGAAACACGACAGAAATTTAAAAAGAGCCATCCAGAAGCACAGAATAGTGCACTTACTGCATGTCAACGAAATGGTAAGGTTTACAATCTAATTAATACATATTAAACATTATTAAACATTATTAAATCATATTATAAACATTAAATCATATTAAACAGTAACATCATGGCTTGCACTGAGTCACAGTTCTAAAGTTCAATTTCTAACAGTTTATTTTATTTTCAAGATCTGAGGTGAACTTGCTGCTTTCAGTAGAATGGCAATAAATGTCATGTAAAATGGCATTCATTCATTCTTTCTTTTTCTTTTCGGCTTAGTCCCTTTATTAATCTGGGGTCGCCTCAGCGGAATGAACAGCCAACTTATCCAGGAAATGTTTTACGTAGCGGATGCCCTTCCAGCTGCAACCCATCACTGGGAAACATCCATACACACATTCACACACATACACTATGGACAATTTAGCTTACCCAATTCACCTATACCACATGCCTTTGGACTTGTGAGGGAAGTTGAAGCACCCAGAGGAAACCCACACGAACACAGGGAGAACATGCAAACTCCACACAGAAATGCCTGCTGACCCAGCCGAAAATTGAACCAGGACCTTCTTGCAGTGAGGCGATCGTGCTCAACCCTGTTCCTGGAGATCTACCTTCCTGCAGATTTCAGTTGCAACCCTTATCAAACACACCTGTCTGTAATTATCCAGTGCTGTTCAGGTCCTAATTAATTAGTCCAGGTGTGTTTGATGAGGGTTGGAGCTGAACTCTGTAGGATGGTAGATCTCCAGGAACAGGGTTGAGCACCCCTGTGGTACACACTGCGCCACCGTGATGCCCAAATGGCATTCAAACTAACATTGTTAGCATTTAACACTGAATAAAGCACATGAGGTGTACCTGAGGTGATCATTGTCAGTTTATCCTGTTGTTCAGCTGCAAGAAATAGAAGCCATTTTAAAATATATATTTCAGGTGTTGGTTAGAACAAAAACACCTTTTAATACGGAAAATATTCCTGCTATCGTGTGCAGTTGCTTCTATTTAGAACACGACTTAAATCAGTCCTAAATCATCCATTAGGCTGGATAGTCAGGCACACTTCTGTTGATGTCATCAATCTGGCAACCTGTGCTTGCCTGTGTTTTGAACCAGGCATGCAATACCTGGTCGAACCACTGGGTGTCAAACTTACATACTGCACCTTTAATGTACCCATTTCAGGACTGAGATATGCTGCTTTACCTCAAATTTAGTTTTTGTATCATATAAACAAAACAAGACAGACTTTCCAGAAGTCTCGATGTAGTCTACAATTCTGGATTTTCTTTATTACACTTTATTTTAAAGGTATCCTTGTTACATAGGTATTTACTGTAGTAATTAAAATTAATTATTCATAATTACATGCAGCTAACTCCTACACTTACGATAAAGTAAGTACATGTAATTAATTAATATCACTCAGTAGTAGATACACTGTAACAAGGACACCCTAAAATAAAGTGTGACCGTAGTTTTACTTGAGTATTTTTTGAGACGTTTAATCCAAGTAAAATTTTGGCTACTCTACCCTCCCATGCATATAAATCTGAATTCAGGTCATATTTCATGATCACAATTCTTTAGCATAAATAAGCAGAACTCACTGGATGTAGGCCTCAACGCTGCTGGGTCCCTTTAGTTGGTCCTCCATCAGGTAAGTGTTGTGTGAGGACGAGATGTAATAGTGGGCAAGAGATTGGCTCATGTCCTGAAAGATACCCTGCCGCTCTGGATTGAAGATGGATCCCTCAGGGGACGTCAGGTACATTAGGAACCCATCGACTGACATCGAGTGATTCATTCTGGCTGTAGGAAAACAACATGAGCTCTCGTATCGCATCAATTTTTAGTCATTACTCAGTAATCTTGATGAATAAATGACCACTTCACTGTTGCCCAGCAATCCAGATGAAGTGCTCAGCTACTCTATTATTAAAAGAGCATCGAGAAATATGTTCTCATTTATTTTCTTCATAGTCATGCAAATGCTTTCTCAGTTAACAACCAGTTCTCAAATGTTTTAAAGCTGTTTCATATAAAATTATGTATATCTTTACATCTGTAAATTCTAACATGGTCACACTTTACAATAACAGGGTTTCTGCAGGTTTCACCAAGTTAAATTTAAGACATTTTTAAGACCAATGTGAATCAAATTTTAGACTTATACAATGGTAAATGCTAAGGATTATTTTGTGATTATTATTACTGTATATAATAATGATTAAAACTTAATAACTTGAATATATTTTATTGAATATAATATATTAAATAATAATTTTGTTTGAATATTTATTCATTTTCAAATATATCCATTCACAAACCCTATAACCCTTACCAAGAATAGAACAAAACGTAGCTGTCAATTACTTCAGTCTACAATAATAATAATTTAATAATAAAAACATAGGTCAGGGGCCTGTTCCATAAACCAAGCTTACAGAAAAAGCCAGGCTTATTTTGTTAAGTCAGGTTTATTAATGGCGGGTTCAGTTTCATAAATCAAATTTGCAATAGTTCAAACTCAGTTACTCAGAGAAAATAGCCTGGTCCGGGGCAGGTTAACTCTCAGGTTTAAGTGTTAGGTTCAAGCTTAATCAAAGTAATGTTAACATTCACCTGCCATAATTTGATGCTTTTTTAATTCACTTAACCTCTTAAAAATAATTAAAACCTTATAGTCACTTAATAGTAAATATACAGTTGAAGCCAGAATTATTAGCCCCCCTTTGAAATTTTTTTTCTTTTTTTAAATATTTCCCAAATGATGTTTAACAGGGCAAGGAAATTTCCACAGTATGTCTGATAATATTCTTTCTTCTGGAGAAAGTTTTATTTCGGCTACAATAAAAGCAGTTTTTAATTTTTTAAAAGACATTTAAAGGACAAAATTATTAGCCCCTTTCAGCTATAATTTTTTTCGATAGTCTACAGAACAAACCATCATTATACAATAATGATAACAATAAATATTATTTACTGTCATCATGGCAAAGATAAAAATAAATCAGAAATGAGTTATTAAAGCTATTATGTTTAGAAATGTGTTGAAAGAATCTTCTCTCCGTTAAACAGAAATTGGAGAAAAAATTAACAGAGGGGCTAATAATTCTGAATTCAACTGTATATATACACCAAACATCTTTAAGAGTTGTATGTTCGGGGAAAATGTTAAATCTAATTTTAATAAACAGGAGAAAAATAATCTACAGAAACATAAAAAATATAAAATGTAGTTGAAATGTTGTAGATTGTATTTGTTTTGTTTGGAGTAACTTATTTTAATTTAAATATATTAACTAAGTTTGAACTATCGTAAATTTGATTTATTTAACAGAATCTGCCATTAATAAACCTGACTTACCAAAATAAGCCTGGCTTTTTCTCTAAGCTTGGTATATGGAACAAGCCCCAGGTCAGTTTCCTCAGCAGTAAAAATTCCATTGAGATGGATTGTTGGTTATTGTATGGGTGTTAATGGCCAGATTGTGTATCTATACATGAACAAATGAAAACTAAGATCTGTTAAAAAAGATTTAAGACCTACAACACAACATTTCAGTAGATTTAAGATTTTTAAGGTCTAAAATTTCGCTATTAAGATTTAAGACATTTTAAGACCCTGCGAACATCCTGAATAGGGTTTCTATAGTTAAATTAATGTTTTTACTAAAATGAACTAACAAGTGGGAACAAAACTTGTATAGCATTTATTAATCACAGTTCATTATTTACTAATGCAATATTAACATCCGAATTCATGCATGTTAACATTAGTTAATGCACTGAGTTAATATGAACCAACAATTAACAACTCTATTTCCATTAACTAAGGTTAAGAAACATAACAAATACTGTAATAAATGTATTGTTCATTGTTTGTTCATGTTGGTAAATGCATTAACTAAGATTAACCAATACACCCTTATTACACACACACACACACACACACACACACACACACACACACACACACACAGTAATTATCTGAAACACTTTTAGCTAAATTCAAAAGAAATATGTATTACTCATTAATTCATTTTTTCTTTGGCTTAGTCCCTTATTTATTAGAGGTTGCCACAGTGGAATGAACCGCCAACTATTCTGGCATATGTTTTTTTTTTTTTTTAGTTAATCCAATTCACCTATACTGCATGTCTTTGGACTGTGGGGGAAACAGGAGCACCCGAAAGAAGCTAACATGGGGAAATGTGTATTATTTTATGTATAAATTAAATTTATAAAATATCATTCCAAATAACCAGAAATGTTAAAACTATAGATTAATACTAAATACTATTACTAATAATAGTTAATAATACAAAAAATATATACAAAACACACAACAAAAAATATCATAACTAAAATTAAAATGAAAAACATAAATAAATCCAATAATTGATTAAAAATCTTGTTATTTATGTTACAAAAGTATATAGACTAAATTCATTCATACATTTTCTTTTCGGCTTAGTCACTTTATTAATCAGGGATCGCCGCAGCGGAATGAACCGCCAACTTATCCAGCGTATGCCCTTCCAGCTGCAACCAAGTACTGGGAAACATCCATACACACTCATTCTTCTTTGGCTCTCGGCAAAGGCGGTCGCAGTTTTTTCTTCTCCCTCCCATATCTTTCCTGGCTGGCTCCTCTTGTATGTGCTTTGTTGCTGGGGCCTTTTCTTTCTCCCTGATCTACAGTGCTAACCACTGAGCCACCGTGTCGCCCATATAGACTAAATGCTGGAGTCAATGGTAAACTGTTACCTGTTTCTGAAGGCTCATAGCGATCAATAAGCTGTAGGGCATGTTCATAACTGCTCTCCCCCTCGAGCTGCTCCTCTCTCAGGAACTCCTCCAGATCACACTGGGACAAGATCTGTCCGTCACTGGAATAATCCTGGAACAAATCCAGCACTTCCCTTCTCTCAGTGAGCATCTTATAGAACTCCACAAACTCCTGATCCTCAAGGGTTCCTGACCGAGACTTATCTGCCATCTGAAAGAAACCTCATTAAATCACCACAAGGTTTAAGACGGTGCACATAAATGATATAAGCACACAATCACCATAAAAAGACAGCACGCGTGTTCTTCATTCATGTCGATGTTCATCATTTTCAGTAGTTTTTTAGCTTCTTTAAAATTGATTCGGCCATCCTTGTTTCGGTCTGCTTTGGAAAACCAGTCTGAGATCCATCTGAACAGAGTAGTTTAGGTTGATCATTTAAGTTCCTAGATGACAAATGTTTGAAGCTAAAACAGAGGGAGATGTTATGATAATACTGTATATCAAATGGATACTGGTCAAGTTTGGTGCTCTCATCCATGTTCTCCATGTTCTCCATGAGGCCTCGGACGCCCTGGATCCAAGCCTGAGCTTCCTCCACAGACTCGGCCACCAGGTCCAGGTTTCCTTTGCGACCGCGAAACACCAGCGTGAAACAGCGGTCTGGAGGAAACTCGTCTGCCACGCCGAGGAGAGCCTCGGACTGATGACCCTCACGAACAGCCTCCACATCACTGATGGAGACTGAAAAAACAAACACATTATTAATATTATTAATATTACTTTGATTCTATTTTTTACAGATTTTATAGTACTAAACTCTAAATTTATTGCTTAAAAAGGCAACCTTTGTTATTACTAAGTTTTCATATCTTACTACACTAACTGACTTGTCACCTATCCATGTTTTAGGAAAAACAAATATTAACTTGACTTCTGGTTGATCATTTGGTATCAGAAGTGGCTTATATGAAAGGCAAAGGTCTAGATTACGCTTATTTTACCTAAATAAAATATGATCATGCCTTGATTTTTAATTATTTAATTAGGACAGTAGAGTCTGACTTTGCTTAGACAAAAATCTTGTCAGTATAGACATAATAATGAACAGTATAGAATATAAAGTGATGGTGCAGTGGAAAAAGAATATTGTGTATGACTCCCATGAGCTTGGAGGACTGCATCCATACATCTCTACAATGACTCAAATAACTTATTAATAAAGTCATCTGAAATGGCAAAGAAAGCGTTCTTGCAGGACTCCCAGAGGTCATCTAGATTTTTTGGATTCATCTTCAATGCCTCCTCTATCTTACCGTAGACATGCTCAATAATGTTCATATCTGATGACTGGGCTGGCCAATTTAACAGAGTTCAACAGATGGTTCATCGGAAAAATCTACCTTCTGCCACTTTTCCCAATGATCAACTAGAGGTCAAGTTATTATTTGTTGTTCTTACAACTGGGATCGATGACAAGACTTTTGTCAGGTAGTGTATTTATAGTAAACTAAGGGAGCTCTTAAAAGGAAAAGTACACTGCCCCATAATAATTTAATCATTGTTTATGGATGTTGGTGTTATGACAATAATATATAATTTTTTTTAGACCACAAGAGAAGCTAATTTTAAAAAGCTGATATGTCTGTACTCATTCACATGAGAGTAGTAATTAGTAAACTGCTTTAAGATTTTTAATAAATAAGCAAAAGTATCTACGAATGAACCTTTAACAGTAGGTAAGATACATTTGCTGGGTTTTAACAAAAATCTTACCATGACAATTAATACTTTATGCTTAACCGGGAGTTCAAACAAGACTACACTCAAAAAATGATGTTTGCGGTTTGTTTAATCTATTATTTAAAACAGCACAATTCTTGACTTTTATTGGGACAACGTAACTGATTTATGTTCAAGCCACTTAAATTTGTAAAATCTAATAAGTTAACTTAATTAATCATTTGTTTAGAACCCAGCATTTTTTACAGTGTATTATGTACAGTGCTCAGCATAATTGAGTACACCCCATTTTGAAAATAAATATTTTTATCCATTTCTCGATGAATATAGGCAATGTATTTTCATGAATTTAAACAAAACAGATTTATTAAACAGATATATTTATTAAAATAATATTTTAGTCACCAAACATATTTAGAAATTAAATGATAATACAAATAAATTCAAGCAAAATATTGCAAAAATAAATTACAACCTACAAAATTTAAACTAAATTTTTTTCAATTTTTTGCTTCTCTTGATTTTCCTCTTTTTTTAAATTGTATTTAATATTTTTCTATAACATATAAATTTGGTTGTACTAGTTTTTGGACCATAATCATAAGTTATTTTGTTAGATAAGCTCCAGATTTGGCTTCAGTACTGACTAATCTAATGTATAAGCACAAATATAATATTGTATAGCTTCCTATTAAAAATATGAATTTAAAAGATAGATTTGTGAGGGGTCTACTTATATATGCTGAACACTGTAAGCATTTAAAGGCACATTTAATCAAAAAAGAAGATTCTGTCATCAAATTCTCACCCTCAATGTGTTTATGTTTAGGTGAACTATCCCTTTAAAAGATAAACAGTGAAACAGGACGTACATGTTGAATATGAGTTTATTGCCCAGCTGGATTTATATGCGATAGTCTTGCAGTCATCCTGAAGTTTATAGTGTCGCTGCCGCCTCCACATACGAGACTTCACCTTACGAAAAAACATCCCTGCCTTCATGGCTTCAAGATTCTGTTGGCCCTGTTGACCTGTTATAACAAAAAATGGATATTAGTAATGTTCAGAAATACTGTGCTTATTTTAAATGGACAAATTATCTTTATACATAAAGCTATGTGGAAAAAATGAAGAGACAAATTCTCAGTTTGAGTAAAATGTTAATATTTGTTTTATTCTGTAAATGTCTGATAACATCTATCCCACATTTCAAGTAAAAATGCTGTTATTTAGAGCATTTTTGATTAGAAAAGCTTTTTTTATTATGTCCTGTTAATGAAAATTATGGATATTCTATCAAATATTGCTTTCCTGATTCTTTAAAATTTAAAAATCACACAAAATTGACAAATTTTTACACAACTTTTACAGTGTGTAAACTGATCCTTATATGCATTTGTGAATGTAACCTGTAAGGAAATATGTGACCAGTCAACTGTTCATTTAATTTTCGATGTTATTGTATTTTTAATTTTTATTATTTTTCTTCTTTCTTCCTTAAAAAAGTATTTTAAAAAATTGGCATTGTGTGAAAAATGAAAATAAACATGTCTGAAAACATTTTTTATTATCTCATATTAAATAAAAAATAATTACAAGTCCCATAAATAATAAAACAAAAATGTAATTTTACTTAAACACAAATCGTAAATCCAGAGAAACTGTAAATAAATGGTCTCTATATAATATAAGAAGCACATAATAACCATAAAAAGAACACATGTATAAACATGTATATGCGTATCAAACAGAATGACTTACAGCATGCTTTAGGTGAATCCATTTTCTACAGTGCAACTTTTCTGTAATAAACAATAACAATATCATTAACAGTAATAAGAATAATAATCCAGGTCATGTTACATTTAACACATCACTACATTAATAATGACTAAATGAAAGTCAGACATTCTGCACAGATATTTTTCAAGATATTCAGCTTAAAGTGCCGAATATTCACTTCATTTAAATTTAGTTTAAAGACTTCATTAGGTTAATTAAGTTAAAGGCGAGTTAGGGTAATTAGGCAAGTCATTGTATAATGATGGTTTGTTCTGTAGACAATTAAAAAAGAATATTGCTTCAGAAGTCCAATGATATTGACCTAAATATGGTTTAAAAAAAATTAAGAACAGATTTTATTCTAACCAAAATAAAACAATCAAGACTTTCTCCAGAAGAAAAAATATTATAGGAAATACTGTGAAAAATTCCTTGCCCTGTTAAACAACTTTTGGAAAATTTTAAAAAAGAAAATAAAATTCAATAGGTGACGCAGTGGCGCAGGTAGTGCTGTCGCCTCACAGCAAGAAGGTCGCTGGTTCGAGCCTCGGCTGGATCAGTTGGTGTTTCTGTGTGGAGTTTGCATGTTCTCCCTGCGTTCGTGTGGGTTTCAATCCTGGTGCTTCGGTTTCCACTACAGTCCGAAGACATGCAGTACAGGTGAATTGGGTAGGCTAAATTGTCTGTAGTGAATGAGTGTGTATGAATGTTTCCCAGAGATGGGTTGCAGCTGGAAGGGCATCCGCTGCGTAAAACATATGCTGGATAAGTTGGCGGTTCATTCCGCTGTGGCGACCCTGGATTAATAAAAGCAATAAGCCGAAAAGAAAACGATTGAATGAAAAAAAAATTCACAGGAAGACTACTAATTGTGATTTCACCTGTATATTATGTATTTATTAGCCTTCCTCAACTTCTCTTTAATGGTTTCACTGATGAGACTTCTTATGAGCGCTGTTCTATTGTGATGCGGGAGCACATAAACTCCCAATAAATTTTTACAGCATGTTGCCAGATTGTTTTTTTTTTTTTTGAGAGGCTCAAAAACATCCTGCAATAAAATTATTGCCCAACCCAGCGTGTCCTAATTTATGTGAAAGAAAACATTCTGGTAAAAAAAAAGGGAAATGCAAGTTCATTCAGGCGAAGTAAAGCGGTGCGGTCGGGCGTCACATACACACAGTCATGAGTCATGGCTAAATATGTCCTGAGATCCACACGATTCTCTAGTGGCACCATCATTACTCTGTTATATTGAATAAAGCAGAATCTAATTTTGAAGATTTTGCTTCCTGCATTTATTCTGCATTGAGTAAATGCATGTTAGCATTACTAGACTTTGATTTAAAGCCTAAATGATGCCTTTTGTAAAAAATAAATAAATAAATAAATAAATAAAACAGCCTTTATTTCTGCACAATCATAAATGCTGCAGTTACAGGGTTGAATGAAGACCACACGCTCGAATGTGAGCCACTAGCACAAGTAAATGCTGACAAAGTAATCCTCTTAACACACACCATAAACAACAGTCTAGAAGAGTCTGAAGCAAATGCTGAGGGAAAAATAAAAAAACTCACCAGATTGAAGGAAGCCTGATATAAACATCTGATGAAGAGGATGGGCTCAGTGTCTTTGCTGGCGCGTGTGAAGGGCTGAGTAAACAGAGTCACGGTCCGGGCTGCTTCCACTGTGATGCAGAGCCAGCCTCCTTCCTACACCCCTTCCTTTCCCACATTCCTTCCTCAGGCTTCCTGGACACTCCCACTTTTGCCTTCTCCTGCCTTATTAGGAGCAACCATTCTGGTTTCTGCTCCTGTTAAATTCACATAGACTATTTTAAATAATTCTACATTAAATGCATATATTCAGTTGAAGTCAGAATTATTAGCCCCCTGTATATTTTTCCCCAATTTCTGTTTAACGGAAACAAGATTTTTTTCATCACATTTCTAAACATTTAAACATTAAACGTTTTAATAACTCAATTTTATTAACTGATTTCTTTTATCGTTGCCATGATGACAGTACATCATATTTTACTAGATATTTTTCAAGACACTAGTATTCAGCTTTATGTGAAATTTAAAGGCTTAACTAGGTTAAGCTATAGTAATTAGGCAAATTATTGTATAATGATGGTTTGTTCTGTAGACAATCGAAAACAAAAATTGCTTAAGAGGACTAATAATATTGACCTTAAAATGGTTTTACATTTTTTTTTAAACTGCTTTTATTCTAGCCGAAACAAAACAAATAAGACTTTCTCCAGAAGAAAAAATATTACAGGAAATACTGTGAAAAACTCCTTGCTCTGTTAAACATAATTTTGGAAATATCTGAAAAAGAAAAAAACATTCACAGGAGGGATAATAATTCTGACTTCAACTGTATATTTATGAATGATAAACTTTTATATTAGATTATATAAATTGTACACATACAAGAACATGCAGTTAAAGGCATAATTATTTGCTCTCCTGTAATATTTTTATAGTTTCAAATTTTTCCTAGTTGAGCAAGGACATTTTCACATTTTGTTCTAATATTTTATTTCTTCTGTCGAAAGTCCTGCATTTTTTTTTTCAAATTTAGCGGAAATTTTGAATTTTGAAAGTTTTGAATTTTGTAAAATATAATTTAAGGTCAATATTAGCCTCTTAAAATGTTTTTTTTTTTTGCTGATGCAAACTCTATTTTCTATAACAAACTGTTATACAGGGTCTCGTCTAACTAACATAACTTGTTAATCTAATAACCTAAGCCTTTAAATATTATGTACTGTCATCATGCCAAAGACAAAAGAACTTGTTAGATATTAGTTATTAAAACTATTGTTTAAAATGTGTTACAATGTGTGATATGATATTCTTTTTTTGGGTAAACATCAATTCAATTAAATCCAATTCAAGTTTATTTTCGCAATAATTATGGTTTCAAAGCAGCTATACAAAAGCTGCACATTATTGCAGTACAATCAAAATCTGAAAAAATAAAGAGTTTGGTATAGGGTGTACATTATATATAAACAAAAAAAAAACATTATTTAAAAAAGTGACTTGCATTTCACAGGAGGGATAATAATAATAATAATAATAATAATAATAATAATAATAATAATAACAATAATAATAACAATATTATTATTATTATTATTATTATTATTATTATTATTATTATTATTATTATATATATTATATAATATATAATAATATATATTAATAATAACATTAGTTTGCCCTCAACTGTATACAACTTGCATAATGTGCCTTACAATATTTACACAGAAAAAGAAATTTACACATTATAAACAAGGGCTAGTCTTTTGCACAGTATTCTTATTTTGTAACCCAGTGACATTACAATGATGGACTGAATTTTTTAAAAAAGTGCTCTTTTAAAGTTTTTGACATTGTTGAATTTTAAATTCAAGCATTTAAACAAACTAAATATCAGCAGAATAGATGGAAATGTGAAGTTGTTAGCAAGAAGGACTTCCATTTACATTAAAATTTACATAAATTCATTTGGAAGAGACGACTTACAAATAAGGAAAGATACAAATATAATCAAAGCATGGAAATACTCACAGAAAGTCTAAACACTCACTTAGGACTGCAATTGTGCTATATATTGACTAACATTAGTATTAGATGTTTTATTGTTGTGAAAGTCTTATTATAATAATATAATATCTTCACAATGTTTTAAAAAGGCAGAATGATCATGGTATTCAGTGTGCATTGAGATTTTTTCATTGGATTCAAAGAAATTCTATAAGTATTCATTCATTTATTCATTTTCCTTCAGCTTAGTCCCATTATTTATCAGGGGTCGCCACAGCGGAATAAACTGCCAACTTATCCAGCATATGTTTTACACAGCAGATGCCCTTCCACCTGCAACCCAGTACTGGGAAACACCCATACACTCTCACATTCACACACATACACTGCGGCCAAATTGGCCAATTTAGTTTATTTAATTCACCTATAGCGCATGTCTTTAAACTGTGGGGGAAACCGGAGCACCCAGAAGAAACCCAAGCGAACACGTTGAAAACATGCAAACTCCACACAGAAATGCCAATTGACCCAGCTGGGACTCGAACCAGCAACCTTTTTGCTGTGAGGCAACAGTCCTAACCACTGAGCCACCGTGTCGCCCTCTATAAGTATTTTATATTATAAATAAATGATTTGGCGAGAGTTCTTTGCTCTTTAATTAAATTGGCACAGTTGAAATCACATCTGATTTGTGCAACAGAATATCAGCTTTTCGATTTATTTTTATTGAAGGTGCTTCATCGCAATGACAAAGTTATGGTACATTACATAATTAATCAAAATGTAAATTTAAGATTTTGGGATTATTTAATCAACATACAGTAAATTGTTTGTGCTTAATATCCCAAATCAATAATATTTTAGTCACACTTCAGGTACTTCATGAATTGGATTCAGCAGTGTGGGCATACAAAGCCTCTTTGGTTTTGAGGCTGAAATTAAGTCTTCAGGCCAGTGAAAGCACCCACCCGGCATTTTAACATTGAAACTGAAATGGAAATTTCAAGGTTGGTCATGTGCAGGCTGGGCAACTAATGGTCAACTCACAACAAACAAACAACCAACAGACATGACAGTAACTTTAAAATGTCCTCCAGATATAGTCTGTTTACATCAAATCAAAAGCAGTGTATGGCTATACAACATTTATCCCACAAACAAGAATTTAAACGCGTTTAAAGGGATAGTTCACCCAAAAGTATCTGTCAATGGGCTATATGCACAGCAAGTGTTTTTCAGGCAATGGTGAACTTCCGGTGAAAGCTTTATGTGACTATTTTCAATTTCATAAGGTTCCTTTTACTGCATTGATGTTGTAATGCAATTCAAATATAATCAGTTAAACAGACTTAAGCATTCATTTAGCTGTTAAAGCGTAAAAAGAGACGAAAGACGCAAGCGCCATCATTAGAAGCAGGCTACCGCAGAAATTCCACTGAAAATACTGGGGTAAAATTAATTTCCATATTTTAAAGACATGGCATGGGAAAATATAATTTAATGCAGTGCTTCTTGTTTGGTCTGATGCCCACTTTATATTGTATCTCAGCCAGGCAGTGAAGATCGCTGTTTTTTTTAAAGAAATCAGACTTTAAACACGGCTATTTTGTATGGGATGACAATTCACCAGAAGCCCTGGGGCTGACTGACTGAAATTAAAAGTCTGTGTGCATATACCCCATTACTCACCAGTCACTTGTTAAAAACCTATTCGACTTTAACAAACAGACACACACACACACACACACACACACAAGATACTTTGAAAAGTCCTGGCTGTTGGGAACCATTGACTTCCATAGTCATTGTTTTCCAAAGTCAATGGGTCCCAGCAACCAGCATACTTTATCTTTTGTGGGTGTGTTTGTTTTTGTGTGTGTGTGTGCACAGAATAAATAAACTCATAAAGGATTAAAACCACATGAGAGTAAATGGTGAGATTTTTTGAGTGAACTATATCCCTTTAATATACTGAAAACATACAACAACAGAAGAATATTATATTACAATAGGAAACGGTTTCAATGATTAGTCTTACCATAGTGCACTTTCCTCACTTGGTTCTGAAGTTTAATCTATCCTGAGATGTCACATTTCTGAGCTCCTGCCACAAAAACAGACATTAAACCTGATACAAGACAAAAAATATGTGACACTTAAACTTTCTGTAACAAATTATACGTCTTGATGATTTAACGGAACAAATTTCTTACTCCTTGTTATTATTCTAGTTAAGATATACTATTTTCTTCTGGAATATGTAATATATTATAATATTGTATTTGTCAGACAAAAAAAAGAGCTTGAACCGCTTTAAGGAGACAAGATTTGCGTCACTTTATTCTCCTCACGTGACACATCGTGATCATCATGGCGGCCACCTCTGTCTTCCAGAGAGTGAGAACGGGCTCGAAAATAGGGGCACAGTATGATCAGGAAGGCAATCTCATCAAGGTAAACACTTCATATTAAATATTTAAACCCTTATATATCAGTCCGATTGCGTTTATTGCAGTTATTTTTTTTATTGTTTTTAGGGTTGTGCATTCTGTCAGGGAAGCCAGCCACTTACTGATCGGTTAAATAAATATAAGTGTTGTGTTTGTCTTATTGTTCAATAGACCTCGTTTATATTGAATCGAGGATGAACGCTTATGTTATGTTAGTAGTTTTTATATAGCTGAAACCTATTTTTTAAGAGAATTCAGCTAAATGTACAGTAATATAAAGGTATTGTGCATAACTATAAGAAATCAAATAACATGTATGCGTGGTATCTTCTACTGTAATGCGTTTTTAATTGAGTTGCTGCTGCATTACCTTACGAAAATGAATCATGTTTTTATTATAGCAAAGTTGGACACACTTTAAAATAAATGTTCATTAGTTAATGTTTGTATTTACTATCATGAACTAAATATGAACAACCTTGTATGGCATTTATTGACCATATTTCAGCATTTACATATTAATATAATGTAATATCTATGTTATAGTATTATCTAGTTGTGTTTGTTGACATTAGTTAATGCACCGTGAGTTAACAAGAGCATTTAACAACTTTATTTTGATTAACTAACGTTAACAAAGATGAATAAATACTGTATTAAATGCATTATTCATCTTTTCTTCATGTTAGTAAATACATTAACTACTGGACCATTATGTTAAAGTTCTTCAATAAAGTGTATTTGTTTCCCTCTGATTTTTATTTATACATTATTTTATTTTATTTACTACAGATACCAATGGTTAATTATGTTTTGTGTAGCAAAATCATAATTTGTGGTTATAGTGGTTAATCTACAATAACAATATGTTTTGTTTTGTTTTTTGTAATAAAACCATGGTTACTTTTCATAAAGGTTGTTTGGATATTTATTTTTTAACTTTCAGTTTTTTTTCAGTGACAAGTAAAAGATGAACAATAAAATGTCTTTTATTTAAAAAGTGTGTTTTAATTTGCTGAGTCACATACTGAGTGATTGACAGGTGGAGACCCGTGAGGATGAGGAGCAGAATGTCAAGCTTGCAGAGATTTTGGAGCTGTTGCTCGCAGCTGGTTATTTCAGAGCTCGCATTAAGGGGCTGACACCATTTGATAAGGTAATACTTTACACATCTGCTCCAACTTCTTGTTTTACTCACCATTTGTTTAATTCTGAACCGTCTCTGCTTTTACATCAGGTGGTCGGAGGACTGACCTGGTGTATAACCACATGCAATTTTGACATAGATGTTGATCTGCTCTTCCAAGAAAATTCCACCATTGGTCAGAAAATGTGAGTGGTAGAAAGAACAACATTATGCCACCTAATGTAGTAACCTAAGAAGACCAACAACAACAAAAAAGATTTTGCTCCAACTGAACTGCTTTTCTGTATTTCCCCCTCTATTTTAAGAGCTCTGACTGAGAAGATTGTGTCAGTTCTGCCCAAAATGAAATGTCCTCACAGACTGGAGCCTCATCAGATCCAAGGGTTGGATTTTATCCACATCTTCCCTGTTGTACAGGTATGGACTATTGTACATCTATGGCAGGGGTTCCCAAACTTTTCAGCCTGCGACCCCTAAAATAACAATGCCAGTGACTCGCGACCCCCAAATTTCTCAGAGGTGGTCATAAATATACAAACGTTGCACAAACAACAATAGGCCTATATAAACATGAGTATATTGACAACACAAAAAAGTACAACAGTCTAACAACCATATCATTTTTACAGTCATTTATTTATTTGTTTAATTTAATATTAACCTCAACTAATGAGACTGGTGGGCACAATGTTTTCAGCACAAGTCTATTATTGGTTTAATTTTGGAGACCACCAATCAGAGATCATTCTCAATGTTCAGTTGTGGTCTGTATTTATTTTCAATGTATTTGATTGCCATAAATGTGTCAGAAAATTTAACCTGGTGCTATAAAATCAATCTGCTCCAGCTGACACTATTGCTGTGTTGTTAATCTAACATCAACACACCAATCCTATGAAAAAAGATAATATAAAGGCTGATGGCTTTTCATTTGCACGTTTTTGTTATTTACGATTAAAAACTACTATTTTTACCTTCTGTGGGTTATGGTTAAAATATTGTAATTATAATAGTTTAATAAAATTGTCATTGTCCCGTGACCCACAATTTGGGAACCACTGATCTATGGCTCCTAAATGAGTTTCTCTTATGTGCGCCAAGGATTTCATGTGATCAAACATAGTAAAAAAGACACATGATCCTTTAGAAATTATGCTTATATGCTGATTTGGTGCTCAATAAAAATATTTTGTTATTATCAATAAACCTACTGCTTATTAAGTTTGTGGAAACTGTGAAACACTTTTTCAGAGTTCTTTTAAATGCTGAAATTGGTGCAATAGAGTTCTGTTGTGGACTGTAAATGTCTTTACAGTCATTTTTTTATCGATTTAATACAAAAAAAAGTTACTGACCTCCAACTTATAATGGTGTTTTTGATTTAAATTACTTAAAGGGGCCTTATTATGCAAAAATCACCTTTATAAGGGGTTTGAACACAGTTGAGGCAACAGTCTGTAAAAATAACCAAAATAATAATAAAATGTTATTTTTTATAAACCGAAAGACTTTGATTGACATTCTCTCTTTGTACGTGTCATCAGCAGGTAATGCTATGCCCATTAGTGACAATCTCTCCCTCATTAGCATAGGACGTTAGTGTTGTTTTTGAATCTGCCACTATGCTAACACAGGCGTTTGTAGCTCTGCCCTCTTTTGAAAAGAGAACTGAGCATAATCTCATTTGCATTTAAAGCGATACGACACAATTAGGATCAAAGCCTTAAAGGGGCAGTTTTAAAGTGTCAAAACATTATTTGTATAGTATTTTTTCTGAAGTTTTGTATACTATTTTGCTATTTTACTATTTCGAAAATACTATTTTGCATATAGTATTTTGAGCTGAAATTTTACACACACACTAATGTCCTGAGAAACAGTGCAAGTGCATACTTACGAATAATTACGATCTTTTGTGGGGTCTGTAGTGGCTGGTAAAGAAGGCAATTGAGACGCGTGAGGAGATGGGAGATTACGTCCGGTCATATTCCATCTCCCAGTTCCAGAAAACACATGCGTTTCCTGAGGTGAGAGACAATACTGCAATACATCAAACCAATATTTTACAAACTGCAAGTCTTAGTGATGGTCTGTGTTTCAGGATGAGGAGTTTGCATCGAAGAAGGATAAAGCCATCAGCACGGTGGTGAATGTGTGTGTAAGTATCCAGTTACCTTTTATTCATCTTCACCATGAGATTTGAAGAGTGATGTTTTGCTGAATTGAATATTCCTGCAGTATTGTGGCATAAGTTCCTCTCTCTACTGTATATTTGATAAGAGAATGTAGAGTAGTAAGTAGTGTAATGTGTGTTCGGGTGCAGGAAGTATATGCTCCTCAAAGGCGTTATAAAAGACAAGTGGATGCTGGTGAGCTGTTGGATGAAGAGTCTCGAGTTCATTCCACCCTGTTGGAGTTTGGCAGGTAGTCCTTTTAATTTCCTTCACAGGGCCAAAGAACATCCCACTTTCATCTTGAACTAAAAAATGTAAATAAACCAAACACTGTTATTGTGTACCTAGTGTAGGGTTACTGTAGAGACATGAGGGGTTGTTTATAAAGGTTTGGGGTCAGTAATGTCCTTGGGTCCATACTTCGTAGACCTCGCTTAAATAATCTAAGATGAGTTGGCAGATCTTCCCAGAGATGGGTTGCGGCTGGAAGGGCATCCGCTGCGTAAAATCGTGCTGGATAAGTTGGCGGTTCATTCCGCTGTGGCGACCCCGCAAGGGACAAAGCCGACAAGAAAATGAATGAATGAATGAATGAGTTGGCAGATCCTGGATCTTTTAATCTTGATAAATGATCTCTGGCTAATTTGGTTCTTTAAACAAATTCGCAAATCAGATTAAAATATCAGGATGAACTAATCTGAGATCGCTGTGTATTGTGAAGGATCGATGTATCGATTATCAAAATAATGATCAGCAATGCAGCTGTTGGCTGATGGCACAGCAGCGTAATGACATCATCTGATTAATCTTCAATTATCCATGTGAGCAAAATGACAAAATTCATAGCAAATGGTTTTTTAAACATGATACACAATGGCTTTCCACATTTGTTGTTGGCTGCAGACTTTACACTTTCATGTGTCAAAAGCATTTATCAATTTATTTCAATTTACTTTTAAAGCAGATTTTCTTCAGGATGGTATTACATTTTTTTTAATCCTGTGATGTAAGGCATAATTGGCTGTTTAAAGTTCTTTTATAGTGGCTTTTTGTCATTCCAATCATAGAAAAGCTTGTTCATTTCTGACCACTTCTAAATGTTGTTGAAAACACAGACCAGATTGCTTTCATAGTGTAATCGCTCAGGAATTATTCTAGTATGTGGTTTTAAAACATTTCATTATTAGTGTTGAAAAAAGCTGTGCTAAAAATGTATTTTTTCAGGAATCTATGCTCATTATTTGAAATGGATATCTTGGTAACACTTTATAATAGTCCATTAATTAATTAATGTTAATGTATTTACTGATGAACAAACAATGAACAATACATTACAGTATTTATTAATTTTTGTTAACGAAAATAAAGTCATTAATTGTTAGTCTTTGTTAACTAACAACTAATGCTAACAAGCACAGCTCTGTATTTTAATATAGCATTAGTAAATGTTGAACTATGATTAATAAATACTGTAGAAGTATTGTTTATACTTAGTTCATGTTAGTAAATACAAGGACCATTATATTAAAGCTTTACTGAAATCTTTTAACATTATAAATGCCTCCAGTTTCTTTATAAAAGTATTAGTTTCTTTTATAGATTAAATGCAATTTTGAACAATAATATATGACAACATTTATTTGGATATAAAAACTGAAAATTGTGTATCGTTGTATATTCATCATCAAATTTAATACCAATTTCTATCCCGATTCTCCATTTCTCATTCATTTCCTTCACTCGTTTCAGATGAAAATCTCCATTAACAACATCTATCAATTCACACAATTTCTATAGTCTTAATCTTACTCTTCACTTCCTCCCTTTTTCTTTCCATCTGCTTCTTTCATTTCACTCATTATCAGTCCATGCCTTCTCATATCCCAGTATATGCAGTGAGTATGATTGAGTTTTTGGGAATGGGAGTGACACAGATTGGCTTTGCATCTACTGCATTAATCTCTTTCATTTTGCATCTGCCCAAGTGCTGTTTTTTTCACACCGTCGTTGCATCTGAATGTTTGATCAATTTGCAGTTTCCTATCATGTGGTTGTGTGCTGCCTGTAGTCTGATGTGTTCTGAAAGAAACTTGCCGTGGGCCACATGCAGTGTAATTTTAATATGCAGTATTTGTTTTCTGTTTTTCCAGGCGCTATGGATTCAGCAAACAGTCTAAATCAGGCACAGTGAGTATCCGATTCTTTCCCTTTATGTCACATTAAAATGTCCAGTCAAAGAAGGTCATGATTAAGCAGCTGACTTATTGATCCATGGATTAAATGGATGCCAGTTTTTAGCCCAAAACTAGCCCACTACAGTGCCAGTCAAATCTTGCCCATTTGGCAGGCAAAACTAGCCCAATGGCAGTCAAAACTAGCTCAAAGCTAGCCCATTTGACAGTCAAAAATAGTCCAATCAGCAATCAAAACTAGCTGAATGGCAATTTAAACTAGCTTAATCATAAACTATACTAGCCCAATGTCAATCAAAACTAGCCAATGGCAGTCAAAACTAGCCCAAAGCTAGCCCATTTGGCAGTCAAAACCAGCTGAATGGCAATTAAAACTAGCTTAATCGTCAACAATACTAGCCCAATGTCAATCAAAACTAGCCAATGCCAGTCATAACTAATTCAAAGGCAGTCAAAACAAGCCCAAAGCTAGCCCATTTGACAGTCAAAAATAGTCCAATCAGCAATCAAAACTAGCTGAATGGCAATTTAAACTAGCTTAATCATAAACGATACTAGCCCAATGTCAATCAAAACTAGCCAATGGCAGTCAAAACTAGCCCAAAGCTAGCCTATTTGGCAGTCAAAACTAGCTGAATGGCAATTAAACTAGCTTAATCGTCAACAATACTAGCCCAATGTCAATCAAAACTAGCCAATGGCAGTTAAAACTAGCCCAAAGCTAGCCTATTTGGCAGTCAAAACTAGCTGAATGGCAATTAAACTAGCTTAATCGTCAACAATACTAGCTCAATGTCAGTCAAAAATAGCCAATGCCAGTCATGCCTACAAAGGCAGTCAAAACTAACCCAAAGCTTGCCCATTTGGCAGTCAAAACTAGCTGAATGGCAGATAAAACTAGCTTATTCATCAATCAAAACTAGCTCAACGTCAGTCAAAACTAAACTAAAACTAGCCAATGCCAGTCATAACTAACTCAAACGCAGTCAAAACTAGCCCAAAGTTAGCCCATTTGGCAATCAAAACTAGCCCAAAGTTAGCCCATTTGGCAGTCAAAACTAGCCCAAAGCTAGCCCATTTGGCAATCAAAACTAGCCCAAAGCTAGCCCATTTGACAGTCAAAAATAGTCCAATCAGCAATCAAAACTAGCTGAATGGCAATTTAAACTAGCTTAATCATAAACGATACTAGCCCAATGTCAATCAAAACTAGCCAATGGCAGTCAAAACTAGCCCAAAGCTAGCCTATTTGGCAGTCAAAACTAGCTGAATGGCAATTAAACTAGCCTAATCGTCAACAATACTAGCCCAATGTCAATCAAAACTAGCCAATGGCAGTCAAAACTAGCCCAAAGCTAGCCTATTTGGCAGTCAAAACTAGCTGAATGGCAATTAAACTAGCTTAATCGTCAACAATACTAGCCCAATGTCAGTCAAAAATAGCCAATGCCAGTCATGCCTACAAAGGCAGTCAAAACTAACCCAAAGCTTGCCCAGTTGGCAGTCAAAACTAGCCGAATGGCAGATAAAACTAGCTTATTCATCAATCAAAACTAGCTCAATGTCAGTCAAAACTAAACTAAAACTAGCCAATGCCAGTCATAACTAACTCAAACGCAGTCAAAACTAGCCCAAAGTTAGCCCATTTGGCAATCAAAACTAGCCCAAAGTTAGCCCATTTGGCAGTCAAAACTAGCCCAAAGCTAGCCCATTTGGCAATCAAAACTAGCCCAAAGCTAGCCCATTTGACAGTCAAAAATAGTCCAATCAGCAATCAAAACTAGCTGAATGGCAATTTAAACTAGCTTAATCATAAACGATACTAGCCCAATGTCAATCAAAACTAGCCAATGGCAGTCAAAACTAGCCCAAAGCTAGCCTATTTGGCAGTCAAAACTAGCTGAATGGCAATTAAACTAGCCTAATCGTCAACAATACTAGCCCAATGTCAATCAAAACTAGCCAATGGCAGTCAAAACTAGCCCAAAGCTAGCCTATTTGGCAGTCAAAACTAGCTGAATGGCAATTAAACTAGCTTAATCGTCAACAATACTAGCCCAATGTCAGTCAAAAATAGCCAATGCCAGTCATGCCTACAAAGGCAGTCAAAACTAACCCAAAGCTTGCCCAGTTGGCAGTCAAAACTAGCCGAATGGCAGATAAAACTAGCTTATTCATCAATCAAAACTAGCTCAATGTCAGTCAAAACTAAACTAAAACTAGCCAATGCCAGTCATAACTAACTCAAACGCAGTCAAAACTAGCCCAAAGCTAGCCCATTTGGCAATCAAAACTAGCCCAATTGCCAGTCAAAACTAGCTGAATGCAATTAAAACTAGCTTAATCGTCAATCAAAGCTAGCCTAAAACTAGCCAATGCCAGTCATCATAACTAAATCAAAGGCAGTCAAAACTAGCCCAAAGCTAGCCCAGTTGGCAGTCAAAACTACCCCAATGGCAGTCAATAGCCGCATGGCAGTTAAAACTAGCTTAATTGCTAGCCAATATAAGCTCAATGGCAGTTAGGGCTGCAAGATATTGGAAAAAAAAAACTGACATTTGAGTTATTTTGTTTTTCTGTGATATATAAATATTGCGATATTCATACATTTTCTTTTCGGCTTAGTCCCTTTATTAATCTGGGGTCGCCACAGTGGAATGAACCGCCAACTTATCCAGCATATGTTTTACACAGCGGATGCCCTTTCAGCCACAACCCATCTCTGGGAAACATCCATACACACTCATTCACACTCATGCACTACGGACAATTTTTAGCTTACCCAATTCACCTATACCGCATGTCCCTGTGGGGGAAACCGGAGCAGCCGGAGGAAACCCACGCGAATGCGGGGAGAACATGCAAACTCCACACAGAAATACCAACTGACCCAGCCAAGGCTCGAACCAGCGACCTTCTTGCTGTGAGGCGAAAGCACTATCTACTGCGCCACCGCGTCGCCCTATATTGCGATATTATGAATATAATTTCACAAGATGATTTAAATAACTGTTTGAGAAGAATTCATCATTTTACATTGATAGGAAAGGCTTCTGCATGAAATATAATAATCAAATTCCAAGCACAAATAAATGCAATTGAGCAAAGACAAAATAAATTGAATGAACAGTGCTTTAATCAAATGGGAAATAACACTGTATATAGTAGTCAACATTTACCTGTCCTGAAACTATTGAACAACACACATACTTGTCTTTTGAAAAACTTGTTTGATCCACTTCATATATTGAATACTGTAGTCTTTGTTGTAGAAATAATTAAATGCAGTTATTCTTAGTTAAAGCCTAACACTAAGAAATGACCTTAAATATCTTTAGGGTTAAACTTAGCATGTGTTCTGAACGGTGTATAGTTTCTGGTCAACTGTATTTGCCAACATCCTGAGATGTGGCTATTGCAGGATGTTGAAACTATATATTGTGCTGCAGCACTAGATAGAAATATTCAAATTTTCTGTCCATGGCTGATTTTGTTTTCTAGTTCAAATATAATTAGCCAGAATCAGTTTTTGATGTAAAAACAATTTGTATCGGCAACAATCAACTGGCATTTGGTCAGTGTTTTGGTTAATTGGTGTATATTTGTAATAAAGAGCTGTGGAACAAATTAATACATTTTGTCCAAAACAAAATAAATGTACTTTCAGGGTTTCCATTCAAATTCCACAACTTTCATTGTCTAAGAGGCTGAATTTACATAATTAACGGAATTATTGATTAATTGGCCGGTTGTTGTTCTTTGCATTATTGTTACGACTAAAGTATATATATATATATTTTTTTATTACGCATTGCATATGTCTTTTTCTTTGTCCCGCCTTCTTGTTGTTTTCTTTGTTATCCCATAGGCTCTCATTCCGGCGTGATTCGTGCTCTGATTGGCTTCTGGTCTCGGAGGCCCATTTAAAAAGGAACTTCAGACAGGGTTCAAGTAGCTCATTTGTTGTGCGACAGTTGCTGGGAGTGAACCTCCTGGATTTCCCTTACCCCTCCGGCCGACGACCAACATTTAAAATTGTACCATCGTTCATGCGTTCAACCTTTTTGAGAGTTTGAGCTTGTAGGGGTGGCCTGCCTATTTATTTGATTACTTTTGACTATGTTTATGTTTAGGGAGAAAGGTAAGCTTCCTGTATTTTTCTTTAAATATTTATAGGTAATTTAGTTCATTTACTTAGCAGATTCTTTTGTTTGTTATTTTGGCCCATGGCCACCCTGAAGAGATGCTCATTTAAAACTACTGAGTGTCTGAGTTTGGTTGTCGACCGACGGGGATCTTTTGCATTAAGTTTTTGGTTTGTTTGGGAAATCCACCACCCCAACACATTTGTTTTTCCGTTTATTATGCCCATGTTGTTTTCCCCTAGAATTGGGGCTCAAGAATTATATTAAAATGACTTTAGATTGTATATCGTGACTTTAACAGCAACTATGACAACAATTGATACTTTACTATTTGCCCGGCTGTGAAGTGCCTCTTCCATATTTGATAGCTCGATAGTGGTCTTACAAATGTTTTATTTAGTTTTTCTGTCATAATTTTTTGCCACCCACTGTTTGAAGTGGTTATTTTGAAGCCAAAGCTCAGATACGCAACAATGCGATTTAAAACAAAAACAAAATAATAATAATAATAAAAATTCCCTGACTTTCCAGGTCTAAATATAGACCTTTTTAAAATTCTGTGATATTGCAGAAATTGCACTTTCCGAGATGTAGTCCTTCAAACAAAACATTCGAGTGAAAATGCTGACAGACTTTGAAGATTTTTGTATGCACTGACCGTTGAACAGCCCCTGTGGTGTCCATCTGGGTGTAATAGATCACAGATGGAGAGAAGAGCAGTGTTGTGTTTGATTGGATGTTAGTGTGATCATGTGATGCTGTTTCTAACAGGCGGTGGAGCAGAAGCAGGTGTCGGCTCAGGGTACACAGGGTGTGCCTCAGGGAATGACCCAGGTGTCTGAAGAAGAGGATCTGCAGGCCGCAGAGGAGGTCAGTGAGGGTCATATGAATCTTCATTTGTTTCTAATCACTCACTCTTCATCTGACCAATGTTCATTTTCTATCAACCATTCACAAGCTCTGTTTATGTCTCTTACAGCTCCGAATTAAGGCTCTGATGACTGGAATGGCTGCCATGGCAACAGAGGAGGTACATTTCTAACTCACAGCAAGCATTATAAATGACTATAATGATAACTCCATGATCATCCATACCAGTGGACAAAATTGTTATGTCCATTGTAAGCAAGCACTGCAGCTTTAAATGCTTAAAGAAGCAGGAAGGATTCTGATTGGCTGTAAGTGTTTTTAGCCTTCAGCTGGATTTAATCCTTCTTAAAATGATTCCACCTATCATTATTGATGCGAAGTCTGCTATTCTTTTATATTTAGAACTCTATAGTTGTTTCCCTTTTTGTTGACCCTTGTGTACTGTTCAAATTGACTACCCTTTTGTTGTGTTCGCGACTGTTTTTGCCCTATAGACTTCTCTATTATCATGACTTTTCTGGATTGCAAAATTATGACAGCATAAAATTCTTGATTGTCGCTGGTTTTCCCTGTTGGGAAGAGGTTAAACTTTTAATTTTTACTGTTAATCATCAATTGGCACCATTAACCCTTTAGATATGCTTGTGCAATAATGTTTCTGGCTTTACATGGAGTTCTATGGAGTAAAACAACAAATTATAGTGTGCATGCATAAATACACTTACTATGTTTACCATGTTTTGAGAACTGAGCTGCTTATGTTTTATTTTATCAAACATATCAGTGTGTGCAAAGGTCTCTCTCACACACACTATATTCCATATAATCATATAATTTTAGCTAGAAACTAAGTTTTTGTTGCACTGCAACTGATGATTATTAGTAAAAATGAAAAACTTTACCTCTTCCCACTAGGGAAAATCAGCACCCAGAGTGTATTGTTGCATTTTTGAAAATTTTCAAAGCATTTTACCAAAATACGTGTCAAAATAAGATGTCACCAAAATCATTCTACTTGCTGAAACACAGAGAAAGTTGTGGCCAAATAAAGACTCAAAGGCTGCATTTACACTGCATGATTCAAGTGACCCAATTACGATTTTTGTTTCTTCTATGTGGCACAGATCGGATATGGGCCATATACGTGTAAGCAGGAAAAAAAAAAACTCACATACTGTAGATTATGTTTTACTTAAATCAGATTCAGGCCTTGTTCATGTTGAAATTTATCCAAAATGAATTGGATCTGTGCTCTTGTGTCTGCAGTGTAACCAGGCATATCGGATCTTTACCTTGTGAGTCGTGCATCATTTAAAAACTGTAGCTAATGACGGCCCAATCCCAATTCTACCCTTTAGCCCTTTCCCTTACCCCTACCCCTCGTTTTGCGCGTTCACGTCAAGGGGTAGGGATGTCCCAATTCTCTTTAGCTTGAAGGCGTAGGGCTAAGGGGAAGGGGTGAATAGCCCTTCGAACGAAGATTTTTCAGGACGACACTCGAAACCAAGGGGTAAGAAAATTTCCCAGAATACACCAGCCACAACGGCTGTATTGCTGAACCCGGAAGTCAGGAGATTCACAAATTAGTATTTTTTGTCATTATTACGAATTTTACGACAAACAAACACGTTTTAATATATTCATAACCGCGTTTGTGTTTTACCGTCATGCTTTAAAAATGCTAAAAAAAACCCGCTAAATTTCGTGATCTATAATCCATAATCATGTACAGCAGTCCCACAACATTCTGACACTCGAATACCATGTCAGAAAAGTCTAGTGGCTGGCAATGAGCTTTTTACTGTGTCTGCGATTGTTAATGTTGTTTTTGGTGTGTTTACATAGATGAATATGGCCACTGTGTAAATGCGCAGTACAGTTACGATTTTACTGCCACATAAGATCGTAATGATAACATGATATATGCCTTCAGTGATTTCCTGAAGATAAACACCAAAAAAATAACACAACTGGAATAACCATCGCCATCGACTGATCTCATATGAAGCAAGAGATCGTGATGACGTGTGCAGGTGCTGTAGTGCTGTCCCAATTCTTAAGGGGTTAATTTTGAAGCCTTTCCCCTTAACCCAAGGGCCAAGGGGAAGGTAGGGGTACAAAAATAGAATTGGGATTGGGCCGACATCAACTCTGCTGAAGTCGGTTCTGAAATGAAAGCGTCAGAGTCCCAAACCTTAAATCTTATATACTAGGACCAAAAAAGCTTTTATACTGTCATGTAGCACAAGTATTTAAGGATGTTAACGAGAGAGCGCGAGCATAAAATCCGCCACATGAACAATTTAAACTAATATAAAACTATTGCATAATGCATACAAAACTTGCATAAATCACGCTATGGACATGACATTAAAATCCTTACTGGTTCAAAAAAGCCTCAATTAAAAGAATATGGACAAATGAGAACGTTTCTGTCATAAACTACAGCAAAACAACTTGTCAAAAAGATTAAATGGCTTTTATTATCAGCTGTCAGTCAGCACCTGCTCTTTTTTTTTTTTTCGAGCAGTCGGATACAGTCACAAAATCGGAATTGACAATCAAGATCTGCAGTGTAAATGCAGCCTAAATCACCCCAGAGTGGACGAAAACATCCCCAACAGCACACAAGGGTTCAAAGGCCTTTACAATGCAAGAGTTTAAAAGGATGCTTCACCCAAAAAATCTAAATTCAATCCGTATAAATATTCTTCTACTGTGAAACATGATGTAAATTGTAATTTTAAATGATGTAGAATGTACAATATGTCATGATAGCATTTGTTCGTACAGCGGAAGTCAAACTCCAGTGCTGCTTGGTTCCCAGCATTCCTCAGAATCCATTTTTGTGTTCTGCTAATTGATAATGACACGAGGATGTTGCATTTATTTTGAGCCAACTGTTCTCTTAAAAGCTATTTTTTGGGCATATGGGGGCTGAATGAATTTAGATACTTTTTCTGTGTATTTTATAGGGGAAGTTGTCGGCGAGCACAGTTGGCCACATTGTTGGACTGCAGTCTGAGGAGATCAAGCAAATTGCTACAGAGTATGCAGAAAAGGTAAGCAGCATATTACTCGAACAACAGTGTTTTCAGTAATAGTATATTAAACAATTGATTTTTGCTCTGGTCTGCATTCTGGAGTCGTTTATTCTCAACAGTCTAGAGGGGAGTTTTTGTAGATTCACAGAAAATCATTGTCGCACACGGTGGGCATATATTTAAGATTTTATTCACTTGAGGACCGTCCAGTTTGAGGCATATGTTTTATATTATATACAGTTGAAGTCAGAATTATTAGCCCCATTTATTTTTTTCCCCAATTTCTGTTTAACGGAGAGCAGATTTTTCTCAACAGATTTCTAATCATAATAGTTTTAATAACTCATTTCTAATAACTGATTTATTTTATCTTTGCCATGATGACAGTAAATAATATTTTACTAGATATTTTTCAAGACACTTCTATACAGCTTAAAGTGACATTAAAGGCTTAACTAGTTAATTAGGCAGGTTAGGGTAATTAGGCAAGTTATTGTATAATGATGGTTTGTTCTGTAGACTATCGAAAAAATATATATAGCTTAAAAGGGGCTAATCATTTTGTCCTTAAAATGGTGTTTAAAAAATTAAAACTGCTTCTATTCTAGCCGAATAAACAAATAAGACTTTCTCCAGAAGAAAAAATATTTTCAGACATACTGTGAAAATTTCCTTGCTCTGTTAAACATCATTTGAGAAATATTTAAAAAAGAAAAAAATTCAAAGGGGGTTCAATAATTCAACTGTATATTTTGGCCTATATCAGAACATTGTTCTCATTTCTCCAACAAGGCAAATGTTTTAGCACAAATGTTTTGTGAACGAATTGAAAGTATGGTAGGGTGTTATCCTCAGTCAATTGCTCTGTACGCATTTATTAACCAGTTATTAGATGTCTGTGTTAGAAAATCTTACTGTATGTTTGTTTTTGGACAGGCGGAGCGCTCTGTTGAGGATCGGCCGAGAGATTTGGGCCTGTCCAGCAACACCGGCGTCAGCTAGCATCACTCAACAAACAAATCACTCAAAAACTAAAGACCTGGAAGAGGTAAAACACTCATCACTTTCCTGTTGATATGACAAATTGTTTCTTCTGTTGTTTGTTTGTGTCATTATTTCTTTTCTCCCCCAGCTTCAATCTAAGCAGCAGGAGGTCAGATCGGCATGTGAGGATGCTAAAATTAAACTCGCTGAGGTGAGGCAGGTAGACACAAACATATCCTGAAAGATAATGGTGGACTCGGATTGTTAATGTAGGTGTTTTTCTAGGCCACAGCGCAGACAGAAAAGTTAGAGAAAGAACTGAGCTCACTGGAGGACATTGAGTCTCAGGCGGATTCAGTGTAAGTAAAGCACAAAGCCTACTTTCTAGTGTGCATGTGTCAAGCTTTGTGTGCTTATCCTGATTTTGACCACAGAGGATCTTTTAAAGGGAGAGTTCATCCATCATTTAGTCACCCTCCAATTTTTCCAAACCTGTTTGACTTTTTTTTAGTGTACAACAGAAGAAAGAAAGAAGATATTTTGAAGAATGCTGAAAACCTGTAACCATTGAATTCCATAGTGTTTGTTTTTTCCTACTATGGA
Organism: Danio kyathit; assembly: GCA_903798195.1. Classification (NCBI taxonomy): domain Eukaryota; kingdom Metazoa; phylum Chordata; class Actinopteri; order Cypriniformes; family Danionidae; genus Danio; species Danio kyathit. The sequence continues at coordinate 46,814,327 of LR812527.1, read as the reverse complement.
AGTCTATGGTTACAGGTTTTCAGCATTCTTCAAAATATCTTCTTTTTAGTGTTTAACAAAAGAAAAACTGATGAAGTTTTTTAAACAATTGAGGGCGAGTAAATTTAGCATGAACTATCTCTTTAAATCTTCATCCTGCTCCATTTTGAAGAGGTTAAAATCATCTCGTTTAGCTGATTATGATGAAATGTACTCGTTTGTGTTGTTTAAGTGTATGATTATTCTGTTCTAATTAAATGAATCAAATCATAAAAACCAAACAAATATTGTGTTTTGGTCTTTTAGGTTGTTGGACAAGCTTCGTGCTTTGGTGGCCATGAATGAAAACCTGAAACATCAAGAGCAAACATTCCGATCACACTGTCGCGTACGTTACCAATTAATTTGTTCAGTTTTAGTCAGTAAAGATGGAAGTGCTCATTAACAGTTATGTGTCTGCACAGGAGGAAATGACCCGTCTCCAGCAGAATATTGAAGAGCTGAAATTGGAGTCTGGAGACGACGGCGATGATAAGAAGGTGCACATGACTGTCACAGTTATGCACTGATGCTTTTTGCAAATTAATTAGCTGTTATTGTCTACACAGTCATCTCAGCTGATTTTAAGTGAAGGTTATTCATAAACTAATTTCGAGAGGATCACGTGCTTATTGACTCACCAATCAGATGATTCCTAACTCGCTATAAATAACCAGAGTTTCTTATCTCAGTATCTTCGTCTTGAAGAATCCCCCCTTACCCACCCCTACTCCCCGTCCTTTCCAGATGGGCGACACTGTGGCTCAGTGATTAGCACTGTTGCCTCACAGCAAGAATGTCTCTGGTTAAAGTCCCTACTAAACCAGTTGACATTTCTGTGCAGAGTTTGTTCGTTCTCCCCCTGCTCGCGTGAGTTTTCTCCGGGTTTCCTCCCACAGTCCAAAAACAGCAACCTAAGTAAATTTAACATACCAAATTGACACTATAGCCAAGCTCTTAGCAAGTGTACATCTCTCCTTAGCCATCCTATATCTGTCATTAGCCAGAAATATGTCGGGGGAGTTCATTGAGATCTACCTGAGCTCAAACTCTCCTCTCGCCCTGCAAACAGAAAGGAGCTGATTATCAATCATCAGCTAAGTGTGAACTCTTAAAATGGTCTTGTTTTAAGAAATAATATGCCAAAATTAAGTGAGTTTTTCCTTATAACAAGCAAACGAATCAAAAAAAAAAAAAGGCAAAACATCAAAAAAAGTGAACAATTATTTTGCTTGTTTTAAGGAAAAACTCACTTAATTTTGACATTATTTCTTAAAAACAAGACGATAGTTTTTGCTTATTCAGAAAAAGCTTCTTGATTTAATAAGTTTTTGATATTTGGACTAGAAACAAGACAAAAACTAAGTATGAAAGGGGTTTTTTTGCAGTGACTCTTTTAGGTGTTAAAATGCTAATGTTGTGATGCTAATTAGCATAAATGGTTAGGTAAAGGTTAATTAGATACAGGTTTATATCCATGCTTTGCTCTTTCCACCATCTTGGATACATTTCCATTACCTTTTTAAACAGTTTTCAAAGGGTAGATCATTTTAAGAAATAATATGCCAAAATTAGCTGAGTTTTTCCCTAAAACAAGTAAAATAATAAAATGACAAACAGCAGAGTATTTTGCTTGTTTTCAGGAAAAACTCACTTAATTTTGGCATATTATTTCTTAAAAACAAGACTAGAGTTTCTGCTTATTTAGAAAATGCTTCTTAAGGAACTTTGACGTTTGGACTAGAAACAAGGCAAGAAAGGGATTTTTGTGCAGTGAAGGAAGCAACTCTTTTTGGTGTTCAAATGTTATAGTAATGGTGTGATGTGCTAATTAGCATAAACCCAAAAAGGTTCATTAGATACAGGTTTATATCCGTGCTTTGCTCTTTCCACCATTTTGGATACAATTCCATTACCTTTTTCAACAGTTTTAAAAATAAGTGTGGATAATCTCAGACTCACCCTCTGGATGTGTGTTTGCAGGAGATGAACATGTTGATTGATCAGCAATACACTGCAGACAGAGAGAAGCTACAGAAGATACGTCTACTCATGGTAGGTCAAATCTAAACTGATTGTTTTACTCAGCAAATGATTTGAAAAATTCTTCTAACAAAGTCTGTTCTACTGCCCCCTGCAGGCTCGGAGAAACCGTGAGATCGCCATCCTGCAGAGAAAGATTGACGAAGTTCCCAGCAGAGCCGAGCTGACGCAGTATCAGAAACGCTTCATTGAATTGTACAGCCAAGGTGTGTGGTTGTGATTTAAAGTCGATGTGAAATCAAAATAATCTTTATTTTAATCTGTGCAAGTTAATTCACTGAAAAAAGATGAAAGATTTTGGTTCTGCATGTGGAGTGGTGGTCATTCTATGTTAATATTAGTTTGATGCCTTCAGCCACAATATTCTTAACCACCCCCCTCTTACTGTTAGTTTGCTACAAGGAAATGTGCAAAAAGAAGGCCCCAACCCCTATTCAATATTCCATTTCAGTTGGAAGTTCATCAACATACTTAAAAGTCTCAGCAACTTTTGGTTCACACGGACTTCAAAGCCTGACTGAAAATTCACAAGATCAGTTCTGAAAACGCACGTTTTTTTTTTTTTTTTGTTATATATTCTACTTTCACAAATTGGTTGATCTTAGGCTTCTGCCAGTATCAAAAGTTCTTGTTACAATTATTTGTTCAAGCTTTTATCATGTTATGTGGTATTATTACGATATTGACCTAAGCTATATAAATTATTACTTCTAAGAGTTATAATCAGGGCTTAAACATTAACACTCGCCAACCCGCCAATGCGGGTAAGATTTCCCTGTGGTGGGTTCGACAGCCACCGCCACTAGCCACTTTGGCTGGTTAAATAATTTTTAAATTGTAGTTTTCTTAAAATCAGTGTACGACAATAAAGATGTGCCAATATGCATGCAAATGTGATCTTAGATTCGAGAAGCAGCAAGACTGACAAAACTAATTATGTTTGCGGGGCAAAAGAAAGCAGCTGAATACCGAATAAGAGGATGATCACTCGCGCACAGCTGATGTGATCGGTTCTCTTTCAAATAGGCTGAACAAAAAGTTATGCTCTTGCACCCATAGTTTTGCTGCTTTCAAGAGCTCCAGATTTGTCTTTTGGTAAGCAGCACTGATTACTTTCGCTTTAACCATTCTTTGAACAAATTATTAATTGGCCTAGCGTTAACCTTGTATGTGATCATCCTTTCATTATCACACACAGAATGTTTTTCACCTGCTTTCTTTTGCTTACATGTATTTTTGGTAATATGGTTTATCATTTTTTACAATAACATTGCTTTAATATGAGATTAACTCCCCATTTATGAGTAGTTACCTGGTGATCTGGGACCTTTAGCCTGGACAGATTACTGTGCATAATTTTAGATAAACTACAGCAAATATTTCTTAAATGTCAATTGTTTTTTTTTTTTAAAGAAATGTTTGCGGATACAAAATAATTTATTTATGTTTGGTATGGTCAGAGATAAATTTGGTAAATCTTTAATTTGAGCTCTGAAATTGATGTGAATTAAAAACTAATTGTAATACAACACTATGAAACTATGGCCCATTTGCTCATACACGACACACAAAAAGTGAAATGAATGAGGCGGCATGTGGACATAACACAAAATCTAAATCAAGTAATTTTAGCTTGTCAAAGTCAAATTTATGCATATAAAATATATTTTCCCAACAACAAAATTGTGGCTAGTGATGTTGGAAATCTATTAGCCACAGTGGCTGGTGATCACAAAAGTTAACGTCAAGCCCTGGTTATAATAATCGAAAAATACTTTATTGCTTTATTGTGTATATATACACATGTTTAGAGTAAATAAATGTTTTAAATTAAATTGCAAAAGGGTTATAAAGTACAATAAGTAACACTTTATAATAATGTTAGTTAGTGCATCAAAATCAACAGTTAGAAATAGCCATGAGTTGTTCAAGTTAATGAAAATAAAACTGAATTTTAATAAAACGGTTGACTTTTTAAATGCATTAAGAAATGAGCAGCCTAAGGTTAATAAATGTTGTAGTTGTCATTAAATTGACTTGTTAACAGGACCTTACTGTAAAGTTAACTAACTAAAGGCTTATAAATGGTCACAGGATTTTTAATTTTCATGTCTGAAAATTAGTCGCCTATTAAGTCTTAAACATTTGGTGCTGTGATGAATATTCTATAAAGGCACTCTAAAAGTTGAAATAATAAATGCTCATGATAGTGTGCATGTTTATTATCATGATTTATTGAAAAATTAGACATGCCAATAATCTCTTTGTATTTGCTGTTTTTCAGTCTCTGCGACACACAAAGAAACAAAACAGTTCTTCACACTTTACAACACCTTAGATGACAAGAAGGTTTACCTGGAGAAAGAGGTATCAGTTTTGTGTTTAGCTGTGCTGTTAGCTTTTTTTCTTTTATCTTTATTTAGTGAAAAATCATATTAATTATAGTATATATTTTAATGCATAAAAGTCTTGTAATAACCACCAACGACACTCCAGGGTTTTTCAATGAGCATTTAAAAAGTTCAACATCTAATGATGTGCCCTACAAATAAGATATTCTCTTTTTTTAACAGGTCAATCTTCTGAACTCCATCCATGATCATTTCCAGCAGTGAGTATCCAATAGAGTTCTAGGATCCATGTAAAAATGTAGGTCAAAACGTAGGATGTTTTGACCTCTTTTCTAATGGCTCAAGCAAATGTAGATAAGGTGTGCACTTGTGTTTTTTTTTTTTAGAGCTATGGCTTCATCAGGAGGTAAAGAACAATTCCTCAGACAGATGGAGCAAATTGTGGAAGGAATCAAACAGAGTCGCATAAAGGTACGAAATCATGTCGCTTCATCTGAGGAATCTGCTTCTGTAGCTCATTTCCATTTTGCAGACGAGTCAACTGGTTTTTACCTCTTCACACTGAACATTTGCTTTTCTAACACATATTTGTGCACTTAAAGATGGAAAAGAAAAGGCAGGAGAATAAGATGCGCAGAGATCAGCTGAATGATGAATACCTGGAGCTGCTGGACAAACAGAGGCTCTACTTTAAAACAGTCAAAGACTTTAAAGAGGTAAACACAGATCCATAGCTTTATAATAATAACCCTTCCTCTACACATTACATCAATAGTCTGAATTGAGAAAACTGATTTCCATTCTTGTTTGTTCAGGAGTGCCGTAAGAATGAGATGCTGTTGTCTAAACTGAGGGCTAAAGGAGCTTCATAACTGCTGGAGGTCAAACACACGTACTCTTCCATGTAGCACTTCAAAACACACTCGCATTCCCTGATGTTTATATTTCACTCTACTGAAGCCTCATGCTGAATCACATCTGCTTTCAGAGAGAAACACCCCGCCGTTCAGTATGTGTGTTAACCTGAATTGTTCTAGGTTCAGAGACTATTATACTGTTGAACGTTTTGTGCTTTGATGCTGTTTTCTTTAAACTCATGATGTATATAGGAAATCCGCTTACTAATCAGCTTTTTGTATTTGTGATCAAAATCTGCTGCCATGAGATCAAAATGCATTAAAGAAATGAACTTGCTGAGACTTGCATTTACTGAACAGTCACCTCCAAATGGAAATATATAAAATATACAAATTTAACAAAATACGGAACATAAAACAATTCAACTCTTGTATTTAGAATAATGTCAGTATTTATGTACTGCTTTTTAATTGATTAGTCTTTTCACCAGTAGTGGATGAAGTGCACATTTCAAGCACTTGGATAAACGTACAGATGCCCTAATAAAACTCCTAATGTTTTTTCACTACACAAGTAAAAGTTAGGCTGTTTTGCACAGTTTACACGAATAAATCCTAATATTTGACATTAATAACTTACTCATGAATTAGTATTCACGCAATTGGCCACATGAGCACAATTTGCCATTTTTTTTTATTAAACCTCAATAGCAATATCATACCAAAAATTGTTGAACAGGAGTTAAAATTATGGCTATAATATCAATACAGTCTATTATGCTGCATATTCCTTTGATTCTGGAAAAAAATGGTTTCATTTTATAAATATGGACCACAATTTAAAATATTTTGCTGAATTTAATAAACCATTTAACGAGCCGGAGCAAATGCGCAATTAAAATTCAAAGGCTGATTCAAGGAGTCTTTATCATTCACTCCTAGTCACGAGGAGATAGACAACAGGAAAGCTATTCATTACATACATTTGCATGTTTAATAAGGCCAGTAACAATAGAAATTCAGCATCATATAACAATATAACGGCCTCTGAAAGAGATTTCTGTACAGACATGGAATGCAGACTGATCAGAGCTCCTCTCACACAACTGAGGTAGCCTGACAGTTACTCCATATAAACTGAAAGAGGTGCATATCTGGAAATTATTCTCAGCGTGAAAACTGTCTGCCGTCTCCCTTGCCTTTGTTGACATGTTTGAAGATCTTGGCCTTGTGGACGTTTTTAGATTTCTGGTATCCGAAGCCGCCGCCTCCACCTCTCTTATGTAGCTTCACTCCTTTACTGCTGTGAACATCTGAGAGTGCAAACGGTTAAGGAACAAACACGACAGCTAAATCTAAAACCTAAAATAAATGCACTTTAATGGCTTCAAGTATAAAATTTATGTAACCATATTAAACTATTTATTTTTAAATAGTGGTTGTGGATTAACTTGCATGGGTTAATTGTTCACCCAAAGACTAACAATGTGTGCTAGCATAACAGACTGATAGACTTGATCTCACTAAACTTAAGTTTGCAAAGGTGTTGTGTTAAAAATGTCAAGTTTACCCAATTACTCCAATCAAAAAGAGTACTCTTAACTGATACCAATAACAAATGATTCAAACTGTGTGTAAATTATACATAAGAAAACAGGGTAAGACTGCAATCTTGTCACAAAAGTTATTGCTTGTGATGTTGTAATACTATCAATGTACTTTTAAAAACTATCAAGCTTTTTTTTTGTGTTAAACAGGACAAATGTTGGCTACATATGCAGACAACCTATATTAGTCCATGACATCAACCTAGTTCAAGTTAAATCTGAAAATTTTAGTTTCTACCGATGGCATTCTGCCAGAATACCAGTTTTTTTTTTTTTTACCCTAGTACAAACATAATTGCACAATTTACTTCAAAACAAACTCATTATGTTTAAGTTCCACAAGTGAGAGAACTGTGATGGAAGGATACTGAGGTCCACAAAAGGTGGCACTTTAAATCCAAAGGACATTGCCACTTTCGGGAGGTCCAGCGTCTCTACATTATAGATCTGCTTGAGGGAATGAGAATCATAAGCTCTGACGTAGGATTTGTAGGCCTCCTGAGCTGATTTGTGAAGGTAGTAGTTCTTCTCGATCAGTTTATCCAACTGAAAAAGATGAAAGCAGATACCAGATTCCAATGAGAAACACATCACATTTACATCAGTGAGGTTAAAATGTAAGGTTCAATTGGACTGAATATGAATACTCACCTGAGATTGAATATCTGAGATTTTTGTCCAGGAGAATTCAAACTCACTCAGGGGAACCTGTAGAGGAAAAAAACTATTTAGTTTTTGTAAAGACAAATCTTGATTAACAGCTTATTTACTAACATATAAATAAATATTGAGTATTTCAATGTTGTATTCATACACAGAGCTTGACAGTAACACCCGCAAGCCCGGCAACTGCGAGTAGATTTCAGCTGTGGCAGGTTAGATGGTCACTCCCACTTGCCACTTTGGTTGGTTGAAAATATATTTTAAAAGTACGTTTTTTTTTTTTTTTTTAAGTGATGTGATGTTTTGCACACTTAAAAAGCATGCATGCTCCTGTTTCATTGTGTAAAGCAACTGTGCCTAGAAACTCTTGCAGTATTACTTTTACGTTCTCTTTGAAATAGAATAGCGATGCTCGTGCACACGCAGTCCTGCTCCTCTCAAGAGCTCCAGATTTTTAAGAAATGTCTTTTTGTAAGCAGCAGCGGTTGCTACTTTCGCTTTAACCATTCTTTGAATAAATTATTAATGGGCCTAACGTTACCAGTGTGCGCGTAATCATTACTTCATCTCACACAGTATGTTTTTCACCTGCTTTTGTTTAGTTATTTTTGTTAATTTGACTTAATTATAATTTTTTACAATAACATTGCTTTAATAGGAGATTGACTCCCGTACTGTGCATAGTTTTAGATACATAACGATACTTATTTTAATGTCAATCTTTTTTTTATTTTTTTTTAAAGAATGTTTTGTTGAATAAAAAGTGCATGTATACAGCTATATTTTGCTTGTTCACATCATTTAAAAACTGTGGCTAACAAATAATTACTTATTTTGTGCTGTGATCAAAAAAAAATCATGTGAAATAAAAACTAATTGCAATGCGACATTGTGAAACCATAACACATTTGCTCATGCACACTGAGCAAGCTCATACACAACACACATACTTTATATTTATAATTATTCATATAATTATTTATTATAATAATTATTAATTTTAATAATTATTCACTTATATATTATAATAAATAATTGTACATTAATAACTTTGTTATTTTTCCTCAAACACATTTACAAGGCGTCTCTTTAAATTTTTTTCATAGCTGTAAAAATAAAAAAATAACACTGCAGACATATTTGTTTTTACCCCTGAACAAAGTAGTATTTTCAAGTATATCGGTGCCTTAATCATGACAAATGTCCTACTTTTGCCTGCTTGAGGAATCGTAAAAAGCCGAGCTCCTCTGGCCTCAGGATCAACAGTGCATGTCCTCTTCCGTTAATACCACGAGCCGTTCGCCCAACACGATGGATGTACTCCTAAAATATCAACAGAAAAGTCACATATAAATCTAAAAAACAAACCCAAGCTTCTTCAAATGACACCAGGGTCTAACAGCTGTACCTTTGGATCATCAGGTGGGTCAAACTGAACAATCCAGTCCACCTCTGGGATATCCAGACCTCTGGCAGCCACATCCGTACAGAGGAGAATGCCAGAATCTGCATTACAGAACTGGAAAAACGTTGTGGTTCTCTTTGTCTGTTTCTGCTTTCCCTGTAAAATCAAAACCATCAGCACACTGCATAAACGCTGCTTTTCATGCGTGTTTGCATGCCATTTTGCTCTCCGACTTACATGAATAGCCATGACAGGCAGATCGATGTAATTGAGCAGCTCATAGTGGAACTTCACCGACATGCAGGATGAGAAAAACACCATCAGCTTCTTCTTGCGATTCTTCTTCAGAAACGTGAATAGCAGCAAGAAACGCTTCTCCGAAGGACACACAACATATCCCTACAAATAACACAAGCAAATAAAATTTATTAGGATATTACCCCAAAAACATATGTGAGGAACTGGTGCTGAAAAGAGCAGCAGTTTACCTGTTCTAGTCCTTCAACAGTGGCTGTGTCTTTATTATCGTCCACTCCCACATACAGCGGCTCCTTCTTGAGGGAGATTCGGGCAAGATCTTCCACCTTACGGGTCTGTGTTGCTGAAAACAACATTGACTGTCTTTTTTCTGGAGGAGAAGATAAATATTTTTCTCAGCATTGGAGTGTAAAGAAAAAAGTCGTCAATTCAATTACAAGTGGTCAGCATTATTGTTTTTACCAGGTATTAACACACTCTTTAAATATTTGTGTTAAAACATATGAGTAATAATGCATGAACAAACTAATGTAGCATAGCTGTGAATGAACATGTTACAAAGCAGTGAATTAAAAAGCAAATAAAAAGGATGTGAATGGCAGCTACAATTATCATATTCAGTATATTTTGGTAGAACAAATCTTAAGCATGAAAAACTTGTTTTTGTTTGCTTTCTTACCACATTTCTCAAAATGACAGCTTTTTGAAGTTTCATAGAGGCTTGTTTTTGCCACAGAAAAACTGCGGCGGCATTAAAATCAGATGGAAGGCAGAAAGTGATTCCTCTATATAAGAATTGCTAGCAGAATCTCAAAATGTTTTGTGTTGTTTATAGTTGTTCAAATTTAATCAGACCGAGAAAGATGAAGAACTATTACAGAATTCCAGAAGTTATTGCTCAAAGGGGAAAAGTTCAAGAAACTGACTGAAAAACGTGGCTTGAACAGGGTATATAAAGGAAACAGAGAGTGAAATCCAATACCTTTTAAGATGTTTTTAAGACTCTTTCCATACATTTTACATGGCCACTTCAGGATTCAACGGTAAACTTGGCGACAATTTAACTTAATATATTTACTAAATACTGACTGTAAGAAACTAATCCTGAACTAAAATATTATTCATATATTGAATAAAAATGCAAATAAAGCAGGTGGCGCCTACAACAGCAGGAATAACGGTGTTGCCAAATACAGTAGGATTTTATTGATTTCATGAACTACACAGCATCTTAATATTCGCAGATTTAATTCAGGAAAACTTCAGCATACTGATACCGAATTTAATACCTTATATAAAAGCATTTAAGACTTTTTAAATGGCCTTAAATTTCTCTAAATGAATTTATTAACTTTTAATACTTTTTAAGACCCTGCGGACACCCTGTTGAAATATATTCTCAAATATATACAACTATTTTTTTGTGCAATTAACTGTTTGACAGCATTAATAAAGTATTATTTATAGTATACAATTATAAACCATAATAATATATTTATGCATTATTATATTAAATAAAAACATGTTACATACTATTATAATTTTTCCAACTTTTTTTTGCACAGCACAATTTGACCGTAAAATTCTGACTTGTTTCTGAGTTTAGTGAACTCATATGATTTTAACAGACACAATTGTAAGTTCGTAACTAACACTGGTGCATCTCACATTTTCATCATTTACATTACAAAAAATGAGAATAACAAGATGTAAAGTTTTTAGTTTAATCACTGCTTCTTACTAGGAAGTAATTTGATGATCTGCTTCAGTTCTTCTTCAAATCCCACCTCCAGAATCCGGTCAGCCTCATCAATGATCAGACACTGAAGGTTCTTAAACATGAAGCCAGGAGTGTTCTGCAGGAGGAAAAACAGAGGTCAAGTACACAGTACAGTCCCATGTGGAAAAGCTGATCACTGCACAGAACCGCACCTGCAGGTGATCCAGAAGTCTGCCAGGTGTTGCTACCAAGATATTAACTCCATTAGCCAGTTTCTGGGCTTCAGCAGAGCGATTGCTGCCACCCATGATGAGGCCGTATGTGTGGACGTGATGGGTCATCAGCTCCTTCAGCACACCGTACGTCTGCATAGCCAACTCACGTGTAGGAGACAGAACGATCACTCCAGTGCCTGACAGAAACACACAGACATCTCATATGACTGAGATCTCCAATAAGAATCATCTCTAAATGTTAGAGAATCCACTTACCATTTCTAGGCATGAATTTCAGTTTGTAGATAAGCTCAATTGAGGGAATCAGGAAAGCCAGAGTTTTACCACTTCCTGTTTTAGCTGCTGCCAACACATCTCTGATAAAAAGAACAGTGCACAAGCTTTAATATGAAAAACAAACAAATGTTGGAGAGATTGTTGATGGATAGCAGACTCACCTCCCCTCCAGCAGAGGGCGTATGGTCTTGTGCTGGATTTCAGTCATGGTTTCAAAGCCCATTTCCTTCACTCCCTTCAGCGTGTTCTCACTGACCACTTCTGACAAGGATGCAAATGACCGGTCCTCAAACGCACCTGAAGAAATCACCGGTCAATCAACCAATAAGTATACTTTTAAAATTGCTATTTTGCACTCCACAAAACCCAAAGGGAAATACAACTGTCTTAAACAGCTAGCTGAATAAAAAAAAGAGCCTTATTAGATTTTAGATTAAATTATCTTAATATTATAAGCATGTTTACAGTGAAATTTTGTAAAATGCTCTAATAAAAATAAAACTATAAAGAAAAATATTTCAAATCTGAACTAACAGACATGTTTCTTCCTTTAAGAGTAAATTGTAATAAATTTTTCTGAGAAAACACATTGCAAATAATGTTGCCCAGTTCCATATACCTACACTAACTAGTCAAATAAATTGTTTTTTTACATAAAGGAAAATACAAAAGAATAAGCAACTTCTGTGAATGTAATAGTGCATAAAATTTTTTTACATCTCTATTACACACATACATACACTTTTTTTTGCAAATGTAACGCACCATCAAATTTACAAGTGTATATCACATATAATTTGGGTAGCAGCTGGAATAAAACATATGCCAGAGTAATTGGCGGTGATAAATCAGTAACTAATCCAAAGTGAGATTACATACATGTACAATAATGTTTTCAGGTGCAGGCCAAAAAAATAATAATCCTAAAAATAGTCAAACTGATTGGACATTACAATATTTTGTCCAGGTAAATGTGTGTCCAACAACAACAAAACCCCTCACCATAAATATTTAATTTAGTGTATTTAACATAACAAAAGTCAGGTTCAGCCAACTTTACCTGTCAGACCAGAAGGAAGTTGTGGTCCATCTTCATCACTATCCTCCTCAGCCGATCCCTCTTTTTCATTATTTCCATTCTCTGCACACTTCACAGTCTCTACATTTTCTTCTTCCTGTTGCTCTTCCTCTCCTGCAGATGCTTGTGTTGTCTCTACACCCTGCTTTTTAGCCTTTTTTACACCTAAAGATACATATTAATAATGTTAGTTTATTTAAATCATGGGTGGCCCAACTTTTTCGTATAAGGGGCCAAAAACCAAATATCATTGAGAGCCGTGGGCCGAAGATAAATATATCAAATGATCACTTTGAATTGCATTAACTTCACAGAATAATCTTTTTAATTATAACTCATCGCAATAAAAACAGAATCACATTTATCAGACAGTGGAGTTCAATGCTGAATACACTAGTCAAGCAGAATCTGCATTTGCCTTGATTTGCTTACCAAAGTCTCTGCATTGTCATCTATCCTTCGGTGACAGTATGCACATTTTAAACTAAATGAGAGCAATTAAATTGAAACATTTAATTTCAGTAAGCTTTTTGTAGCTTAACAAAAATAATAATAATAATAAATAAAGAGTTACTTTAAATTTGAAATGACAATCTCTAAACCATCCCCATCATTCTCCCTCTCATCTCAGATGGGATGGTGGACCAAATTAAAGCATATCATGGGCCAACTTTAGTCCGCGGGCCCTAGTATAGGCATCTCTAGTTTAAATATTACAATTAAAATGCAATCAGAGTCACATCTATAGTTACTCATCACAAGCCCATAGTGACCAGCACGAACTATGCTGAACATACACAGCATTATTAAACACTCACTGGATGTCGTTGATTCTCCTGTAGCATCTAATTTTCGTTTCTTTTTCTTCTTCTTGGGTTTCTGTGAGGTTTCGTTCGCCTCATCTGAGACACTTTGCTGCTGCTCTTCGGTGACTTTTGGAGCAGAATCACTGGTCACATCAGATTCCTCCAAAACATCCTTCACCTCTGCCAGATGAGAAACACAGACAGCACATTTCATCAACTTTACCAAAGAGAAAAAGTTATGCAACTACAGTCTATTTGAGGAGTTTATCAGTAAAGGCGTGTATTGAGGTACAGTTGGTTTAATGTTCGCAAATTCGTTCAGTGACAACTTGTGACTTGCTCGCTATATAGTTTACCATGATACTTTGAATATTCGGTGTGAAATCACATATAAGCATGACTTACAAAAATAACAGTAGCACTATTTAATCGACTGTGAACATTGAACAATGTTGTACTCATTGGCTACCAATATGATTTCACTGTTTATAATTAGTAAATAAGTTTTCTGAAATTATATTATTAAGGAGAAAGTCCAAATGTGTGAATATAAAACCAACTTTACCTCAATAAGGTGTGTCGGTAATATATTCCTTAAGACAAACATTAAATCACACATAACCACGATTAGAATTACTATTAAACTACACCCATATGTGGTATAAGATTAAAGAAATCTGAGTAAAATATAAGACAAAATTTAATCAACGCGTTTAAGACCAGCGTGTTTGTAATATGGCACACAACACTAACTTACGTCACAGTTTTCTTTACAATCAAAGTGAATAAATTACCTTCGCTGTTTTCTTCTTCTTTCTGAGATTGCAGCAGTTTGCGTTGTTTATTTTTTTCGCTTCTCTTTTGAATTTTCTTGCGAAGAATCTTCATCTGCATGTCCGCCATGGCTGTAGACAAACACGTGTGCGCGTGCTGCGTGGGGTCCTCCTCTCTGCAGACTGACTCTTATTCTGCCTGACTTAAAATGTTCAAGGCATTTAAAAATATAGAAATCGTGCGACTCGGGCGACCTTTATTTACTTTATTTATTTACTGTCTGAGATGCGACAACTGGATTTATTTATTTTTTCCGTATGGAATACAAACAATAAATAAACGTGCACCCTCTTACGATTTTACATTAACATCTTACATTTCCTACAATAATTAACCGCATTTTTATTTTAGTAAACGTGTAGCTTTTGGCGCTAAACATTACATTTATGTGTGCTTATGAGTTTTTAAGACGACATTTTGAAAAAAGAAAACCGGTAACCATTGACTTCCATTGATAATTTACATTTTTTGTTTCTCTATTATTCACTAGCTGTTTTCCATCATAGGAACCAAATAAAAAGTCTGGGGGAAAAAGTAAAATAGAAAAGTGCAAATAAAAAAAACTAAAAAGAAAAAAACATGTTTTGGCCAGTTTAGAAACCTTCTTTATTAGTGAGGACCAGCAAAACTAGGTTGCCAAAATGCTTCAATATATATAAGTAATAACACTTGTCCCTCCATAGACCAATGACTGTATAAAATAGATACATACATCTATGTTGTCCCTTAAAGCAGGTATCACATCTGAAATGTGTAACTACATAATAATAAAGCATTTCTGCTCTCTAGTGGTGAAATGATGGAAATATTTTTTCGATATTCACACAGATCCCTTGTCATGGGTTGTGCATTGTTGCCATATTTGTAGCTTTATTGTTGACTGCCCTTATTAAGTTTTACTTACAGTGACTTTAATGAAGTCATATCGAATCGGTGAAAGTTGATCATAAAAATAAATAATTTTCTAATCAGCTAAAAGAAGAAATGAACAATGTCAGCTGTATTCACAGTAAATATTAGGGCTGCATGATACTGGGAAAAAAATACATTGTGATAACTTTTCTGCCATATCTATTTTACCAGACTATATATAGTGCATCTGCAAAAAATATAATAAACTAGATAAAAAAAAAAAAAACAAAGGACACAAAAGAGAAAAACACATTGTGATTTTTAGGTCGCTGGTTCGAGCCCCGGCTGGATCAGTTGGCATTTCTGTGTGGAGTTTGCATTGGATGTGTTCGCAAGGGTTCCTCCGGGTGCTCCGGTTTCCTCCGGGTGCTCCGGTTTCCCACACAAGTCCAAAAACATGCGCTATAGGTGAACTGGGTAGGCTAAATTGTCCGTAGTGTATGTATGTGAATGAGTGTGTATGGGTGTTTCCCAGTGATGGGTTGCAGCTGGAAGGGCATCCGCTGCGTAAAACATATGCTGGATAAGTTGGCGGTTCATTCCGCTGTGGCGACCCCAGATAAATAAAGGGACTAAGATGAAAAGAAAATGAATGAATATATATATATATTTAATTCTTTAGTAAGCAGATATTGAATAATCAAATGTAAAATAACACTTCACAATTTTCACTATATGAATAAAATGCAATTAATCTTTGTTAAAGCTAAAATGATATTGTTTATTGCACCTGCTTGCTTTAAACGTGGAGTAGGTGATTGTCTTGTCTTCAGAAACATTTGTTTGTTGTGCTGGTTAAAAGTCTCTTCACATTTCGAAGTGAATGATCTAAATGTATTTATATGTATTTTTATATTCTAGATAAGGCATAGGACTAAAAAATCATCCAATTAAAATTTTCAGGCAAAAATTACAATCTGGATGCAGCCTTTATGATGCAAGCTGAGATTGCATCACTCAGTGATGCAATGTCCGACACAATGCACTCAAATGGAGCGCCTATCCACAAATTTAAATTACATACATTTCAAATTGTGGCACCCTTGTTCTTGATCTTTGCGCATCCTGCAATGTGACTATTGCGCATGTCGATGCTGAAACTGTAAGAACTATATTGTGCAGCTCTAGTTAAAATCAAGAGAATAATTAAAAGATCTGCATTTAAATTTCTGCTTGTGTTGCCAAGCACTTTGTCAGAGCAACTGCACATTAAAATAGCGCACAAGAACACAGTGGTGCTGTTCAGTGAACTGTGTTGAAGTGAAGTGTGTAACACACACAAGTTCACTCAGTGGCACTGACCTCATGACTACAGAGGAATTGGAGTCTTTTAAAAAGTCAATAAAACATTTCACAAGCTGAACACAGACAACTGCTGAGACATAACCCTGGGAGAAGATTTGTACAATGTCAGCCAAGCAAACAAGGAGACCAGACTGGTAAATCTGTGTATAATTACCAGTAAATAATAATAATAATAAGCCCACATTTATACTTCATGTGATGGGTGTAAACACTCATCATGCCTGATAATGGATTAATCAAAAATGTAGTACAAGTAACACATGTTGCTTTGTTTGACATTTACCGTTCAAAAGTATATAAAATTAAGGCATAAGCATTTCTCAACCTTTTTAAAGATTATGAAGCTCATCTAGATAATATATAGATAGATAGATACTATTAATAAGATGATATTATGTTTTGTACAACAGTTCTGTCTGTTTCTTTAATCTGATTGAATGATAGCCATAACAACAGCTCTCCTACAGCCTCTTCACCCTTGAGTATTACTCCGCCCACATAGAGTGACAGCAGGTGAATAAACTCACTACAGTTTGACTAATATTGCAGCTGTTGGACAACATAATGTGCTTTTGAGGCTTTTTTTGGCGAGAATGTAGTTGTTTAGATTGCAACTATGCATTTATAAGGATACTGCCTATTTTAAATATTTATAATTTTGGAGATTCAGTACATCGGCCGCCATTAACCTGTCACACTGAGCAGAACAAAGATGGTTGACGTTCCGCCACAAGATGGCAACAGAGACTGAATAATGAGCCCAGGAAAAACTCAGCGTAAATTTTAAAATACAGCTGATCAAATCATTATAAAACAGGTAAGTGACATTCTAAGTCGGTCTCTCTCTTTTGTATTTTGTAATGCTGTATTTATACCATAGTAATCTGGTAGTGTTTGCTTTGGCTTTTTCGGGTTGATATCCCGATTGCAACAGAAATACTGGGGAATCTCTGTAGACTGATGGCATTTCAAGCCGTTCAGTCTTATAATCTTAAAATGTGAGCAAAATAACCTGTTTTGTCATCACTTTAGACATTATGCTAGAGAATCATTCAAACACTAGCTCTAAAGTGACATTTGTGAACTGGCAACAGTTTCTGCTGTTCTGACGTCAGCTGCAGATGTGAAGGAATGGCGGAAGGAAGAAAGTAGTTCCACTTACAAAAGGGTTTTTGAGACTCTCCGTGTTTGATTTTCTTTTTTATATACACTTTTATGCCATCAAACTGTTGTATAACCGCAATATCACAATCGTAGCAGTGCGATGTGATTGTATATCGTCACTGGTAGGACACTAAGACACTAGGGCACTCGGCCTGCAGCCTCGAGCCAACGCACGTCTCCCACCAGTGCCAATATACGATATCGCTGTGCTACTCGTGTGATATATGACATATTATACAGTATTATATAATAATCATTAATCAGTTACAAAAACACAGACTTCAAAAAGCAAAGCAAGAAAACATCCTGAGTAAAGACTTTTATTTAAATATCCTCATTCTGATCAATAGAACCAGTCCAATATGAAACAGATTAGAGGTGACTTTATCAACATTTTAAAATGCTACATTTTGAATTAGTGTTTTTTCTAGAAATATAAAACATTAAATATAAGCATAAATATATGAAATGGTGAGTTTTGTTTTTGTTAAGGCCACTTGCATGATAAGTCACGCCTTTTACTATTTTGAAAACTCTAAAATAGAAAATAAATGTCTGACGATGCTTTGAAAAGAATTCAAGAATTTGATTTCACATGATAAAATAATTACTATAAAACGCATATAAACAAATATATATATATATATATATAAACGAACATAACTTACACAATTAACATTTGAATCAATTTCCAGTAAAACCTTCCAGAAGATTCTCTCTTCAGAGTAAGGCACAGTCATCATACAAAAATCATCCACATTCATTCGTGTCACATTCCACTTGGTGATATTTAGCTGAAAAACAGTCCAGTATTGTGAAGAGAAGCTACAGACCATGCTTCAGTCGTCAAGTTTCTTCAGTACAACATGATAGCCTTCATTCCTTTCATCTGTCATCACACAGGAAGAACAAAAAGCAGCATTAAATACCTATGACTGCAAAGTGTAGTCTTATATAGTTACTTTTTATAGTATTTAGTATTAGATTTAGATAGATGTATATTAGATGTATACAGTATAGTAACCCATTTTTGTCATTCATTTATTTGTTTTCCTTCGGCTTAGTCCCTTTATTCATCAGTGGTCCCCACAGCAGAATGAACCGCCAACTTATCCAGCATATTTTTTACACAGCGGATGCCCTTCCAGCTGCAACCCAGTTCTGGGAAACAGCCACACACTCTCACATGCACACACACTATGGCCCATGCAAACTTCACACAGAAATGCCAACTGACACAGTCGTTACTCGAACCAGCGACCTTCTTGCTGTGAGGCAAACGTGCTAACCACTGAGCCACCATATATATATATATATATATATATATATATATATATATATATATATATATATATATATATATATATATATAGTAACAGTTTTTGACAAATACATTCCTAGAAGTCTGAAAACTTTTTAACTATTGCCTGATCAGTGAACTATGAAGACTAGAATGTTGACACAACCATATATAGCAATCCTGCTCTTGTTTGCGTTTAAAGTCAGCAAATCTGTAGGCAATTTTTACCTCATAACTCCTGTTAGAGGGCAACGCAGTGGCGCAGTAGGTAGTGCTGTTGCCTCACAGCAAGAACGTTGCTGGGTCGCAGGTTCGAACCTCGGCTGGGCTGGGTCAGTTGGCGTTTCTGTGTGGAGTTTGCATGTTCTCCCTGCGTTCGCATGGGTTTCCTCCGGGTGCTCCGGTTTCCCCCACAGTCCAAAGACATGCGGTACAGGTAAATTGGGTAAGCTAAATTGTCCATAGTGTATGAGTGTGAATGTGTGTGTGTGGAAGTTCCCAGAGATGGGTTGCGGCTGGAAGGGCATCCGCTGCGTAAAATCGTGCTGGATAAGTTGGCGGTTCATTCCGCTGTGGCGACCCCGCAAGGGACAAAGCCGACAAGAAAATGAATGAATGAATGAATGAACTCCTGTTAGATAACCAGACGGCCTAATCAGTATAGTTAAGATAAAAACAGCATGTCCATGAAGTTACCTTTTACAGTGCTGATAGTAAAGCTTGTCTCCTCTGTAAAGTTCTGCACCATCTGAAAAGGCCAAATATGCGTAGTGACACCAATGCAGTGTAACACATTTGAACATTGTATGAATGGATTACTGAATCTATTCTCTTTTAATATTCAGTAACTGATTTTGGTTATAAATGTTAGGTTATTTATGACAACTAAAATAAAGGTGAATGGCATGATATTGTAAAAGGTGTATGCTATGGAAGTACTGACATTTCCTTGAGACAACAAGCCTATAAAATTTCTGCATACTGGCATAAATGGCTGAGAAGAAATACAATGTTTTAATTTTATTGTGGTGCTTTTATTTTAGATATATCTGAAGCCTGTTGGTCTTTGATACGTAACCCTTAACAAAATTTTGTATAGCAACATTTTATCAACCATGAATACGAATGTAAATAAGATTGTATTCGGTGACCTTTGACACTTGTATAGTATGTCCCTTTTGTTTCTGTTTCTTTGAAAATGTATTTTTTTGTTTGTTTTGTTTTGTTCTGAACTGTTTTGAAAAGAAAAAAAAAAAAAAAAAAAAAAAATATATATATATATATATATATATATATATATATATATATATATATTTATTTATATAATGTAATATATATAAATGTTAGGTTAAGAGTGCTGTTTTAGAAACTAATTGTATACAGTTGACTGCAAAATTATTAGCCCCCCTGTACAATATTTATTCTTTTTCTTCTTATTCTTAATTAATTTTCTCAAGTGATATTTAGCAGATTAAGAACATTTTCACAGTATTTTTCTTCTGGAGAAAGTCTTATTTGCTTTATTTCAGCTAGAATAAAAGTTTTTATATTTTTAAAAACAATTATAAGGTCAATATTATTATCCCCCATTTCTTTGATTGGCTACAGAACAAACCATTGTTATACAATGACTTGCCTAATTACCCTAACATGCCTAGTTAACCCAATTAAGCCTTTAATTTGCACTTTCAGCTGAATACTAGTATCTTGAAAAATATCTAGTAAAATATGATGTACTGTCATCATGGCAAAGATAAAATATATCAGTTATTAGAAACAAGTTATTAAAACTATTATGTTTAGAAATGTGCTGAAATAATCTTATATCTATTAACCAGACATTGGGGTAAAAATATGAGAATTAAAATTTAACAGGAGGGTTAATAATTCTTACTTCAACTGTACATGCATATTTAGCTATGGAAAAAATAAGTGTTTTAGCAAAGTAAAATGTCAAAATACAAGTAAAACATTTTTCCACTGTCATTCGGAATAAACGGGTATATTTATGTAAAAATTAAACAACATACTTATTCTAAGCTCTACTTAGTAAAATATGGAAGAGACTATAGGCCCTATCATACACCTGACACAATAAGGCGAAAGGCGTGTATGGCGAGATTTGTTGCCATTTTCTGACCAGCGCAACTGTAATTTTACGTTTTGCGCCACGTTGTTTAAATTTTTTTTTTCAGTTTATTCATGACAATTGGCATTGGTATAATGTCATTATTATTAGCAGTATTATTTATTATATACATAATTATATTTGTTTTAATAAAAACATGTTTATATTTGTCCACCTGTCGGGTTTTGGAGACGAACTGTATGCATCACCACATGGGGCATAAGAATAGGACGTGTGTCCTTCATAATTATTGTTCATTTATTTGTTTGCTGGAAATTAGAACTAAATTTATAAATAGTTTTGAAACAAATTTTTGCGCTTAACAAACTAAATTAAATATGTAGGCTAATGGATGTCTTCAGTGGAGTGAGTTTCCACCCTTTTCTTACTCCACGAAAGTAAAGGAGTAAAGTAAAAAATAAAAAGAAAGTAAAGAGGCCGAATGGAGGAGGCTCATTCTTTATCCTTGCGCTGCAGATGGTCTGTTAAAACGTTTTTTCGCTAGTGAAGCTTTCAATTTTTCCACTTACAAAGTCCACCATGTAAATAGCAAATGCACCATGGTGCGACGCAACTGACCCTTAAAGGGAATGGGAGATGAGACTCTGATTGGTTTAATGTACATTATGCTCAAAACACACCCATAACTCATTAAGAGAATAAGTACAACCCTTTTAGACCATGCGCCGGGGAGCAGAACGTATTTTTCTGTCCTTAAAATAGCAAAAGTGTATTCTGACATGCACCTAATGCTTTGCGCCATGCGCTTTAGACTTTGCGCTTAGATAGAACCCAAAGTGGTCATATTAAATATGATTACATTTTAAATTATTTAAAACTTATTGTTGACAAAACTGTGATCCCTTAAAAGAGTATTTTAATTTATCATCAAACAGTTCTTGTTCTAAATATCCCTGAAAAGATTTATTTGCTAAATAAAATATTGTTACACTCAATGATACTTCAATGGGTGTCTTCTGTAAATGAAGATAAAAATCATGATAGTGTCCTTTTCTGAGTTAAACAAACAAACAAATCCCAATGCATAAAAAATTAAAAGTGTATTAATTTACACATTTATTGTTTTAATGTTCGAAAATCTCTTCTCACTTTCAACCCATGTACATTTTCTGAAGAAGCCATACTGATGCCAAGGTATTGCCAACTTTGTAAACATGCAAATCTTTGTCTATTGAAAGAACCAGTCATTGTGCAGGTTATATAACCAACAGTTTCTGAATGATCTGAAAATCTCTGGAATGTCCCGACGCTCTTACCTCATCTGAAACCAAGACATGGATCCCCTTCGGCCCTTGTCTATATACGCCATGTATTTGCTGTGAGGGAACATTATATAGATTGGCTATCTTCTCAGTGAGCTCAAGGACAGTTAGGTCCTCTAGGTAGAGTGCATGGTACACTACAGACAAAAACAATCACAGTATTAAGAATAAATGCTCATTCTGCATGTCAGGAAATCATAAAAAAAGCACAGCTTCCTACCGCCATCACCCACTGCTTTTGTGTGCGGCTGGATCCTGTTCTGCAGCTGGGAGACATAGACAGTGAGACGCGGCTGGACGCACCTGGGAAACATCGACACAGAGGGTGTTTATAACATGTTTGGCCACAGGTTTGAATGATTTGTTTGGTTAGTGAGGCGACTCACCTTTCTTTGATTGCATTAAAAAGACGAATGCCGTCAGCAGGACCACAGATCTGAATCAAGTCTTCTCGACCCATTTTTAGCAGATCAGAACCTGTGTGGAAATAAAAAAATATATATACAGTAATCTAGTTTCAAATGAACAAGAAAAGTTATATTCTTTCTGCTTTAAAATCTAATTTCATTCGAAACTCTAGCAGGCCAAGGGTCAGAGACATTTAACCTATTGTCTTATGTCTTTATTGTCTTTGAGGATCCATTCAGGCTGAATAAACTCATTTGTTGATTAGGTCCGGGCAGGTGAAAACATCTACCTCATTTGCGTGCCTTTGTTATATCTCAAAACTCATGGATGTATCTTTCTACAAACAATGTTTTGTCTGTGTGCAATCACTCTATTAAATGAAGTATGCCGTAATGTATGAATTTTAGTAATGCACGACTAAAACCAAGTATACATTCTCCTTAATTTGTCTATCGCAGCTTGAATTTGATCCATGGTTAAACCAGAATGATGTCTAACAACACAACTAATGTTTTTTTTTCTGAGAGAATTCTTCATCTCACCTGAGAAGCCAGAGAAGAGCCTGCAGAAAGAGGAGAACCTGTTACGATGGAGCCACTGCTGCGTGTCCTGTGTGGAGGACGATGGCAACAGGTGCTAATGGCAAAAAGAAGAAGAATAGCATCATCCATGTCCTCAAACACACACCTATAAAGATAAGAGAGCACGGCATTAATGTTTTAACCAGCCTGCCGTACTTACATCAGAGCAGCTGGGCAGAAGTAGCCCCCCCTGCTGGTCTGGAGAGCAGTTTCTATAATTACAACAAAACAGGATTGTGATTGTGTTTATGTATTCATGTGGTGATTTTAACCTCAATAAGGACTTACTCTTCTGGAAAGTTGTAGGAAGTGTGAGTGCTGTGATAAGCAGGAGATGGAGTGCTGCTCGTGCTGCTGATGGATGGGGCTTCGGGCCAAGGGGAGCACTGAAAGAAAAAGAAATGTACTTATTACAAAGAATATTGACCTTATTCTCAATATAGATTGCTTGGGTCCAACAACCAAGCATGTGAATTCCAGTCGCTGTACGTTTGTGTGTGTGAGAGGGCTTAATATTTCACTATGTCCAGTCAAAGTAAGGAAACGCTCAAAGTAGACATGGAAAGTTCAACAGAGGAATGCCAGCTTGAAAGATCTCAATAATTAACTTGTGTACAGAAGTGAACATTTTACAAAACATATGCTATTTGATATATGACTTTTTTCTGTCATTAGCATTTTAATAAAAACAACAATAGTAGTCATTAGAAGCAATACTTATGAAAAATAAAAAATATGGACGATTATAATTTGATCACAGTATTTTCGAATGCATACATAAAAGAAGAAAACAAAAAAATGGTCTCGAAATTATACACTCACCGGCCACTTTATTAGGTACACCTGTCCAACTGCTTGTTAACGCAAATTTCTAATCAGCCAATCACATGGAAGCAACTCAATGCATTTAGGCATGTAGACATGGTCAAGATGATCTGCTGCTGTTCAAACCGAGCATCAGAACGGGAAAAAAAGGTGATTTAAGTGACTTTGAATGTGGCATGGTTGTTGGTGCAAGACAGGCTTGTCTGAGTATATATAGTCTGAGTCAACACCACAGCCTAGTACCTAGTTTTGTTGCTGACTATGTCCATCTCTTTATGACCACAGTGTACCCATCTTCTGATGGCTACTTCCAGCAAAATAACGTGCCATGTCATAAAGTGCAAATCATCTCAGACTGGTTTCATGAACATGACAATGAGTTCACTGTACTCAAATGGCTTCCACAGTGACCAGATCTAAATCCAATAGAGCACCTTTGGGATGTGGTGGAACGTTAAATCACATGGATGTGCAACCGACAAATCTGCAGCAACTGCGTGATGCTATCATGTCAATATGGACCAAAATCTCTGAGGAATATTTCCAGTACCTTGTTGAATCTATGCCACGAAGGATTAAGGCAGTTCTGAAGGCAAGAGAGGGTCCAACCCTGTAATGTGTACCTAATAAAGTGGCCAGTAAGTGTATGAATGCATACAAAACAGTAAGACTCATTCATCAAATTACACAAAACAAAAATGGGAGAAAGAGTCAAACCAACAAATAAAAGAGGAAGACTGGACAGATATGTGTGTCACACATGCAATAACCACAAACTCGAGAGATTGGGAAGAGTTTGGATGGAAAAATCTGACGAGGTACTTTATAACTCCTAAACTGTCTGCATTGCGTAGAGGTGTTGAAAGTTTGGGCTCTTGTTGGAGACAATGTGTAACCTCAATGGCTAACCATTTTCACATTTTTGGGGTTTATACTACCCTTCTGGTATGAAATAGCGACTGAAATAAAAAGAATATCAGGAGAAGAATTGGACTACTCATTTATTACATTATGCCTTGGAAAAATACCAGAAATTATTCCATCTATTGACAAATACTTGATTCAAATACTCTTGGTAAGCAGCAGAAAATCCATAACTAGAAAATGGTTTCAGGTTGATCCTCCAACAAGGGCTTGAATGTTGAAAATTGATTGAATGTAAAAATTGATTCAAAAAAGTGCAACAACTATTGGCAAAAATGAGAATGTCATTGTAAACAATTTGTGATAATGTACTTCAAATGTATTATGACTTGATTTTGTAACCCATATAACAACCGCTTTGTTCTTTGTTTTTTTCTTCCCCTTTTGCTCTTTTTTTTAAAATAAAAGTAAAAAAAAAAGCAATACTGTTATGAGGTTTAATTATGTAAAATAATGAAAATGCTTCTACATCAGATTTCCTACCTCAGTCAACACAGTCGTTTTATAGGACAGTTGGTATTTTTCTTTATCCTGAGGACTCTTTTTCTCGGTCTTCTCTCTGTCAGTCTTGAGCTTGCGATCTGCACCTTTAGGCTTGAGAAAGATTAAATCAATAAAATCAATAAAGTGACAGTTCAACCAAACCTTTCAATTCTGTCATAATTTACTTACTATCATGTTGTTCCAAAATTGTAAGACCTCATTTTTTTCCATTAAGCATAAAAGCAGATATTTAGAGAAATGGCTAAGCAGGGGTGTTTGTAATTAATACACAGCAAAATCCTCTGAGCAAAATTTACTTAGTTTAGAGAGTTTTTAGTCCCTCTTGAAATAAGGACAAACAGGTTGGTAATAAGTAAAGCCGCTGTTTGTGGAGTTGCTTAATGATCCTCTGCTGAGATTTTGAGAGATTCAATGTATTATATTTCAGTTAATTTCATCTAAGGCTGTGACTGAAGTCAGTTGTAGTTTTGTGTTTCTCTTCTATGTTTCTGTTTATTAGCAACAGGTGCTCAACCATCCCCTAATTAATCCTTTCATTGTCTCATTAACTTGAGTAACATTAACTCAATTTAGAGAGGGACCAACTACTATCTAAACTGAGTAAATTTTACTCAGAGGATTTTGCTGTGTAGTTTATGATAATATTGTACTTTGCTTTAACAGAGGAAGACTGAATTCATTATTTTTGATTGGACAAAAGTATTATCGTAGCTTCATAAAATTATGGTCACATAAAATGTTTGGACGATGTTTTTTGGTACCTTTCTGGACTGAACATTTCGTTGCCCTTGCTGTGTCTAAGGAGGATAAGGGAGCTCTCAGGTTTCCTATAAAATATCTTAATTTGTAATCCAAAGATTAACAAATGTCTTAAAAACTTTTGAGGATGAGTAATTAATAACAGACTTTTCATTTTTGGGTGAACTATTAGCTTTAGACTAGGGCTGGACGATATGGCAAAAATTTATATCACGATATATTTTTTTATTTCGGTCGATACGATATAATTCCGATATCGATATGGACAATATTCAAAAGAAAGGAAAAACTCCCAAGAACGCACACAATGGATGTCTGTACCTACAAATGTCTGCCAAGTGAATTTGCAAAGTCGATAATACCTCCAGACTCTTATAACTTTTTTTTTTTTTAAATAAAAACAGTACAAAAAAATTTGTTCACTTTTTATTTGTATTTAGCCTATACAAACAAGAAATGTGAAATAAACTATCAAATAAATAAAGCTCAAAAATTCATAAAAAATATGCAAAATAGTTTTTTAGAAAAATAAGTGTTGTAGTCTAACCAGCAGGACAGCAGTGACGTGTGATCTGAGTTTGATGGCAGTATAATGAGTTAGAGGGAAGTTATTGACAGCTTTTGTAGTATTGATTTTTGCGTTTTGCTCTTTGTAGATGGTCCCTAAGCATCGGTCTCTTTGCCGCCTGCGCATAGAGATCAATATAATGCGTCCAGCGCGTAGGAAAGCTCATTTTTAGGAAAATAAGGTTGTAGGTGATTGTATACATTGCGACAGTTGAAAAAATGTGCTATTTGTGTAGGAACAATGTTTCGGTCATGAGTTATTGATCCGGAAAAGACGAATCTGCGAATCTGTTGCTAACTTTACTGAACTGAACCACTTCTACACCACTGCATTAGTCTTTCCTTTCTTATCAACTATTTCGTCTGCATTCTTACTTGTGGAAGCTTGTTCATTCGCATTTGTATTCAGAGCACTCATTTTGTGGCTAAAACTTTTTGCGGCGCAGCTTAACCACCTGCTGTGCTGAGCGCTGGCAGCGTGTCTGTGTTTTTCGTCATCACGTAAGTGAGATCAGATCACGCTCTTTCTGACGGCTGAGCACTGAACGTCATTCAGTGACAAGTGATACATGTATAAGATCTTATATAAATAATAATATATCTATTTATATATATGCAAATTTATATCGAAATATCGGAAATGGGTTCAAAAATCATATCATCGTTATTGAAAAAAATTCTATCGCGATATATATTGATATCGAATTATTGTCCAGCCCTACTTTAGACAGGAACTGACTGCCATCTATAGGCATCATTAGCATCACATTTATTTATCTATGACATTCCTAAAATATTGTTTGCTTAGAAATAGTGAGAAAGTCCTTGAAATTGTTTTTTGATATCGCACATCCTTATATTTCTTTCATAGAATGTTTTGATTGTTTGCACAATGGAGTGAGAATTGTCTCGTGGTGCCATCACAAAGAGGCTGTAAATCACTTTCCAGAACCTTTTCATTCACTGTTACCTGCTGGTGGAACGATCTACTGTACCTAATCCCACACAAACTGCGCTTCTTGTGTGTATTGCCTCTTTATGTTTAATTGCTTAATGCCTCCTCATTTGTAAGTCGCTTTGGACAAAAGCATCTACTAAATGACTAAATGTAGAGTCTTTAAGATGCTTTACCTTGAAGACTTTGACCTGGCAGCTGGCGGAGCACATGTGTTCAGTGTATTCTCCATGTGCATTGGCTGTGAAGGTGTCAATCTGAATCCGAAAAGGCACACCTTTCTCACCACCGTGTTTTCTAGGAGTGAACTCTGTGCTGATGCAATTAACCTGTATATACAGAAACAGAGAGGTTACCGCTAATGTTTCTCACTCAAGACTAGTGGGAAAGCCAATAAGCAAGAAAAGTTCTACCTGAATGAAGACAGAGGCATTTTTGTCAGGATCCCAGAGGAATTCGATGGTGTTGAGCTGCAGTGGGTGAGCGTGAGGCTCTATTATGCCCACTGACAGTGGGATATCTGGACGTTGTAAAATATACAGCAATGTGTTTGATATGGTCCTTTAGAAACCTGCTTTATTATGAAGTCAGATCCCACCTATATCCAGAATCCTGTCTCCCGGTCGGTTCCACCTCCATCCCTCCAGCTGCTGATGCTCTGTGTATTGCAGCCGCCGGTCATGAAAAACAACACGCACAATGCTCTGGAAACAAGATAAGACAAGTAACATGATAAGAAAGAGTCCCACTTATTACCAAAACATAAAAAACAAGTAATATATGTGGGACATTCTACCAGAAACGTACATAATCTGTCCCTGAGATAAAAACATAAATACAGTCAATAAAAGTATTTCACCCCATACATGTCTGTAAAATAATGAGATTTGCCCTGCGCACTCGCGGTTTTTAAGGAAACTTTTTGGTGCGTTAATCAAGTCAATACTATTGTTCAGACAGGTAATGATTCGCACTCATCAAGTAATTGCTTCGTATTATTTTTATTTTTACATTCTGCGGGTGACAAAAAACACAAACGTTTCGGCACAATGCCTTCCTCAGTTTGTAACACAATACCCTTACTCCACCCTCTTTATCTCACAGTCAATCATATTGCGTCATTAGACGATCACTTCAAACCAATCTCATCCTCATTTCAACATTGCATGACCAACCATACAAGGACTATTTATCTGCATATTTAAAAGCATTATTCCACAAATAAACACCACATCAATTATCATCATATGTAAAATATACATCAATACATTGTAAATCCGACAATCCATAATATTAAAAAATACATTTGACAATCATTCAGTGATTAAAGACAATCTTACCTTTACCTCAACACACGTAAATAACCTCACAAAAAATATACATCTACTTTCACCTTCAAAAGACATCATTTCACAGGTAAATAGCATATTTACATCAATACAACTGAATTTCGACAATTTAAAAAATACGTTTGTTATATTATATCAATTATCTAGATGGCTGTTTGATAATTGTCGACAGTCCCTTTTTTTATTTCAATAATACATGCCCATACATGTCTAAAATGGACTGATAGTTGATTTCTGTGAGCTGTTCTGTAATTAATATCTCATTCATTTGGTTCTCTAGATTTCTTTTCTTTATTAATAACACTTTATAAATGTACAAACCCTGTCATTGTCCTCAGCCCAACTGAACCGACAGCTTTAATAGTTTTTGTTATGCTAAAAACTGTTATTTAGAAAAAGAAATACTTCAGAAATCGCAAGTTTATGTTGTTATCATTCACATCAGTTGATTAAAAAAATGAAATTGTAAATAAATTCCACAAATAAACACTACAAATATATAATACAAATAAATGTACAATTGTCCCCATGTTTCGGTCAGTCCCGTCACATTTGCATTAAACTTAACATAAAATGTGCGCAATACACCTATAAGGCTATGACTCAGAGGAAGTGACATCATTTGACGGAGAAGCTGACAGTGATCAAGGATGCATTCTATCATTGAATTGTTTGATTTTATGCTTGTTTTTGTATGATTTTTTGAGGACGACAAGCTTAAGTCAGGCCCTGTCACATTGTTTATAAGTGAAAATGCACGTTTCTGGTAGAATGTCCCATATTTTGCATTTTCCTCATTATTTTAAGTCTCATGTATTTTGGGTAGCTCTTGTCATGCATATTTATAAGATGACATGCTAAAATACTATTAATATGCATATTAAAGGACTTTTAAGGAGCAAACTGCAGCCACCAGACTAATTAATTTTAAGATAAAAATGCTTAACTTCCACAATTCTTCAAGCCACTAGGTTTGAGCTATTTGTCAGAAAAAAAACTTTTAACTGAAAATGAAAACTTTACATTTATTTTAATAAGTACAGGTCACAAAAAATATTTTTCCATAAATGTATATTGTGACACGGTGGCTCAGTGGTTACTGTCACCTCACAGCAAGAAGGTCCCTGCAGTGCCTCCCACACATACACTTTACTTGGGTGGGCCGCCCAGGTATATTTGGTGACATTTTTTTTCCTATTATTATCCTTTTACACTTTTTAGTATCTCCCCAATATAACCAAACATCCATAATCGATTAAGTAGTGGATAATCTTCTCTCGTTTACCGATTTCGTTCTGTGCGCACGAGACCCGTCAACACTCCCACAAGTAATTTCACGTGCTCTGTAGATCACAGAGACATACCTTTTTGGGACTTAAATTCACCTGGCCGGGGTTTCTAAATCTTCTAAAGTGTCTGGGATTTTGCATTTTTGCATCACCTTTTTACTTAAGCCTACTTTGATTGGTTTAATGGTTAATCTATGCATTTGCCTTATTTAAATAATGTACACGTCTTAATCTTGTAATTATTATAATTTTTAGACATATTGTTTGTTTTTATTCCTTTTCCTGTCATTTATTTCTTATTTCTATATATATTTTATTAATTTTATGATGTCAATATATTACATATTTTATACATATCTAAAATCTTTTGGCATCAAGTTTTCTTTGAACTTGAAAGAGAGAGAGAAGCAGATTTGACCTGTCAGTGGGTGCACAAGGCTCCTGAATTTCTTTTCTATTCTAACAGTCCTTTTTTACATTAACCCATTGAAAAGAAACCGTGTATAACAGTGTCATAATAAATAAAATTATTGTAAAAAAATTATCTATGTTTTGTTCATTGCATATCGTTAACTATTTATGTGATGTGGGTAAAAGGGGTGTTTCAATCCGGCCACCACCGCAAGTATATTTCAAACCTGTGGGAAGCACTGCACTGGTTCAAGCCCCGGCTGGATCAGTTCGCATTTCTGTGTGGAAGTTTGCATGTTCTCCCCGTGTTCGCATGGGTTACCTCCGGGTGCTCCGGTTTCCCCCACAGTCCAAGGACATGCAGTATGGGTGAATTGAATAAACTAAAACTGCTCATAGGGTATGAGTGTGAGTGTGATAGTGTATGAGTGTTTCCCAGTACTGGGTTGCAGCTGGAAGGGCATCCGCTGCGTAAAACATATGCTGGATAAGTTGGCGGTTCATTCCGCTGTGGCGACCCCTGATGAATAAAGGGACTAAGCCGAAGGAAAATGAATGAATGAATAAATGTATATTTTTTAACAACAGTTATGTAAAAAACAACAAAGAAACACGTATATAAAGAAGACATGTATTATTAATTCTTCCAATATTTCATAAAAATATCATAACATTTATTGTTTTGCATTTCTAAATATTCAAAAACTATTTGTAGGTCAAAAAAAAAAGAATAGCCATAAAGACAAAAATACATGTGGTAAGTCTGAGCCGGACTGTAACTAGTGTAGAAACAAGTGACGCACTAAAACAAGATCATATAGTGGCATCATTCCCTTAAAGTCCCAATGAACCGGAAGCTGTAATGTTATTTTTATTCCTATTGTGACAGTTTCTAGAGAAACACAATATTAAATGAGCAAACAGTGGACGTGGCTTGTTTTTTTTTTACTGTAAGCTGATTGGATGTAGTAAAGTAGACATTTCATTTATAAAGATGGGGAAAAGGGTTTGGTGAGAGTTATTACAACCTAACAGACGCCTCCTCCTTACTATTACTCTTTGTTGCCAAAACAGGTGGCGTGGTTAAGTATGTTAGTCTCGCCCAATACCTCAAAATAGCATAATCTGATAATTTAACTGAAAACGAACAGGAAGTGCATTTACAGATTTTAATTTTAGATTAGAAGGGCAAACTATTTTTTTTCTTAATGACATGCACGGAAGAATTGTTCACCACAAAACTAGCAATGCGAGCTTACAAAATCATATGGTTAGTTTTGATTTCATGGGGACTTTAACCTACCTTGACATATTTGCTGCTTATATCTGTATACTCCACCAGCTTCCTGTTAAGCATACGTATTTCATAGGACTGACCTACAGTGCATTATAACAAGAAAAAGGGCAGTTATTCCAAGAACAAAAGACTGGCAGTCTCACTTTGTATAATAAACCACATTAATAGTATACAGTATGTGTTCATATCTATCTGCATTATTAACAGCAACCTGTACATATATTCATCTATTGTAAACCTCTTTTCATAGTTAATACAACCTGTATATAATGTTCATAGTACATTCATCTGTAAATATCACTATAGTTTTCCTGTAATTGCACTTATTTACTTATACCTACAGTGCTCAGCATAATTGAGTACACCTCATTTTGAAAATGAATACTTTTATCCATTTTGTCAGTGAATATAGGCAATATATTTTGGTGCATTTAAATAAAACAGATTTATTAAACAGATATTTTTATTAAAATAATATTTTAGTCACCAAACATATTTAGAAATTGAAAGATAATACAATTAAATTCAAATAAATAACAAACTACAAACTAAATTTTTACATTTTTCTGCTTGTCTTTTTTAAAAATTTGTATTTAATATTTTTCTATAACATATGAATTTGGGTGTACTAGCTTTTGGACTGTTATTGTAAGTTATTTTGTTAGATAAGCTCCAGATTTGGCTTCAGTACTGACTAATCTAATGTATATGCACACATAGGCAAGGCAAGGCAAGTTTATTTATATAGCACATTTCATACACAGTGGCAATTCAAAGTGCTTTACATAAACAGGAATAAAAAGACAAGTGTAAGAAAAAAAATAAAATAAAAACAGATAATAAAAAACAGATAAAAACAGATAAAAATATCTTAAAACAGGTTGTAAAAGAATGAAAAAGAAGAGAAAGACATAATAGTGTGATCTGTCGGACGTAGCACAGTGCTCATTCAGTAAAGGCACAGCTAAACAAATATGTTTTCAGTCTGGATTTGAATGTGCCTAATGTTGGAGCACATCTGATCATTTCTGGGAGTTGATTCCAGCAGCGAGGGGCGTAGTAGCTGAAATATAATATTGTATAGCTTCCTATTAAAAATATGAATTTAAAAGAGAGATTTGTGAGGGGTCTACTCATAAATGCTGAGCACTGTATATCCTGCACTTGCTGCTATTGCACTTAGGTTAGACCTAAACTGCATTTTGTTGCCTTGTACTTGTACATGTGTAATGACAATAAAGTTGAATCTAATCATCTAATCTAATCTACAGTCAAACTTTAAAGTGGTTCAAAACCTTTCATCAGTGTTGTCCTGCTAAAATTATTGAGCAACATCCTTTCTTTTCTTAAGACAATTTAAAAACTTTTTTGATGCACTTCAAATGTAATGTAATGTAATGTGTATTTATATAGCGCATTTATTGTGTATGGCCATACACCCAAAGCGCTTCACAATCATGAAATAAATACACATTACATTACATTACTTTACATTACATTACATTACACTTCAAATGTAGACTACTGTAATTTCTGATAGTTAGCTTTTACTTCCAGTGCACAAATTATTTTAATTATTAAAATGACAACAAACCAAAATAATCACGAGTAAAATGCACACAAGTAAAATAATCTGTAACCCTCAATATAAAATTAAAATCATCATTCAACAAAGTAAATTAATCATTTGCAACAAAGTGTTGACTTTGACTGTCATTAGAATTGCTAGTTTTAGTTAGACACTGGTCTATACACTACCGGTCAAAAGTTTGGGGTCAGTTTTATTTTTAAGAAAATTATTCTGTTCATTAAGGCGGCATTTATTAAAGAGCCCCTATTTCACATTAAAAAGGGTCATATTTCGGGTTTATGGGTCTCCAACAACATACTGATATGCATGCAAGGTCAAAAAACACTTTCATGGTCTTATAATATGAATTTATTTTTACCTAATTATCCCAGCGAGTCCCATATGAATCGTTCAGCGATTCATTTGTTCCCAAACCCATCCTTAGCACGAAGCTAATCTGTGCTGATTGGACCGATGACAGCCCGTTGCGATTGGTCGACAGCGCTCAGCGCGAGACAGTAAAATGCCCAGCGCGGTTTATCAAGCCCCCAGGTCGCCAACATTGGTATAGGATCCGATCGCAGCGGACGCCCGAAACACGCTTCATAGTAAACTTACTAACACCACAGTAAACAGTACCCGGTTCTCAACAGTGTTATTCAGACACCTCAGCCCCAAAAGCAGTGCAGTTAAACAGCAGCATATTGCTCTATTCTTGAGTATGACACACATTCAGTATTAATCCACACAGCAGCAAAAGCTAAACTATTCTGAACCTTGACCGCTGCACGTGTAGGATCAGCTAACGGTGGCCATAGCAACGACAAACGGCAGTGGAACGAGCTCACAAACGCATTTAAATCCGTAAACAAAGCAGCACGCGTCGCGTTTTCAATGTGGCTTTAGACGCGATATAAGAATATAAAGAGTTAACCTGATACAGTACAAGCGGTTATAAGTAACAAAACATGTAGATCATTTCTATTTGCAATCATTGCTGTGGCACCTCTTGCGTGAAGTGTTATATGTTCCCAGGGCTTACCTGTACTCTGCTTTGCCCAACGATCACATCCCCAGCCGGGGGGTTGTAGCGCTCACCAGCGCTCCTCCTCTGTCCTCTGACAAGCTATCTCTGCAGGCTCCCATCGCGCTCACCCTGAGCCTTCCAGTGCTGCGCACCAGCCCGAAGCCCAGCGTGCAGCAGCCTGCCTTTGTTTGACTGTGTGCCTAATAAACTGTCCTTATTTTGCCCGAACCCTTGGTGTAGTCTGTCTATTACATAATGTAGGAAGAAACTAATCCATGAGCTGTGTACTGACAGATCGCCCATTGTAAGCGTGCAGATTTCTGAACCACTCCTTTCCCTTACACTTCCAATAATATCCAGGAGCGCACAGCGTCTTCATAACTCATGACTTCAGGATCTGTTTGTCTTTGCTGCTGTGTTAGTGGGCGGGGCCGCAGGTTTGAATTTGCACGCGCAACAATTATGTTTCGTATCTACGTCACGCCGAAACGGCTAAAGGCTCGTTATCAAGACAATTCATTTAAACCACTATGAGTCGACACTTTTTTAGATGAATCAATAGTTTTAAAAACTGTCCACTTTCAGATTTAAGCCTTAGCTGGATATTTCACTTCACTTAGAGCTGTGTTACACACTACAGGGAAGGTCATTTTCAAAAACCCATAATAGGGGCTCTTTAAATGTAAAAAAATTGTTAAATATGTATTCAAATTTTAAATAACTTATGTTTTCTTATTGCATGTAGATTCAAATGAAATTAACATTCATAATAATAATAATATTAATAATAATAATAATATTAATATTAGAGTGATTTCTGAAGGATCACGTGACTCTGAAGACTGGAGTAATGAAGCTGAAAAATCATCTTTAAATTCACTGGAATAAATTATGAAATTAAAGGATAAACTACTCTTGAACAGTTATTTTATAGTGCAATAACATTTCAGTTTCACAATTTGTACTGTATTATTGATGAAATAAATGCAGCCTTGGTGAGCAGGAGAAGCTTATTTTAAAACATTTAAAAACCCCAAACTTTTGACCGCTAGTGTATACCGGCATAACGCCAAGTCCTATGAATGCAACGTCAAATATCAAACTGTAAACACAAGGCTAGTTATTTGAGCATACCTTGATTCAGATATGTGAGTGTTTCATCATGGAGTTTCACAGCTGGAGAAGTGGCTGCACAAAGCACATAATGAAAAGGTGATGCTCTGATCTCTGCAGCCTGATGTTCTTCTTCATGCTTGAGAAACGGAGCAAGAGCATCTCTGAGAGAAAATACAAAGCAGAAGTTTAAAACTTTGTTAGGGTCCACGCTAAAAAATAAAGTACCAAAAATAATTTTACTTTGTACTTTGAACAATATATATACAGTTGAAGTCAGATTTATTAGCCCCCTTGAATTATTAGCCCTCGTTTAATTTTTTCCCCATTTTCCAATATTTTTTTCAACACATTTCTAAACATAATAGTTTTAATAACTCTTTTCTAATAACTGATTTATTTTGTCTTTGCCATGATTACAGTAAATTATATTTTACTAGATATTTTTCAAGACACTTCTATACAGCTTAAAGTGACATTTAAGGTTTAACTAGCTTAATTAGATTAACTAGGCAGGTTAGGGTAATTAGGCAAGTTATTGTATAATGATGGTTTGTTCTGTAGACAGTCGAAAAATATATAGCTTAAAGGGGCTAATAATTGACCTTAAAATGGTGTTCAAAAAATTAAAAACTGCTTTTATTCTAGCCAAAATAAAACAAATAAGACTTTCTCCAGAAGAAAAAATATTATCAGACATACTGTGAAAATTTC
This sequence comes from Danio kyathit, assembly GCA_903798195.1. NCBI lineage: Eukaryota > Metazoa > Chordata > Actinopteri > Cypriniformes > Danionidae > Danio > Danio kyathit. Next base: position 46,777,790 of record LR812527.1, on the reverse strand, counting down.
CTTGCTCTGTTAAACATCATTTGGGAAATATTTAAAAAAGAAAAAACAATCAAAGGGGGGCTAATAATTCTGACTTCAATTGTATATACATTAGAGGTAAAAAGTTTGGGGTCAGTAAGATTTATAAATTTTTTAAAATAAGCTTATCCTGCTCACCAAGGCTGCATTTATTTAGTCAAAACAGTACAAACAGTACAGTACAAATTGTAAAATGTTATTGCACTATAAAATAACTGTTCAAAAGTAGTTTATCCTTTTAATTTAATAATTTATTCCAGTGATTTTAAAGATGTATTTTCAGCTTCATTACTCCAGTTTTCAGAGTCACATGATCGTTCAGAAATCACTCTAATATTAATTATTATTATTATTAGTATTATTATTAATGGTAATAGTAATAAACGCAATAATGACTGGACTACTTAATTTTTTTTATAATTATTTAACAATTTAACATTGTTCACATTTAATAAATGCCGCCTTGATGAACAGAATCATTTTCCAAACTTTTCACTGGTAGTGTGTGTATATATAAATATGATCAAACGTAAACATACTTTAAATTAATTAAAACTTGGGGACAAATGGGTAAAACCTAATGGCAAATTAAAGTAAATTAAGATGTAAATTTCATTGTGGAGCTGCACCGTGATCCTTATGTAGTGGCTATTTTAATGTTATTAAATAATTCTTGTTCTATCTATCTATCTATCTATCTATCTATCTATCTATCTATCTATCTATGCGCTAACTATACAGTACTATATATTACTAATTTGTATTATACATAAATTATATAAAATCAATATTATTGACTATTATTAACTATTTTCTCTTTGATGCTTGAAAACACATTTTGGTCTTTGCCCGACAGTAAGCCGTTTTCCTCATTTCTCTCTCTCTCTCTCTCTCTCTCTCTCTCTCTCTCTCTCTCTCTCTCTCTCTCTCTCTCTCCCAAGAATACAATATTTACAAGATTATAAAAACGCTCTCGACATTCATTCATCTTCTTGATAATACAGACTAACTATTTAAAATCCAAATAATGGAGCAACACGAATTTCCTTTTTAACTCGCGCGACTGTACTCACCTCATGTAAGTGTTTTGCGCGTGCTGTTGGTAGTTTTCAGGATGGCTGTGCCAAAACAGCATACTCTCCAGCTCTGCTACTCTCCTATCCCAGAAACAAGAGTACAGTAAAAGGCGAGATCGCCGGTGAAGGCACCGTGAGGGCCGCAAAGTCTCTCCTGAAGTGTCCGAGTCCGCGGTCTTTTATCCCGCGTGACGGCCGACGGTCAGCTGACCCGCGAGTGTCTGTCCGCCACCTGCAGACTGCGAGCGTTTAATGGCAGACCAGCTGCTGAAACTGGTGCAGTGTTTGGCATAGGCTGACTCTGATAGCAAAGGTCAGAGCGAGTTGTTGATAAACCAATAGCTATTATACGTACAGAACTTTATATATAAATAAATAAAACTAAATTATGCAATGAGGTGTTTGTGTGCGCCCATAGCACAGGAAGCTATGTTTTCAGTTCTTCATTGTTGAACACAAGGTGCATAATAAAGAGT